>JABFDZ020000066.1:28369167-28379500 GCA_019775955.2 Pollimyrus isidori
CGTGTGAGGAACAGGCCGACGTGGAGGACAGGGACGTGTGAGGAACAGGCCGACGTGGAGGACAGGGACGTGTGAGGAACAGGCCGACGTGGAGGACAGGGACGTGTGAGGAACAGGCCGACGTGGAGGACAGGGACGTGTGAGGAACAGGCCGACGTGGAGGACAGGGACGTGTGAGGGACAGGCCGACGTGGAGGACAGGGATGTGTGAGGGACAGGCCGACGTGGAGGACAGGGACAGGCTGAGGTGGAGGACAGGGACGTGTGAGGGATGGCCTGAGAGACCCTGTATGCCGACCAGATGTGACTGGAACAGGAGGAAAAAACTGGCCATCACACAACTCTGCTGGAAAACAGACCAGCTACCAGCAAATTCTTAACTCTGATTGGTATTCTTAATACTCATATTAATCTGATAAATGGGCTGGCTCAAAGCTTCTTGCTATTGGCTGTCAGATATACCAATCAGAGTCATCAGGAACTGGTTCCTGGCAAGCGAAGGCAGGAAAGCTGCACTGTGTGCAACTGAGAAAACAACTTCAATGGAAAGAAACTGTGTTAAAAACAATAAAGTGACATCTGAATGAAAGAAGGGCCCCCAACAATCCAATAACAATACATGCCAGCATCAAAGTACATATGGAGAGAGAATGAGAATGGAGAGCTTTCTGAATTAAGAGGAATACATTTCTAGGGAGGTTAAATGTCCAGGTCTAAAACTGACAGAACGGTCCTTTGATTCTACAAGCCCAATTCAAGGCCCATTTCCAGTAAATGGCAGATATTTACTCTTCAAGTTGACTTTCATCATGGGATATAAACGGCATCAGAACAGCAGATTGAAGGACGTCTCCTTGAACCCACTGATTTTAGGAACTATGCTATGCAGAGACACGTTAAGGCCACAGAAGAAATGCCTACTGAAGCAGCAATCTGATTTTACACTAAAGTAACCCATGCAAAGTGCAGATAATATTAATAATGAAAGAACACACATAGAATATTAACCCAGTGTAAAATGAAAGGAAAACGACGTAAAATGTCTGGAAACCCACAAGTTTATATATTAACTTTTTCAAAAGCTTCTCGTTTATTAGTTTAACTGTGACATTATTCCGCTCCTTTTAAATGCTAATCCTTACAACTACAAGCATCACAAGAACTCATAAAGGGATGGTATGATTCCCCCAAACTCCAGCCAAAAACCACTCAGGACCAGAGGGTCAACAGAACCTACAAACAGCATGTTGGCGTTTGTACCCAAGGCTTCTCCCGCGGGCATCCCACGTCACAGCCCCAGGGAGACCCCGCGGGGCCTGCCGCATGTTTGTGGGTGTTGTGTCACTGTCTTGCTGGAGCACAGTCCCTGGCTTCCCCTGGAAGGAACTGCTGACCAGACCGTTCCCGCCCAGCGATAAACGGTGACCCTGGACCTCTCACCGCTCCACCAAAGCCTTATTAATGAGGTTCAGCATCAGTCTCTTCAGAGGAGGAAGTGCTACTTTGTGGGCCGAATGCACCATAATACGCTTTTTGTTTCTCCTTCCAACTCCCATAAACCCCTGTCCCACAGCAGAATAAATAGTACATGTGAAAAGGCGCACTTCAAGAATCTCAGCTGGATCCCACAAACTGCATTTTGTAGCGATTATATATCGCTGCCAAAACACTGTAATGCCTGTTCATTCAGAACTATAGAATTTGGTTTAAAAAAATTGTTGCTGAATTAATGTGAAGTATTATCATAACTATGGATGAAATAGATCTCCATACAAGTTAGCATTTTGTTTTGATCCACGTATGGGTTTTGACGTGGAAGCTAAATCTGGAATGTGGATCCTTTTCCCTCCTCAGCTCATTCTCCAAAATGACCTATGGTTTTAAAAATGTCGACATCTCAGCAGGGAATAAAAGGAAGCCGGGAAAGAGCCAGATGTCCAGCAGTCTGAGGACGCTGGATTATGAGAACAGCCAGGGAGCACCGTGCAGCATCAGGGTTCAGGATGCGACTTGCCAGACACAGGCAGCTGAGACTCACAGGCACACCCTCTGGTGCCCTGGTCCATGAAGCGAAAATCAGATGATAATCCTTAATCACCCCCCATCATAACACCTTAATCTGTACAATCTGTCCAAGTTAAACCCATCGGGCCGGTTTCCCAAACAAGAACAAGACTAGTCTTTTTGAATAAACTGCCGTTTCAATGGAGATTCACCACTGTAACTCAAACCTAGTCTAGGTTTAATCCTTGATTTGGAAACTGGCTAACAGAGTCCTAACTTAACCCTCTGGACTTGGCGGTCCCGCTGGCGGAATCTGACAGAAATTTCGCCGAACCGTTTAAATAACTAAGTTTTTGTCATATAAATATTTTAAAAACACTCTCAGAAACCATGGACAGTTTAATTTTCAAATATATATAGGTAGAAACTAAATACATTTTTACAGCTTCGTGATACGAATAGAAAGAACAAGAGTGACTGATTTAAGCATCTGCGTCTCACAGCAGCTCTAATCGCCTTCCCAATTGCAAATTGTGCTATGGGCATGATAATAACATGATAATCTGACAGTTAGTACTGGGGAAAGAAATATGGGAATGCGCCCATTGTGACCGAAATAAACAAGAGCACGTCTGGTGGGTAGCCTGGGGGTGGGGTTCAATGACGAGCACCTGGTGGACATGCCTACACTCATGGGGCCAGGTCGAGCACAGCCCGAACAAGGTATGTGGGTCCCCCCTGAAATGGGCTCACCACCCATGGGAGGGGCCATAGGAACTGGGCAGTGGCTCATACCTGTATTCATGGCTCAGTAGGCTAAGCCTGTGTACCTGTAATCACAAGATCGCCACTTCAAACCCAGTTTAGTTAGAACGTGAATAGTAATCTTCATCTGAGAGCGGTACTACACGCTCCCAATGCAAGTAAAACAAAGAAAGGTGATACGGTTTGCTTTTTTGCCTATTTAACCTAATTTTAAAAACTTTAATACTTCCAACAATGGAAGTTTTGAAAATAGGACCGATTTAGTCAGTGCTTTCATGATTCTACATAATGATTTCAGCGAGATATAATCTGAAATACACAAGAAAGATACTGTCATTCCATCTAACTGTGAACGGGATTTTATTGTTCCTACTTTTCTTGCATTTCAAACTGCCTTTCCTAAGTGATGGGTGTGGGGTGCAGTGACATTCTAGACTGATGGGCTATTGACAGCATGCAAACTACTACAGGTGTGAGGACACCTCTCATCAATATTCATTGTGCAGGCCACTGGCTTTGAGAAAAAAGAGTATCACTCCAAAGCACATACAATATGAAAATGTCACTCTCACCTATCTGTAGCCAACCCCTGTGTCTATAAGCTTCAGAGCTCAAAAGTCTTACCTAGAAATGTCTATAATGCAATTTTTACAATTTCATAGCATGTCTGAAAATAGGTTTTTGAAAAGTATATGTTTAAAGTTGATTT
This sequence comes from Pollimyrus isidori, assembly GCA_019775955.2. Taxonomy (NCBI): domain Eukaryota; kingdom Metazoa; phylum Chordata; class Actinopteri; order Osteoglossiformes; family Mormyridae; genus Pollimyrus; species Pollimyrus isidori. The sequence goes on from JABFDZ020000066.1 coordinate 28,372,646, forward strand.
TAACAAAAAATAGAATAACATTTTAAGTGGTATCAGATTATTGGTGCTGAGTATTTGCTGAATAAAAGCACATGTACTGTAACACTTTGGGAAAAATGTTTTTTAAAATGTCAAGATATGTCAGACTACCCGCGAAAGTGGAAAAGAGGCCTCAGACCCCAAAGGGTTAAACCACTCAGTCCTAACTTAAACCACTCAGTCCTAACTTAAACCACTCAGTCCTAACTTAAACCACTCAGTCCTAACTTAAACCCATTGATCCAGATAAGCGCATGGCTGTGCAGTTTGCTTTCCTTATCCACTTTCAGTAACTATATTGCAGCTAATTTTGTTTTTCAGTTTCTCTCAATGGATGCTACTTTGAACAATAAACTAGCAGAACAAAAAAGTTGTGGCCTCTTGAACAATAATCAAATTCTAGCATAAAAACTGCTGCATTATGGTGGAAAACACAATTTGATTGTCATTTATATTGCGAAAAGTATTTGGTAAAACAAAAACACTCGCCTCAGTCAGCTGTTTCGCCCCCAAGAACTGTCCACAGCGAGAGCAGCTTAAGGGCCATTTAAATGGAGTTCTCAGAACGCAGCAAACCTGGATTCAGGTCAACGCATTATTACAATCCCAGGTATGAGTAGTCAACATGCTTATTTGTCTTGAGCAAGATGTGGATGGCGACATGCATTATGTTTACAACGCTGTCAATTTCCGTGTTCTCAGAGTTTTCACCTTATTTTCAAATCATAGATGCACAGGATCAGTGTATTAAAGACTGAAGGATGTTGAACGGACTCTTGGTACCTTAATTAAAGGGTGTTGTTCCAGTGTGACATCCTCCCAGCAACAGAAAGTGTTCTCCTGGTTAGATGATCTAAGCGTTTACTTGTTTTATGCAATTCTCATCAAGGAGCAGCAGCTTGCTTTCGTTATTGGAGGATCTCCCCTCCCCATCCCCCGCCATTCTGGAGGGACTTTTCACCAGCCTGTTTATTTTGCAGAAGTCATACTGAGCAGAGGAATTCCCAATAACAAGCCAAGAATGTAAATCATCTCTTGGATATGAGGGATCAAAAGGAACCTTGGCTACCGGACTCTTAAAATGTCCCGTAAAACGAGACATTCCACTGAGTGCAGGCTCATGCGAGCACTACCACGCACACTCACGTCCGCCCCATTGGCTCCGCCCAGCCGGCACATGCATTTCTGCAGACAGGAGCCGCCACAATGTTTATCGCACCTCTGCCTAAGCACACACCAAACAAAATGGCAGAACTGGCAAGCGGGGTAGGTCCGACGGCAGCCCGCAAGCTATTAAAAAATAGCATTGAGACTTCACCACTTTATGGCGTGCTACCGTACCTTTACATCCCATGACACTGAGAAGACTTTCAACTTGTTCCATCAACAAACAGCTGCAGAGTGTTTAGAAGGTTGTCAGTCAAGCTTTCCAGTCCAAGGACTGGTAGCTGTATAAGCTTTCGCCCAGCCACTGTTGAACCTGACCTTCAGGAGGTATCTGTTCTAAGAAACCAACCACTGGGTGCTCTTCTGGACCATCTTGCTCAGCAAAGAATCACTAACATGATTTTCAGTTGGCTGGGGGGGACTCTCTCTGGGGTAGTGCATCATGGTTTGTCAATTCTCGTCCTGCTGGGCCAGAATCAAACATAGTTTGCAGATTTCCCTGCTCACACACATTTGTTTGAACAGAGACATCTACAAACTGTGTTGGGTTCTGGCCCTCCAGGACTACAAATGGTGAACCCTGATCTAACGTCTAGTAGAAGCTTCAAACCACTACTAAGAAAATTTGACGTATGTAAAGTAAACATAGACTGTGATTTCAGGGTTTCTGAGGTAACAGGACGAAGAACCCATAATGCCTAAGCATCACAGGAGAGCTTTGAGTCTGATGCAGAGTGTGTACAAGGTCGCCTTTGGCTGGCTTTCCCCCTCATTAATGGTTTATGGATACAGCTGAAAGAGGATTTGCAAGGGCAGAGTCCTACAAAGACAATGGCCCTCCAGATATACAGTAAAAAACCTGTCCAAGACCTTAAATAAATCCGGAGAAGAGTGACCAACTGCTCACTCTATTCTGAGACCATGAAAAAAAGGGGTGAAAGTCTGAGAGAAGTTTCAAGAGGCAACAGCAGCAATGCACGACCAAAAGAAAAAAAAATGAATTTGAGAAAATGTAAACAAAATATGTGCTTAAAGGCAACTATGGTAACAATAGATTTCCATAGTAATGGCAAAATATGACATAATACGCTACACAAGTGGTTTCAGAAAGCATTTGAATACAAAGCATGTCGAGTGCCAATCAAAGTAAGCAAACTAATGCATTTTCTTTCCAGTCTACACATGAAGAGCCTTGCAGTTTCCTTCTACAGTGTGTCGTGGGATAATGCAGCAGGCAGAGCTGCCGAAAGCTGGTCACCTGCATTTGAAATTATTTTCTGGTTTTCAAGCTGGGGAAGTAAAAAAAGAATTAAAAACTTCCATGTAAAGTTGTTTAAATGTTCCTAGCATCGCTGCCATTCAACTTCTGGTAATTCACTGTAATTTCAGAATGCTAAAGGTTTAAGGGATACTTGATTTGATGAAGCCACTTTTTTAAAAAAAAAAAAAAAACCTCCAGAAATATTTAAAGAAGTGCCTGTTGTTAATTACCTATGGCACTGAGTCAAGTGCGTGCAAATCCTATCTTTATAAACATGATTTCAGACATTAGCTAGAGGCAAGGAGACCTTCCAGAAGTCATAATTGCAGAGATTTTCCCATAAAGATGGGCCTATAGCCAGAGAAAATCACTTAATGTTAACTGTGGATGAACTAAGACAGAAACAGGACAGTTAAAAAAAAATTTGAAAAACCATACAAAATCTGTAGGTGAAGAAAAAGAGTTCTTCACAGTAAAGAAAGCGACGATTCCATCATTAATAGCACAGTGGTCTAGTGTGCTGAAGTAATTGCGAGGATGTCCCTTTCAATCATAGTAAAGAGGTCATCTTTCTTGTCAGGCTGCAAACCAAATTTTTGGTACATGCTGATAGATGCTGGGAACATTTCAATGAAAATAAACCTTATGGTGCTGAAAGCAAGTGAGAGTGCAATAAATATTAAACAGAAATATTCAAAGGGTTAATGAGGTCAAATTTTGCTATTACAATTTGAGCTTGTTCATTTGAGCAAATAAAAATCTCATACAGTGTCTTTCATTGAGGTATTTCTGCACTCTTCTGACAGATTTTCCCAGAGTCATACAACAGCCTCTTCCCATTATGGCAAGATTCATAGCTGCTCTGCAGTGCCTCACATTTTGTTTTACTAACTTCCCATAACTCTGTACATGGACAGAAAAATCCAACACATCACATCGGATTTGGGATCATTTTGTAAACTAGGACTTTGCTATCCAACTGCAGCTGCAATAATCATATCTTTGGGATACAGAATCTACATCTACTGTAACAGTTTTTAAAACTCCATTTCCATCACAATCCCGAAAACGTATGCCTCTGCATGGTCCAGCCAAACAGCCCCTCTTTATGAGTGCACCATCTCTTACATGCACGTGAGGGATCTGTTATTCCAAGAATGACAATTGTGCTGGGCAGGAAAAGCTGGAAAGTAACCCAGACACATAAGACGACACAGGAGAATATAAGATGCATGGGTCTTCCAGAGCCTGCGGACACTGCCTCAGGTTTTGTTTACCTAACAACAAATTACCTACACTTTCTGGGTCTATTTCAAAAAATTTAAATTAGTTCTAGGAGTCAGAAGACATCACTCATAATATATGTACATTTGTGCAGCCGAGTGAGAGGTCGCAATGCATCAAACTGCAATGTATTGCGTCAGCATCAAAATACGTCGCTTTAAGTCAACGCTGTAAGCATGTCGAATGCACCCAATGACCAGACTGGGGAAACAAACTGAAACCTGGACTTAATACAGAGGACTAATGACAACAACCAGAAACAACTGATCACATGTGGATCCAACACGAGGTTAACGAGGGGGCATGGCACACGGAGTGAACGATCGGGGAAGGACAGGGGTAATGTTGAGATAAGATCTTTAACGTTTTGGAATATTCTTCTTGTTTTATTCTGTTCATTTTATGTTTAAATGCTAAAAAAAAACATTTAGGGAGGCTGGGAACCAATTAATTGGTTTTCCATTATTTATTATGGGAAAAATTCGATCAGATCTCGAACTTTAAGATTCAATCCGGAGTCTAGAACGGATTAAGTTCAAGATCCAAGGTACCACTGTATTATATAGTGATAAAATGATAGAAGGGGACAACTGTAACCTGAACTGAATCGCAATACATAAACATATGTAGAGCCCAGATAACAGGAAAGGTTTTTGTGGTCTACAGCATCCCTCAGTCGTACAACTCTCAAACACACATCGACTGCAAATTATAATCCCAGACATGGGAGAATCTTGAAGATTCTGTGAACGCCACGTATATATATATCGTCAGTTATACTTTTGCATCAAACCTAGCAATTAAAAATGGTATACCACATGCGTCTTTTTCCAAGTTAAATTAAAAGTCTGCATTTAGACTGGAAAAATAAGTAAAACAGTATAGCATGATTATTGAAGTCCTGTAAACTTAAATAAAAATTGAATACATAGTTATGTATCATTACATGGAGCATGACAGTAATTCAGCCTGATTTTGATTCTGTCCTCGCATGTGCATTGAGAGAAATCTTCGTGGGGTCAAAGATGCGATCACATCGTCGCAGGTTGGCTTTGCCATCTTACCCTTGAGCGAGGTGTCTGAATGCACAGAGTTACGCCGATGAAGGTGCAGCTGTGTAAATAGGTTAAACGGAGGACTGTAAACGAACCAAATTGCTTCTGATAAAAGCACACGCTGAACACACAAACCCCGTAATGTAATAACGCAATATTTTACCACAGCCTTTCACCGGCCGTTTCCCCTCCTCAAGGTCTCAACAGAAGTCACAGGTTCTGCTTACCTGACTGCGGTACCAAATGGCTCTGAAGGGTTCTAGTGCAATGAGAAGCCTGAGAACATCTCTGAGAGGGGATATCACACGGACACGGATCTGGCAAACCCGCCTGCAATTTATCAGACATCTGGAGGCAGGAGTGTGAGTCATAATGAAGACGGCACAGCGAGGGCGAGTCCGCCATCGCTGCTCGACCAGGAGCTGGAGCCAGTCCAACAGAAGTACGGTTAGAAACACTGGCTGTCAAAGCTCCGTAAGTCTATCAGCCAAAGGATTAACTGACAGAACTTTTTTCTGTAGCCACTGTTGTGTTTAAGAGAATATAGATTGCCAAATACTTAAAAAAATAATAATAATAAAAATATATATATATACATATATATAAATAAAATATCATAACACAGTCTACACCTGGATAAGCAGTTAGAACAACAGAAAAATTGACAGATAGATGACAGGCGCTGGGTCAAGGTCAAGGAAGGACCACCTTAAACCTCCCTGTGCTACAGAGATCATCTTCCTTTCCTTAATGGAATTACTGGTCTGGTCTGCAACGCCACCAAGAAGGGCAACATGTCATCAACCCAGAGAATACAGACCTGGACTGAACCTTCAAGTCCTGTATGAGCACAAATCAGGCAAAATATACAAAGAAGCCACAAAAAAAGCTCACATTTCCACCGATTATTTGGTCCTTAACGTTACCGGCAGGTTTTTCGGAAGGGGAAGGACCAAGCCATCCATCTGCAGACAAACGCTCACTGGCTCCCAAAATCATAATCGGGATTATTATTATTAGCGTAAGGTTCCACTTCATAACAAGGGGGCAATAAATCATTGCCCACACTGATAAAGACCATGAGGCTAAGGCTCCAGTTCTAGCCTTTTCAATAGAACATGTTATTTTCCCTGTTCCAAGGCCAATATCCCTGCAGCTTTGATTATAAAACTGTCAAAAGATATCAGCAGGTATCGCAGGCCATCAAGAAAGCCCACTGACTCCGACGTAACGAGCTCTATGTAGCTTCCGGGACAGAAAAGGGCCCCATTCACTGCTGAAATGCTGAGCTGTCTACACTCACTTAGCCGTCTATGCTATCCCATGCTAAGACAAATGATCTGTGCAGGGGGCTGGAAAGCGCACCCCAGGGTCTTGGCGGGGGTGCGTGCCTCTCGTTCCTCGGTCATTGTCCATCTGAGGCGTAATTGAGCGGGGTCTTTCCTGGGCAGAGGGGCTCATAGTCCCCCCCAGAATATTTTTAGGCTTTAAACAAATCTGCTGTAGAATGACAGGCAAATGAACACACCTTAAATTCCTCCACGATTATGGCCAAAGACTCGTGTCCTGCTTTCCTCACATCCTCGAGGGCTCGGTCATGCTTTTCCTGGAGGCAAAAAAGATGCATGGATGAGTACGAGACAAAAGGGGAGGGTGATATGTAGCAGTAAACAGAAAACAAGAGTCAATAATAAGAATAACTTATTATATTTATCTCCAAATGTTCACAGCTCCTCTTCAAACCATTTTTATTACAGTAAAACATAGAATCCGCAGATGTAGAAGATCCAGTGTTCTGTGTGGAGTACAGAACTTCAAGTGCGTTTTCCTGACTATTAATAAAATATCTGAAACCGAACCCACCAGGCTGCAAAGCACCAGTCCCTCCACCAGGCTGCAAAGAACCAGTCCCTCCACCCGGCTGCAAAGCACCAGTCCCTCCACCAGGCTGCAAAGTACCAGTCCCTCCACCAGGCTGCAAAGCACCAGTCCCTCCACCAGGCTGCAAAGCACCAGTCCCTCCACCAGGCTGCAAAGCACCAGTCCCTACACTTGGCTGCAAAGCACCAG
>JABFDZ020000066.1:28379600-28392618 GCA_019775955.2 Pollimyrus isidori
CTGGCTGCAAAGCACCAGTCCCTACACCTGGCTGCAAAGCACCAGTCCCTACACTTGACTGCAAAGCACCAGTCCCTCCACCTGGCTGAAAAGCGCCAGTCCCTACACCTGGCTGCAAAGCACCAGTCCCTACACCTGGCTGCAAAGCACCAGTCCGTCCACCAGGCTGCAAAGCACCAGTCCCTCCACCAGGCTGCAAAGCACCAGTCCCTACACTTGACTGCAAAGCACCAGTCCCTACACTTGACTGCAAAGCACCAGTCCCTACACCTGGCTGCAAAGCACCAGTCCCTCCACCTGGCTGCAAAGCACCAGTCCCTACACCTGGCTGCAAAGCATCAGTCCCTCCACCAGGCTGCAAAGCACCAGTCCCTCCACCTGGCTGCCAGCTCTAGGGGTCTGACAAACGGCGTGATGACTGACAGCAGGGACTCAGAAACATGATGCAGGTCTGGCCATGACACAAACGGGTGTCCCGGGAGATGACATCCTTTTTATTTACAGTCGTCAAACAAAATGTCCGGTACCGTCTCCACTCATTCAGCATTCATTTCAGTCCCTAATAATCCTATATAAAGTATTGCATAAAAATAGTTATAATACTGTGAGTTTGGAGCAGTGTTTTCCCTTTTAAGGTGCACTTCTAATCAGAAAAACCTTCCACAACACAATAGATTCTTTAACTTACTCACTATAGCTGTTGTCGCTGATCTTATTACTAGAATTACCACCATTTCACAGAAAAAATGAAATTCTTCATGGTTCATTTTTTATTATGATCTTAGAATAAGTATGGACTTCATGCCCCACACAAAATCGCCTCTCTTCTGGGCACGTAACCCATATGGCTTGCATTAAAACACTTACAGTGCATTCAGTGAGCCCGAGCTTGTCATCAGAACGGAGGGTGGATGAAAAATGCTGCACTCTCGCCTGCTGCTAAAGGCATCCGCCCCGGGCGGCTCCATGGGAACGGAAGCGAGGCCCCCAGCTCAAAGACCTACAGGTAGGCAGGAAGCGGCGGGGCGGGCCGGCCTCTCCTTCATGGCGATGGGCCGTCCGGCTTTCCGCCAGGGGACAGACGGGGCCCAGCGAGCAGGAAAGGCCCGCTGAAGCCTGGCTGTTTTTACGCTGGTATTTCCCTGGCGGTTGCGGGGGTCCAAGCCTCATGTGTCCCAACGCAGCGACACAGATCTCGGCGCCAGCCTAAAAGTCATGGCAGAGACTCTTGACGCAAGAATTTCAGATTGGAAGCACAACCTTGGAAGTTTGTGCAGCACTCGAGATTCCTTCCTTTGCTGACTGACATGTCCACAGGTGGATGCTGTGGACTGGCACTCTGGGACACCTATACCTCATTCAGTCAGTAACAGCTACCATCTTACATCTTGCACAATCTTTGTGGGGGATGGGGGGGCGCTGCACATGAGCTGGCAGGGGCTAATACAGGTAGCACCAAGCCCATTGGAATCACACTGCCATCCACCGGTCTAACCATCTATTCAAATCTGATTATTTAATACAGCCTATCCCAGGAACCACAGTGCAAAATGCAGGGGACCAGCTGGACGGGACGCCACTGATACTCAAAATCAAAGACTGTTATTAAACTTTATCAAAATGTAGAAAAATTGAACAAATAGAGATAAATGCTCAAAAATGTTACTGGAGATTATGGGTTATTGCAGCGCAAGACATTGTTTCCCAACCCGGTCCTCAGGGACCCCCAGGCAGTCCATGTTTGTGCCCTGCCCCAGCTCCCAGTAAGGAGCAAAAATGGAGACTCACTGGCAGGGAGATTGAAGGACCCCAACAACCAGGATGGGAAACACTGGCGTAAGAAATAAAAGCAAGGGAGTGGGTCTCTGATTAGTGACTGACTTTTCACACTGCTTTCGTTAACAATATTATCTCCATACTCCCCAAATGCGTTATTCAATATTTGGTAGGAATTTGAAATGTGTAATAGATCCAAGGCTCCAAGGTTGCATCCCCAATAATCATGTTATCTTTGTTTATGAAGCAACCTGGAGGCATTGATCCATGGGGGCTTCTTTCCTAATAAAAATGAGTTTTCATTCATGCCCCTGTACTTCTAAATATTTAATTTGCACTTGGTTATGCAGATTGCCCTTTTTGGAGGTTCAACGTAGCTTTATTGCCCGACAAGTGTGTCTTGCACTAAAAGTTCAACTGGAATTGTAAAGGATCTGACACAATTTCTCCATCGACATTTTGGGAGACACTCAACATGGTAATTAGAGGGGACATAACCTCTTACTCTGCCTACCACAATAAACAAAAAGAGATCAAACTTGTGGATGCAATTACAGAAATAGACTTAAAATACTCAGTTACTCCATTACCCATCTACATAAAAACAGACTGGTCCTACAAACATGAATATAATTCATTCGCAATTGACAAACTTGAACAGCATCATCTTCACTGACAAGGATTTGTTTACGAGCTTGGAGATGAAGCATGCGATCTTTTAGCTCACCAGATAAAATGATTTATTTGCAAATCTACAACCATGTACTTCCTAGCAGCTTACTGTGAACCCCATGGAAATTAACACAATATTTCAATCTCACTATTCAGACTTGTTCACACCAGAGTCACCTAAAGACTACTTTTCAAATCTAGAGATTCACACAATAATTTCAAATCAAAAATCTGAAATTGAGAAATCAATTCAACTTACAGAAATCATGCATGCAATTAATTCAGTGCAAAGAGGCACATTTTTGGTGGCTACCCTGTTGAATTTTTTAAAAATTGATCACAGTTGCCCCTTTACTCTTTGATACGTTTAATGATTCGTTTGGTCACAGTGCACTTCCCATAGAAGATACTAGCCAAACTGCCACCCATGCGTTTTGAGTCATCCATACCAAGGACTCTCATCGCACCAAGCTGGCTTTATGAAATAACTATTTCACTTTGTCTAATATCACACATCTTCTCCCTATCATTCATTCCTCTGTCTCCCCAGACATCCCCAAAGAGGTAATCCTCCTGGATGCAGAAAAGACAATTAACAGCATTCAATGGGGATATTTATTCTTTGTCTTGGAGTGGTTTGGTTTTGGCAACTACTTTATCTCACAGATTCAGTTTTTGTACTCCTTACCAAAGGCATCTATTGTTACAAACTGGCTCTGGTCTCAGTACCTTACACTAACCAAGGGCATTCGTCCCCTGTTATTCAGTCTCGCTAAGGAACCATGGCCAGTCAAGCTTAAGGCCACACCTTCAATGCGGCAGGATATTCAGGTCTCTCTACACGGATGACGTATCACTGCATGTCTCAGATCCCAAAACATCTTATTTAATAATTATAAACTTACTTCATATTTTGCTACTTTTCAAGAATATAAACTGAATTTTTCTAAGAATACATGTTTCCGATAAATGAGTTGGCATTACAGCTCTCCACAAACGTTACCTTTTACTATGTCAAAGCCTGCTTTTAAATACCTTGGCGTTTATATTACTTGATCCTCTTCCTCATTAAATGAGTGAAAACTTTCCTCCCCTTGTTACGACTTTCTGTGATGACCCACACTACAGCTTTCCCTAGCAGGTAGGTTTAGCTGTGTAAAGATGAATGTTGTGCCAATTTATTCCAATGCATTCCAGTTCTCGCCTGAATTCTTTTGTCCATTAGATACAATGATTACCTCCTCCATACGGGCAGGCCATACCCCTAGAGTATGCATTACTCTGCTCCAGAGAAACAGATTGCAAAGTGGATTGGTCCTCCCAAACTTCACATAGCGTTATTGGGCAGCTAACATATATAAAGTTATTTACTGGGCTCATTCACCGGATGTAATGCGGACCTGTGTCTCCTCCTCTCAATGGAGTCTTTGGGGACAGTGCATGGCTTGGCAGACTAAGCCTCTGTGTGTGTAATTGGAAGGTTGCAGGTTCGAGCAAAATATTCACATCCATCTGCCCTACATGGGGGTCCCTAACCTCCACCTCCCGGGGTGCAAATTTTCATTTTACAGGGTGGTTTGGGAAAACTCATTAATTTTTCATGACGGAAGCACTGATTGGCTAGTGAATGCCTTACAGTACCTACCCTTCTGTTACTCTCATCATGCATCACATCCAGCCATTATATATCTACATTTAATATGTGGACTCAAATCTGTCAACATTTTAAACTAACCAAAGTTTCTTTATTTGCTTCTATTTGCAAAAACACCTACTTCTCTCTTTTAAACTATAGACCCTGTATTCAGTTCCTGGAAAAGAAAATTCCTTTTGAAATTTACTTCTTTCTATATTAAAAACTGACGCAACACTTTAATTAGTAACAGTTTTGCAATAACAGAAAACACTAAACATTTCTGCTTAGTAACCCTTTGGGAGCCAATGACAATAATTGCAATTAATAGCAAAATGGCAAGAACAGAAGTGAATGAGTCAGTCAAAAAAAATTCTGACAATAAAAAGAAAATGTCTGCGCAAAGGATAGGTGCAGATGTTAAACAATGCTTGTCAATATACTTCAGTTATGAAATCAATAACATTTTTTACACAATTAAGCAAGCGTCCCAAGGCTGTGATCACTGTAGAATTTCCAGATCTGAACAACTCGCTATTAAATACAAGTTCTGTGAGACACCATCCCACTTTAGATATTTCCAAACTGAGCATTTTATTCAAGCCCAAAGCGCTGCTTTCCCTAAACAGGACTAATTAAACTCAGCTGTACACCTCTACCCACAAACAGCTTCATGCCCCGCATACTCAAAACACTCATGGCAAGACATCATGTGACAGGTTGTGCTCCAAATGGGAGTGCAAATTAGGGCAGAGCTGTCTGATGGAAAACGGGAGGCGGGTTGACACCTCTTGTCTGACCTTGATACAATTCAAAAGTCCTCCATCGCATTGGCTTAAGCAAAGCAAGGCTAGCCAAGCACCATTCCTCCAAGGATGAAACGTGTGACGGATGCAAATGCACCCTGGCAAATCAGACCCATATGTTTTGGTCTTGACAAACTCGCTAGTTTTTGGTTCACAGTATTTAAAATGCTTTCACATGTACATGAGATAAACCTACAAGCTGCATTTTTTTCTCTTCTGTACTGTGCAACAACTCACAATAAAGAGACTTAAAAAAATATAATTAAAAAATGAATATATGCTGTTCCCAACTAACACATATAGTCAAAGATTTTTTTAATCCCTCAAAAAAGCAAATACGTGTAAAAATAAAATTGGGGTGGCTGTACAGCCGGCAGAGCTAAGCTACCTTGTGTGCCTTGGTTTGCACTGTACGATAGCTACATTGGGATCTATGTATTTTAATAATGTATTTTATGGCAATGCAACGATCCCAACCATGCCAGCCTCATTCTCATTTTCACACTTCAAAGTCAGTGACATCATCCAATTCCGACACATGTCCATTTTGATGTGTAACCTGTCTTTCAGGATGGAGCCCATTCTTAAGTCGGGGACAGTCTGTAAACGCTTCTGCGGTTTCCTAGTATGAGCAAAGGACACCAGAAATTCATGGCAAAGTTGGTTTTGAGCATCTCTTTAATTTTGGGGATGTTTACGTACCCCTGCCACCATTCTGCAAGATCTCCAGCATAAGGGTTGGGGGGTAGATTTTGTAAACCACAAGCCCAAACACACTTAGCTCACCTCCCCACTGACCAACATGCATCGTCCGTGTTTAGAAAACAGCGGCGCATTCCAAAACACACAGCCAGCTCCACCGCTGAAATAAATCTCAATTTCCTCCAGCACTTTCCTCATTTACTAGTTGGTAACAAATTAACGATCAAAGGAGCCCATTTTTCTTCCTCCCTGGCCTCCTCATTCATGCTGGATGACTGTCCATGCAGAAAGTCACTCAAGTTCACAGGGCATGAAGTACACAACCAATGGTGTCACACGTGAACACAACACCATCACAGAGCATGAAAACCACAATAAAACATAAAAAACCATTAACCCATAATTATGTGATTTTTGTGCTGTCTTGATAATATGAAGCTTGGGTTTAGGGTTATGGGCTTGATTCCCCGACCCGCCTCCTCTGCACAGCCCAACCTCGTGAGAGTTTGCATATTCTCCCCTCCTTATATGGGCTTTCTTAGCAATCCAAAGACATGCAGTTAGGTTATTTGGCACCTGTAAATCGCACAGGATAAGTGTGCCTGTAACTTAACACAGAATAAGGAGTATGGATGGATGGATGATCTGTGTTTCCCTACTTTATAAATATACTTTGCTAAAATAGCAAACACGTCGCTTAGTCATGTCTACAATATTATACACCGACTATCAACTGTCACTTTAAGTCTCAGTGTTTTTCAGTTATTTTTCTTTTAAATTCCTCGTTACACTGTTTTGTCATTTGTATTGTTTTTAATAGTATATACTCCGTACAGCACTTTGGGTTCAACTTCTATTGTTTAAAACTGATCTATAAATAAACAAACAAACGTATAACGAAACCTTTATAAACATTCATTAAAATTCTACAAACAGGTGTGAAACTGTTGCTGCAACTCCTTCTGAGCTCACTGTGATATATCAGATCCCACAGTAAAATCATAAGATCAGGTTCACTAATAGAGAGATCCGGTCACGGTATATTGGGCAAAACTGGGGAAAAGGAATTAAAATTACGGCACTCGTCAGTCAGCTGTCAAGTTAAGGTCAGCTGCCTGGCAGTGGGGCTTGAAATGCTGTGCTTAGGGACCTAAAACCTTTGACAGTGATCCAGCATGCCCCCACCCTTGTAAATACCAATCAGGTTCAGTCTGTGTGTGGCTCCTTTTGCCGCCCCCAAAGACATTCCTATTCCTATTGTATACCATTGCTTCACGTCATATCAGAAATAAATTGGTTCCATATTTGCACCCACTGGCGCCAAGCACTCAGTGGGGGTCCTCAATATCATGACAGTCCGCACACTGGCCCTTTAACACCGCCCAGGACCATCAACCATCTACCCACGATGCACCTCTTCAAGCAGAAGCTCAAGCAAAACCTGCTCGTCAAACTGAAGCCCCACAGAAATGCTGGAAAAGTAGATGGATAGTTCCATCCCCCAGCAGAAACCGAGGACATCGTCCCAGTCACAGCAGAACTGCTGCCACATGACAAGTGAGGGGCTTTCCAGATATGAGGCTTAATCCAGCAACCTCTGGGATGAGGCGGTGTTCAGATCCAGTTCATCTTCCTGAAATGTGACATGAACGACTTTGATGGTAGTTCTCAGCTGTGATGTCAATAAAGCCCAAAATTAGAGCTCCAGATGAGAGCCGAGACAGTGAAAGAACATGTGTGGGATGCGTCCCAGTGAGCCCTCTTTCCAGGTCGTGACCTCACAGTCAGGGGCTGTGGTTCCCAAGGTCACTCAGGTCAGCCCCCGTTTTGCTGCCGGTTTGGGAGCACTCCCTCACTTCGCCTTCTGTGAGGTCTGGCTTTGTAGGATTTGTGTCTTCTTCCAAGAAGTTGCTGTGAGGGGGGGTGTTATACAGGGAGCAGATGAATCATGTTGCCCCCCCCCCCACTCCCTCGATTCTGTGCCATTTCTTTTGGGATGCCAGGTCATACTGTCCTCCTCTATAGAGGTCCATTCTGCTGATATTACAGCAGATTCCTCACTGTGGGGTGATCAAGTTCATTTTTGCTGTGTGACTGTGGGTGGAATGCCACAAAAATCGCTGTCCTATCTGTTATAGTTTTTGAGATATTAAAGGTTTTTTGTAATGGTCAAAAGTTCAATCAGCCCCCGTACAAAAGCGTTCGGATGTGCAACCGGGCTGGTTCGTTAGTACTTCGTTTATGCCCCAAAAATCACTGTCCTATCTGTTGTAGTTTTTGTGATATTGTTGATTATTTACGGTGCTCACCAAAAGTTCAGCCAGTTGGCCCCCCATATGTTTCAGATTTCAACCAAACTGGTCTCATTCGTATGTGCCGCATTTGTGCCGTTAAAACTGTCCATTGTGCTGCTTTAGTTTCCGAGATATTAATGTTGTTTACATGGTCACCAGTGTGAAGTTAGCCCCCCATTTGGGCCTGATTTCCACCAAACCGATGGCAATTGTGTGTGCTGCGTTTATGCTGGTTTGTGCCGTTGAAGTTGGCCTTTGTGCTGCTTTAGTTTCTGAGAGATTAATGTTGTTTATATGGTCACGTGACACCAGCGTGAAGCTAGCCCCCCATTTATGGCAAGCAAACAAGCAGAAATGCAGCACTAACGAACCGGCCCGGTTTCACATTCGAACTCCTTTGTAGGGGGGCTGGGTTACGTAATTGTCTGGAAAAATTAATAGCTATTATCTTTAAAACAAAAGCGGCACAAATCTGAATTTTTGCGGCACAAACGGGCACAATCACAGCACTAACCGAATAATATGGAATTTTTATTTGTGCCGATTGTAAGGGGGCCAGCTTCACACAGCTTCTTACAGCCATAGTGTGTCAAGGTACCATCCTGACGTCTTTCAGAAGACAAGTGTGCCTGTTTATCCTGGAAAAGACTTTGTGAAGGAATACAGGGAGAAAAGGAGAGTGACAGAATCTTTGTTTTGAATGTATAGAGCAATTACCTTTCCTTCGTTGTTTTGGAATGATTCTCTACTCTTTTCCAAATAAAACTCACACTACTTCTTTCAAACAACTAGTACTCTTAAGCATTTAATAATGTTTAACATGAAATGGAATGGGTGGATGGGGGCTATGTTTCAGAGTTCACATCCCAACAGGGGGGGGCGTGAGACATGCTCCATTCACCCTGGATGGCTGGGAACAGACCTGCTAGCCAGGTCGGTGGGACCCATCTGTGCGTGCGAGATCTCGTTGATCTCTCTGCAGCTGCGGGCTGGATGGGGACAACCAGGGGATCACTGTGGCACTACAGACAGCTGTGACCAGAGTAGCCCTTCTGCGCCAATATGGGGGCACATTTCATTATAGGTTCATGTTCAGATAGGCTGTTCAACAAAACAGTCACAAACTACCAGACAGCGACTGGCACAAATTAGTGCCGTGCATTAATTTACTGAAGGTGTATTTTAGGGCAGATACTATGGTTATTCTCTGTGTCACCATCATAAGACCTCGTTATCCACAAAATCATCAAATTCCCAGCAGAGGGTGGTGAAGGTTGACCACAAAGAAACCTTCTCTCCAATTATTCCATTATGGACACGTTTGAAAATCGTGAACCAAACAAGATATAGCCTTCCTACTCTAGCATGGGTGTGTCTGTTGGCAAGGACCATCTAGATCGATTAAACTTCCATGCCACAAAACAGACAGAGACAGATGCAGACTTTGAAGTGGTCGCGTTAGAGGGGCCACTGTGGTCTCCCAACACACACACACCATCACCCCAGGGGCACAGGGATGCCGGCACCAGCTCCCCCCCCCAGCTTTGGGCTTTCAAAACCCCACCTTCAAGAGGTCGACCCAGTATAACTAGCTGAAATTTCCACAACAAGATTAGAATGGGTGGGGGCGCCTTCAGTATTCAACTACCCAGTTCAGTGTTCAGCTGTGCAGATTTGACTTTTTCCATAGTTAAGTTAAAGTTATTGTGAATTTCTCAGTCCTCAATATTTGGGCACTTTTCCACTGCACCAAGCACTGTAATTTTGGTATGGTACTTCCCCTTTTCCATTGACTTCCAGTTGAAGAAGCTCTTGAAAGAAATGACAAAACAAAAAAGTTAAAAAAAAACGAATAATAATGTATGCAAGAGCGCTCGACTTGCCAGCTAAAACCCTTCACACTGGTTGTGACGGCAGGAAAAGTGATGAGCTAGGAAACGGTGAACAACTGTCACTGTTCCATCACAACGTTTATTTGTCGAAGGCTTGCGCCCCTTTTCATTAATACAACAACCACATTTCCGGTATGTTGGGTTGCATAGTCCTTTATAGCCCTTCATACAAATAAGTCGCTCAAAAAAGTAGTTTTCAAAGGCACCCATGTCCTTCTTCCCTAAAGAGTTATTTGTTTTAAGACTGTTAAAGAAAAGTTGCAATATAATACAACATGCAGCGATGGAACAGCAGACAGATTTAGACATGGTGCTCAAAGATGTGTGGCTGCTGGTCTTACTGCACTAAAGTCACTAACCCGTTGGCAGTATTCTGTTAGGGATCGCAGATGAAAGAAAAAGCAGTTGCAGTGACATTGAAAACCTGTGTACGTGTACTTTTTTCCACATAGAAAATTAGATGAAAAAACTAATAAGGTAATCGATAAAGAACTGGATCGATAAGCAGAATCGATAATGTCACTGGTGTCAATAAAATCATACCAATACCCATCCCTAGTTGTGATGTTATTCAGTGCTGTTACCAGTTTTTAAGCCAGTGGAAAACTAACACGTTGAAGTACCAAAAAGTCTGGAAATTGTGCCGTAAAGGTATTCACCTTTTTCTACTATGTTTGTATTGTTCTGCTTTTGGTAACATAAAATTCTATGTATTGATGTGACTCTAAGCCTAAACCTTTGTTGCTTCAGTCTGGATTGCACTGAAGTATTAATTTTAATCTTATGCCAATGTGAAAAGGTCCTTAATGCTCAGCTACCCCTTGATCCACATCTACATAGACAGACTAGCCCTGCGTACCCGTGAGACAGAGCCCTTCCGGCCCCTGAGAAGCTGCCATATCTATAGCTGAAATCGGTCTTACAGGCATGTGGCAGCAGCTGCCACATGCCTCTATCTCAGCGCTGACCTGGCTGACAGCATCACACAGTTGTTTCAAAACATCACCTGAGGAGCTTAACTAACAGCGTTACACTGACACCATTACACTGACACATTCTGGCGTATGGCAGAAAAGGCCAATTACACAAGCGATAAGTGACATGTGCACCCACTGGTGAGAAATATTGCGCTTTAATCCCATGATTGGCGTTTCCGCTTTTAACAATCAACAACAATCACAATCACAACTAGGGATGGGAATTGGTATGATTTTATTGACAACAGGGTTATCGGGGTTCAGGGTTATTGAGCATCATGCACCACAGCAAACCAGACATCACACCTTTAAAAACGTGAAAGAAAAAAATATATATAAACGCATAAAGAACACATAATGATGTGTCACCATGTACTTTAAGTGAACAAAGGCCATAGTAGACGGGGTGGTTGACATTGCTCTGAATTGTTTATTACTGGTTGAAAATGAAGATTGTGATTATTTTTTTTCTCTCTGAATATTGCATACCACCTGTCAGTTTAAGATAGCACACATTAAACAATAATATGCTCATCCATTCACATGCCAATCATTCACCCAGTACGCAGTGTCGGGTTACCTGGAATCTAAGCACAGGGCCAAACATGAAAGCGTTTTTTTTCCATCATTAATTTCATGTCTCATGAAAGCTAATGAACTTTACTTTTTTACAACAAACACATTTTACTAACAGATTATCCTTTCCCTTCTCTGAAAATACATGTCGCTATATACAGAGCCAATGCATTTTTCAACTTAAATATGTATTATTAATTTAAATAAAAAGTAGTGTGCAAAAATTTGCTCATCTCTATAGATTAGAACATTAAACTTTTTTTATGATGACACAGGTCAATAAAGAGACAGCTTTTAGAGGGGATACGAATGCACTCTGAGCAGTTTAGAGATGTCAGTTGACTTTGCTGCATGTCAGGGAACTTCAATAAGAAGCCCATGCAATCAGCAGAGCATGCAAACTCCATGCCCTCAGACGGGAATCAAACCCAAATACTGGGGGTGCAAGCAGTACAGTGCTTCCCCCAGAGTCACCATGCCAGCCAAGATACATGTGTTGCATTATTATTTTTTTCCAGAATCAATTTTTCATGCAGAAATTTACTTTAAGCTTGTGTCGATATAATCACACCAATCACTAGGATCGCATTTACTTTGGTCTAAGAATGGTCGCTTTAATAATGTGGCCAGAACTTCTCAGCATTCTGTTAAACCAATCATTTTAAGCTGGGCAATGATTCCACCTGGCTCTTCGGAAATCAGGACTGCGGATAAGCAAATATTCAGTCACCGATTACACGCAGTGACGCTGGATTCCTCACCGATCGCCAAGATCTGATAATGGTCAGTTTTACATTTTTAAAAACATGAAAAGAGCTCTTCCCTGTGGCAGCGGTTACATTTAAGTGGCAAATAACATTCCATGTGTTTAAAAAGAAAAAATCCTCTGGTTGGTGGAAGTCTGCCTAGTCACGCAGGAGATTTTAAAATTAATCCTTTGTTACTATGCATTCACTGTAGATGGAAAACATTCAAGCCTGACCTCTTAATCTGCAATGACAATCTGTTTAAATGTTTCTTAATCAAGAAGCAAAACAAACAGAACAAATTTAGATGCAATTTTTCAAGATGACTGTAGACCTCACAGTGGATAACAAGAAGCATTATTAAAGATTAAGAAACTGAAAGTATTACTACCTTATAATATATAATTTTACACTATATATATCCCCGCCAAAAAAAGAAGTTGCCATTTGAATTTCTCATTGGACCTGAATTCATCGCCGTTAGCTTTGATTACGGCACGCATTTGTCACGCATGTCATTGTTTCCACAGCCTTATGCTGCATCTCACCCTTTATTTTCCTTTATTTGTATCATTTATTTTCTCACTGAGATGTATTGACAAGTGAGTTGAACTACTAGATAAATCGTCCTTCATCCCAAAGAGCCGACACCTTATCGTGGTGGAGGGGTTTGCGTGTTTCTGTGATCCCAGGAGCTAAGTTGCGCGGGGCTTCATGCCCCTGGTAGGGTCACCCAAGGCAAACAGGTCCTGGGTGAGGAACCAGACGAAGTGCGGCTCATTAAGACTTACTATGTAGGAAACAATATTGGACACACAGTTTCCCTTGCCCGGACGCGGGTCACTGGGCCCCCCCCCTGGAGCCAGGCCGGGGGTGGGGCTCGATGGCGAGCGCCTGGTGGCCAGGCCCATACCCATGGGGCCTGGTCGGGCACAGCCCGAACA
>JABFDZ020000066.1:28394973-28406023 GCA_019775955.2 Pollimyrus isidori
ACTTGGAGAAGGCATTCGACCGTGTCCCTCGGGGAGTCCTGTGGCGGGTGCTCCGGGAGTACGGGGTGCCGGGCTTCCTTTAAAGGGCTGTTCGGTTCCTGTATGACCAGTGCCAGAGCCTGGTCCGCATGGACGGCAATAAGTCGGACTTGTTTCCGGTGAGGGTGGGACTCCATCAGGGCTGCCCTTTGTCACTGATTCTGTTCATAACTTTTATGAACAGGATTTCTAGGCGCAGCCAGGGCGTTGAAGGTGTCCGGTTTGGTGACCTCAGGATTAGGTCTCTGGTTTTTGAAGATGATGCGGTTCTGTTGGCTTCATCAGACGTGACCTTCGGCTCTCGCTGGGGCAGTTCGCAGCCGAGTGTGAAGCGACTGGGATGAGAATCAGCACCTCCAAATCCGAGACCATGGTCCTCAGCCGGGAAAGGGTAAAATGCTCTCTCCGGGTCGGGGATGGGGTACTCCTCCAAGTGGAGGAGTTTAAGTACAGGGAAGGATGGAACGGGAGGTCGACAGGCGGATCGCTGCGGCGTCTGCAGTGATGCGGGCGCTGCATCGGTCTGTCATGGTGAAGAAGGAACTGAGCCGAAAGGCAAGGCTCTCGATTTACCAGTCGATCTACATTCCTACCCTCACCTATGGTCACGAGCTATTGGTAGTGACCGAAAGAATGAGATCGCGAGTACAAGCGGCCGAAATGAGTTTCCTCCTCAGGGTGGCTGGGCTCTCCCTTAGAGATAGGGTGACTATGTCTCTCGGCTGGCCTGGGAACGCCTTGGGATTCCCCCAGAGGAGCTAGTGGAAGTGGCCAGAGAGAGGGAAGTCTGGGTCTCCCGGCTGAGACTGCTGCCCCCGCGACCCGATTTCGGATAAAGCGGGAGATGATGGATGGATCCCAAAGACTTTCAGTTTGGTTAAGGTCACAACTCTGTGGTGACCAAGTCATACGTGAAAATGATTCCTCATGCTCCCTTTGAGTGTATCAACATATATATTTACATTCAATTCATTTTAAAGTTGTATATAAAAGCAAGAAGATCTGTTAGGGTGAAGTTAAAAAATGCATTCAGCATGCCTACAGTAAATTGTACATTGCATATCGAAGCAGACTTCCAGTGGACCTTTCATTCGATTTCTGCTTTTTGCATCAGTCTTGATGGTGAGCTGACACGCCCTATGGGAACTTCCACAGACTCACTGGTCACCTCCACACTATGCATCTGAATTGCCCAATTGTGCGTGAGGAAGTGCAGACAAGCCTCCTAAGATTAACCAGACAGCAGCCAAGAACAAAAAAAAAAAAACCTCAGGCAGAAGCACATCAACCAGTCGGATGGGAGCTGGGACGACAGCCAGAGGCCACAGACCCTCCCAGACGCACTTCCCCTCGGGCGGCGTTTTGGGTCACACACCCAGGGCCTGTGTCACCTTTTCAGCAGCCCACCCTGTCCCGGGGAGGCTGCCTCTTCCCTTTCGTGAACATGGAGGTGTTTGGCCCCGTCAGACGGAAAGCGTCTATTAAGGGGGGGGGGGGGCAATCCTGTCAGACCTCAGGCATGCCTGCCCACACACCTTCACTCAGACAGACTCTCTGTGCGTTTAATTACAGCAGGCGCTGATGGAGAGAGGGCCACCTTGGGGCAGGAAATCAAGGCACTGATTTCCTGATACACAGGGATGTATTTAGCTCCTATTTAGAAACAGCACGGCGCGGCCTGTCCTAGGCTCACCCTCCATCTGCTGGGTATTTTGGCTGATGCGGCCTCTCCAAGGTACAACAGCAGGGTCTTTGGTGAATCAGTGACCACTCAGAAGAAGGAGGGGCCCGGGCAGAAGCCCCGCGGGCCCTCTTACCCGCAGCTCGGCGTAGCGCCGCTCGTGAGACTCGGCCTCAGCGTGTCTCTCCGACTTGAAGCGCTCCTCCATCTCGGCCTGCTTGCTCAACAGCTCCTCCAGGTCCTGGGTATGGGAACGGACATGTCATTGCTGCCGTGTTACAAGGGACCCGGCCTGAAAGACTACACGTACACCTGCGTAGTTCAAATCTAAAACACAGCTCGGGTTCTTCAATTATTTTGCTTCAGTGTGCAGGTTCACACTCAACTAGGAATAAAATTATACAGACTGACGGCAACAGTTTAACATCGACGGGGCAGTGATTTAATCCCACATAGCATGTTAACGATGTAGCCCGTTAACGTTTGCCTTTCACTTCAAATACATATAACATAACAGCATTAGTCATAATACAGGGATATTATCTTTTGGATGCACGAGCTTAATCCTGTTCTCAACAGGTACAAGGGCCAAATGGTGCTGACCTGCTGGATGCGAACCTTCTCCTCCTCGCTGACCATCAGCTTGGTCTTCAGGCTGGACAGAGCCTGATGAATCTGGCCATGGGTTTCCAAGCCTCCTGGGATATTGGGGGTGTCTCTGGACTCGGCACCCTGGTCCTGAGCCACGGCATCGTCGCCGGAGCAGGTCTGTGCACACTACCAGCACAAAGGGCCGGAATCACAGCATTGTAAAAAGTGGGGTGCTGGGCATTATAATGAGGCGTGCCTGTTCACGGGCCAGGCAAGGGGGCCCACCTGGTCTGGGGGACTGCAAGGAGGTGGTGCAGGTTCCTGGGAGTCCACCTGGAATGAAGGGTGCTGGTCCAGAAGGATGTCCGGAGGAGAACTCAGGCCTGGAACTGAACGCGCGGCACATGTTTGTTTAGGAACCGGTCAACACCAGCATGGAGGAGTTCCGCCAGAGCATTTCAAACTCTGAAACTGTGAGGAACCAAAGCAGGAGTGGGGATTAGGGGAGAAGGTGATGTGGTGACAGAGCGTACAGGGGAAGGCAAAATCTGGGCAGCTGCGACAGGGACCCCTGCCAAAGCAGACCTGGGAATACTGCCCCCCCCCCCCCACACACACACACACAGAAGCTGACGGTCAGCGGGCGGGAGGAAGGCAGAGCACATCATATCGTTATCGTTAACATTAGGAGTATTCCGTTTTAACTGCGGCTCGCTCGGTTTGGCAGTGCGAGCTGCCAGGAGTGATGATTTACAGAGCGAGGAATCAGCAGGGACTGTGGACACCCCCTCCTCCTAAACCCGAATGGGCCCCTCCCTTGGCGTTAGAAGAGGTGGGTGACACTAAAGGGACGGCTGTCTGGTAGATGCCGAGACGAGGAGACGTCAAGGGCCAGGCAGCCATCTGAGACTGATTACCCTGCGACCGCTAAACACATCCACTCGTAAAAGTGTAAAAGTAAAAGTGTATCGAGTCAGAACACTTGAAAGAAAAATCAAACGTGTAATAGGGATCAGATTTAATCTACACATTGCTCTCAGCACACAGTGTCCCTTGCACTTTGCAGACATTTGCACGTTGTACTCTTACGTCTTTGCACTGTTTCATGTAAATTTATCGTATCGATTGTTCTGTTCTTTAGTTCTGTGTATATTCTGCTGGAAAGCATTTCTCCTATGTGTCTTGTAATACTGTTCTGTATATCATGTTCAGCGTTTTATGTTTGTCCTGTATTTCATGTTTGGTAACGGGCAAGTAATACTTTGACCAGGGGTTATAACTAACGGGGGGTGTTTCTCCAATGCACCAGGAACTGTACTTTTGGTACATTCCCCTTTCCTCTGACTTCTAGTCAAGTACCAGCACCAGAAAGTTAAAAGTAAAGTCAAGAAAATAAAGTCCAAAAAAAGAAGTTAATAATGAATGCATGAAAAAAATCAAAAGATTCAAGGTTTAATTGCAGTCTGGTTGGAAGAACAAATACAAGACCACGATGGCATGAAAAAAAAGAAAAGTATTTTGTATAAAATATTCAGTTTTTACTCAAGTTAAAAACCAATACATTGAAGTATTGTACTTTTTGTACTTTCTGGAAGTAAAAAATGTTCAGGATGTGTAAAAACTACCCATTTTCTGTCAAAATAACTATTCACTAAAAATTCTGAAATTGCCCACCATGAAGGTATTGGATGTGGCTAGTGGTGACCTCAGCGTAATTAACCAGGTGCAGGTCACAGCAGCTCTGTTAGGGTGAAATGGATGAGCAAGCTGAAGTTCTACTGCTCTAGACATGAGCAGTCAGAGCTTTAAGCGACTTTCAATCTGACTGAAAAGAATCTGTGTTTAAACACTAACGTAAACTTGCCAGATATTTACTTCATTCTTTGGCCCTTTTTCATGTTGTGAATTTTTTAAGTTGTGGCCAAAAACATTTATTCTTAAATATTATCACTGAAGCGAGCTAGCAGGAGCTGGCAGACATTTTAACTACACAGGAAAGAGGTCACATTTTGCACACTTGGGCACAAATAAAACAAAAATATAAGGTGCTCTGTCGATTCCTCCAATGCTCCAGTAGCTGACATCCTGACTTCTAGAGCAAAGGAACACCAAGCTTTTCATTTGGGTGGGAGAACTCAGGCACAAAATATTCATCCCTGGGGATCCCACCGCCTCACTCTACCCATACAGAGAACCTGTTACCCTCAATAGGTCCCCACAACCATAGCCATCTATATGAAATTTGGCCTGGTTGGCAAATTAGAGGCCAGAGGTCTCATTTATCAAAGTTGCACACCCACAAAGAAACGGCCAAAATGTGAGTCTACAACCGTTTAGGCAAAATGTCAGATTTATTAAACAAAACATGAGGAGTTGTGTGTATTAATGGAAACTCAGAAGCAGGTGTACGTAACATTCTGAACAAATCGTATCAACACACGCCTTCACACGACAAACAGTAAATATAAAAATGCTACCCAAGATTTATTGATTTTAGGGTAGTTCATGCATTTGGAGAATTTAATTTGCTGTTAAAATACTACATCTTGCCACCTCTTCCTGTAAATTAAGAATATCTGTAATTGTCACTAACAGGACTCAATGTGAATTAGATGTCCAACATTCACATGCAAGAATTCCTTATAATCAGGAGAAGGTACTACAGCTTAATAGCGTTTTGCAGAAATAGGAGCAACGGCAACATTGCTATTCTGGCAATGGCATTCCACACAAAAGTAGGCTTAAAAATAAAGGAATCAGTGGGCTTAATGGCCTAAAGAATATACCGACTAAGCATCCACGTTACTCAAATTTTTTTCTGTTGATGTAACTGCTGCGTCTGTCTATAAAATAAAATTACGCAATATTTAAACCTACTTTGAATGACAAAATGAATTTGATTACCAATATTTATTTTACAGGCTTTTATACTTTAATTTACTTCATAGACTTGAAGCTACAACCATGTACTGCTCATGTTTTGCTCTGGCTTCCGCCCATTTGCGTAGCGCACACTCAAGTTTCTGAGAAAAATGATTGCAAAGTGAATCTTTACTCACTGAAACAGTTTCACCACATTGTTGTTCTTGCTCTACATTATTGTAATCTATACGTTTGATAAGAATATTACACTTGTATGATTTATCAGTTTCCTTTGGAAAATATTTTGCAAATTCCATCTCGGCCAATTTGTGTAACAGTCTTGATAATTGTACAGATGAATTCTGGGTAGATTTGGACACGCCTCAGAATCGTAGTGTGAGCTGTATCGGAGAGAAATTGGGGCGAGACAGAGGGACTGCGCCAGGCTTAATTAAAAAACCTCCCCGCATTCTGACCAAATTCCGCTCGTTCCGCTCACATGCTCTGGCTTCTACATCTGCACTTAAAATTGTCACAAGGCCAGGTACTGAGCTGTACAGAAAAGAAAAGAAACATTTCCCAGTGGTGAAATTTGCTGAGCTTGACACCACTGATATTTTTGTGGAAAACAAAAGTTCAATCTCTGGGCCAGATTTAATAATGAATGGGCTCTTTGCACGTCAGCTTCCATATTCATAGAAATGCTTGTTTCTGGTCTGTGAAAAACAGCATTGCTTTATACGTGCCGTTTACCTGTCCAAACTTATGGTCAACGACATATATCGCCTTTGTAAATCCTCCTCCAAAGCCCCAATGAGTAAATTAGAAAAGTTCTCAGAGCTCGAGTTAAAGCTGGTTCAATGTTAAAATTTGCATTGCATGCGCAAAATGTTCTATTTGGCCTCAGTGTTAGTGATAGTGTAGCATGTGCTAAAGTTGTTGTTGTTACATTTAAGGCACGTTCAAATGAGGTGTTTACGGTGTTCACGGGATGAACCCATTTGTATTGACCTTTATTAAACACATTTTGTGCACAAATATACGAACTGTGGCTGAAAAATTATAATATAAAGTGTGTGTATTAACAAATATACTGTAAAATATGACAATAAATACATTATACGAAACGTCAGGTTTCAGTCTCCATCAGGGTGCCATGCATGTGGCATCCTGTGATGCTGTGGGGTTTCCCCTCCACAGTCCAAAAACATGCTGAAGTTAACTGGATTTATCAAATTGTCTTTAGACGTGTGTAGAAACTATATATTAGATTATATATTAGATTAGATGTTGTGCACAGCAGTGTTTTGTGGTATTTCTCTATCTTACGAAACACAAATTTATCCATTCTTGCACTCATAGTTCCTCAAATGCTAGGGGCAGTGGGTATGCGATCATCTCCATTATTTTAATAGTAGTGTCCTTAGCTCTGGTGATGCTCACTTTCAATATTGAATTTTAAATATCAGCTGGCAGTAAGGACCGAAAATGACACATTGGAGCAATGCCAATATTTAGATTTTTAATGAATAATGGTGATTCAGATGTTAACCAGTGTGTCGTGCATCTCTAAATTGCTTTTCAGTTAGCCAGTTTTCCTAGAAGCACCTTTATGCTCCCTCTAATTTTTTTCTACGTCAAGTCACAGAGGAGTTTGGTCCGGCGGACCAGCCTAACCAGAGCAGCCTGGGACCGTGGGTAGCACAGAATAAACAGCAACTCGCCTTCTCTTCCTCTCCTGGCTTTATGTGGGGTACAAAAACTCTGGCTGGATGTTGGTAATGCATTTGCATGATCGGTTTAGACTATTGGAAAACCACAATCTCACAGAAAACGTCTCCTGGCACCCAGATGTATTTGGATTATCCTCCGGGGCGACTCATTTCATGCCAGTGGTGAGGAATCCGTCTAATTTACTCGCTGCTACAAAGCAAATGAGCAAATTTGTATATTTACCTCGGCGGAGAGGGTGGTACAATTCCGTAATCCCTTATTTATTGTAATTTGCAGTTAGTGGGCAGCGATACGTCTCTTTCTAGCCAGAGTTCTTCTTTGGCAACGTCCATGAACCTCAAATCAAAACAGCCCCACAATAACACTGAACTAAGCGTGAGTCCTTCAGCATCTATAAATACCCAGCGAGACACACACACACACACACACACACACACGCACGCACGCACACACACACACACACACACACACACTTGCACCAGATGCTCTGCTGTACAACCCAGAAAGAACCTTGGAGCCCATTGGGTCGCTGCTCAGAGAAGCAATGGGGGGGTCTGAGCTTTTGTGGCTGGTGATTGTCTGAGATCCAGCCTACAGTGGCGTCCGTGACCCACCCAAGTTAAACATTATGCGCTCATGCTTGCCTATAAATAAAATTAAATCTTAAAAAAATATATATATGTGTGTGTTTGCGCCTCAGCACTTGTTGTGAAGTCTGAGATCCATACCGTAAAGTTGCACTATGAATCTTTTTTCAGGCTAAATGTTACAGACGCTGCATATAATAATATCGTACCTCTATAATTTAGGAGATGTGTCTGATCCTGTTCAGGGAATCAAATGAGTGGTTACAGGCCACCAGATCCCCCACCGCAAAGGAGCCACATATAAATAAACTTTAATTTAATCTGTATAATATGAATTAATCAATGAAGGCAAACTTCCACCCACCATCGGCGAGCTTATCCTTGTGATGCTTGGACCTTTTTAAGTCCCTTTCTAATTAAAAAGGTCTGGATTTCTACAATTCTAATCAAAGAAAAAAGGCCAATAAAACAGTTAAAGTAAAAGCATATGAATATATCACATACTGTGGTTACTACAACAAACAACAACATTACAATCCTAATATGCTAGATTATGCGTCATTTGACATACAGTACAGACCAGAGGGGGCAGTATCCCCACCTGCAGCCAGGCAGGAGCGATGCGTACCTGAGGAGAAGGCCGCCCAAGGGATGGCGGGGGACACAGGGATCTGAGCAGCAGTATCCTCGCAGTCAAATGTCTCTGCAGCCTGTGGAAAGTCAATGGTCACAGGGAGATTATTACATCACAGCTGAACACAGGTATGGGTCCAGAACCAAGAAATGATGCCTTTTAGCCGCAGTGTTCTTAGTCAAGTCAAGGTGCCAGGCTTACACGTAACAACTGTTAATCTTACTGAACCAGCTGCAGCTGTCTGCATTTGTGTTACAAATAGAAAAAAATCTGAAAATCCTTTTCATATTTTTGATGTTATAAATAAAACAAATGACTCTTCAAAAACAATATTCATTTGGGGTGCACACATTAAACACCACACACATACTGCAAGAAAAAAACGTTAAGGAGGCTACACTGCTTAGATGCTCTGATTGCAATGGGATGTTCTCCATTTTTGTAAAATTTTTCATTTGGGGGGTGGGGGGAGTTAAACTTGGATACAAAGAAACCCTCTAAATAAACAAACAAATGCACAAAGGGACCCGCTCCCCTCCAATGAGGCGAGCACATGGGCGATATGGACACAGGGATCGTCCAGGTCCTCCAATTCCCAGCTGCAATTCACTTCTTCCCAGCTTATTGGAACAATCAAGTCACTGCAATTTATTCTTGTTTTTTTTCCGGGGAGGAAATTGTTGTTGGGAGCAACAGTGACTCTCCAAAACAGCCCTGGGCCATGTTCCTGAAGACCACCCTACACATGGCACTCTATAGGGTCATCTGCTTTGTGTATCCCAGTTATCCCCTGAAATGCTGAAAAGTTTCCTTCACATTTGGCCTGCGAGCCCAAGTTTAAAAAATCGGGGGAAAAAAACATGGGAAAATAAATCAACATGCAAGACATTAACATTAGGCGGTGGCTGCGAAACAGACAGTAACATTAAGGGGCGTAGACTACGTAAACATTCAGTACAAAGCTCAGGATCATTTGTAGGGATCTCAAACAGCATCCAGATGCCATATGGAACCTTGCATAACATCCAGTTTTTATTAATCTTTGTTGTAGACTGTGGCTTCAGGAACAGCTATTAGAAATAGCATGGATCTGGTAATGATGAAAACATCCAAACAAACGGCCATTACTGCCAGTAACAGACGCTTTTGAAAGACAAGTTATCTAGAACTATAGTCAATCCACTGTTTACAGTGAAATACCATTACACCCATTTCAGTTAAGATAAAGCGAGACGAGGCATTAACAGTAGACAGCACAAACATCAGTGGGCTACTCTTGAGCAAAATCCTCACAACCTAGTTGTAAAAACAAATTACTGGCAGCTAACACCTCTCCTGACTGCTAACAAAGTGGTACTTTAACTCCATGAAGCATTCAATTAAAAGAGAGAAAACATTTGAATTCTCTTAACATGCATGCAATTTCCCCTCATGGTGAAAGATTTCTGAAGGTTCTCATTCAGAAATTAGTCATCAATAAGGGGTTCAATAAAACAGGAAACAAAATTCATTCATTCTTATTCATGGAAAAAAAAATATTCAGGTTGCACAATCTGGGAGGAGGAAATACTTCATACCTTCATGGAAGAGCTTAGCTGATATAAATATGGAGACATGCTGGTACTTCATAATGGGGGGTGGGTGCTAGTGATGCAGAGTAACAGGAACAGCCAACTACTAATTTGAGAGAAATTATACAGCATAATAGCATTACTGATATAAAGTATTTTAAATCCAAAGCATTAAAAATATTCCACTGACCTCTATGGCAAGGAACTGTAAATGAGGCATGCTGGTAAATATCTATGGGCTACTATGCCTGAATGAACTGCAGCAGAATGAATGTTGATTCATTATCTGACTCACTCGGCATGAAGGCAGAAAGATAACAGGTGATGGGACAGGAGGGAGGGAAAAGAAGATTTCAACAGCATTTCTGATTTATAGGGGTGGTGTGACTCAGCATGCTAAGACAAGCCCGGTATCAGGTCGCTGGTTCAAATCACAGCAATGGCAGACTGACCCCCCCGTTGGGCCCCTGAGGAAAACCTTAACCCACCAAAACAGGTTCCAGAGGTACGGGATACAAGGCTGGCCATAGGCTTGGATCCCAGGCTTTGCTCTCACCTGTATGTGTGTATAGCTCAAATAGGAGAGCCAGATGTGATATGCGCTGTACCACAAATAAAGCACAATTTCCCCTTGTCATTATGACAGACATTGCAAACTTGCTTCATCCTCAAAATACAGTCACAGGTATGGGGGGGGGGGAAGTTACCCTGAAATCTCCACACCCTCTCACTGTTTAGTCATTTCCGCCCGTACAATGCGTGTGGGAGAGAAAGCTAAAATTATTTGGAACATTGAACAAAACATGGAGCAGATGATTCATTTTATCTGATGCGCTCCAGTGGAGTGAAATGCCACCACACCCGAAAGGGAGATACTCAGGCCACTGAACAACAATGCTGCTGGACACATTCTTCAGCAACAGAGAAGAATAAACCTGCTTTCAAGCGTGAAATTCTTGTGTCCGGGAAATATATGTTTTTTTCTTTCACCCAGGTTGGTATTATGCAAGTGCAATTGTATTTGGTTTATTAATAGAAATCTCAAGTTCATGTGTGTGACGGTCATGGAACGACCGCACAGGGAAGCCCTCCGAGGAGACCGACACACAGGGCACACATAGACTTTCATGCATGTATATACCTGGTTATTGTGTTTGGGTAGGGGCGCAAACCTGAGCGCAAAAGGGTATTTGTGCAGGAGGGGATTGTGGATTGTGCAGTGGTTGTCTGATCTTCGGTTCGGCAGCATCTGGCCAGCAGCTAAAGGGTGCCGGGCGGAAACAAGGTAATATTTATTTGGTTCCGGCCTAATTGGCCTAGCCCATGCGGGTTATGGCCAGAGGGAGGACAG
>JABFDZ020000066.1:28426277-28445718 GCA_019775955.2 Pollimyrus isidori
CAGTGGAAAGCCCCCCAAAAGTGAGCCGTACTGAACCGTACCGTACCGTACTATGCAGTGGAAAAGCGCCATTAGTTTCTTCATACAGGTACAAACGAAAGCTTCTCCACTATGTAATAAATTTCAGTCAGTGTGTTCAATACTTAATTACACATAACTTTATATTTGTGGATTTCTTGAGGTAATACCAATGCTTGATGAAAAAATCATGTGAATAGCCTCACTGGAAATATATTTACGAAAAAAAAATGCTGATGTGAATTACTCAATTCCCCCACTGTAGATGGTATGACAATAAAGACCTACTTTACTTGATTAAAGGTAACTCACTAAAGATCTGAGAACAGGACATTTCCTCAATTCTTTGAAAGTGTTATACATTTTATATAGTACAACTGCAGTCATGCCACATCCACTCAGGACTGTCATGAGGTCCAGGTTTTAAGAGTCCTGGCCTAGTGTATCATCAGACCCCGGGGGAAGCAAAGACTCAAATCGATCTTAAGAGATGGAGAGTTAAACCTGAGGTCCTAAGGCAGGACACTTCAAATCTAGACCCTGATTCCAAATCCAGGCCTTGCTTTCAATTCTTCCAGGTAGTTAGTTTAACAATTGCTTTTTCTGATTGGCCACAGAAGCTTCATACCTGGCTCACTGGTAATGGGAAGCTGGAAAATCAGCACTCAAGCCTTTAGGACTTTGATTTGAATATCCCTGTCTTAAGGGAATACCCCTGAATGACAGTAGTAAAAGCCTCACCCTTCACAAAAGCTCAGATAACAGCAAAAATACTAATTCAGCACTTCTTAAAATGTTTTTCTTTAAAATAAATATGTGTTGTTATTATTATACTGCTAAAAACAATCATCAAACATCACGAAAAGTTTAAGCTACTGAATATTATCAAAACTAATTCTGTCCAATAAAAATGCTAGGGTAAGCAATTACAACGTTTAGTTGTTTCCGTGCAAACTGTGTCGTGTTTACCACTCCTGCACCGTCCTGGGGATGTCATTCTAAAATATGGCGTTGCTCTTTTCGGATATCCCGGAACACACCGCCGTGTTCATATCAGTGCACAATTGTTCGCAACGTCGCTACATTTTGGAGGAGGAGCTTGCCCATGACTATATCCGTGTAATGACGGTATACATACCGCTAAAAACAGCATGCAGCATCAAACATACGTGCAGTTTTCGATGCTTGTACTTCACTTTAACCGCCACCATAAGCATTCAGGTATAAAATTCATGTTCGTAGGTAATATAAAATCCACTTCCTAGGAGTATCAGAGTTTGTTGGAATCACTCACTATCAACTTTAAGCAAATGATAGTGCTAAGTTTATTTTTGCAATGGCACCTTGTACTTGTACGCCAAACTTTTTGGAGCTTGATCTCGCTTCCTACTTCGCTGATGAAAGTGAAACGGATTTATCACATCTGTGTGATATTTTATTAGTATTGGTATCTTTAAATAAGCATTCGGTTGGGTATATACATTATATAAATCATCAATAGTAAATGAAATAATTTACCAAAACGCTGGTCTTCCTCCCAGCCGGTGAATGTAATGATCTGCACCTGGAGCAGGAGATAGCCGACCCGGAAGTGTAAGAGTTGCCGGCTCCACGCGCCTTACTGGAGGGAGGATCAGATCGGATCGGATCGGATCGGAACGGAACGGATCGGACTGGACCGGACCGGTCCGCCGACGTTCTCGTGGGCGTCATAGTTTTTTCGGTGTTTCAAGCAGCGTCTTTATCCGTCTGCTGCAAATAAATGTCCAGCGAGGCTTTATTAATTTTACAGTGTCTTGCATCTTTATGTTTAACCCAGTAGTGAGCTGTTGTTTAACTGAAATGGTGTCGATGTACACGAAATGTACTACAAATGCGATCGTTCATTTAATATCATCCAGGTTACTAAGTACTTACACCTTCAATCTTAAAGATATCGTTTGTTACCATGAAAATGCACCCAAAACACTCTCTCTCTCTCACCGGAATACACCGGAGTTAAGCTTCTGCTGCATTATTTACAGCAACATCAACACTGATGCATGGCCATTAACTCTTAACAGAAATGACTCTTTCTACGTTAAAATAAGAGAACACCGTATTTTTTTATTTTTTTTTTACTTAACAGTTCCTTCATCCCATTCCTCTGTCTCTGCGTATTGATATTTTGGAGTACAAATATAAAAATGAACTTATTGCTGCAAAATTTTCTAACAAAGACAGGATTTGAATATTAAGTATATGTTTTATTGTAATGTATGTCTTATTCTGTCTTGATCTTATCCTGTCTCATCCTATCCTATTTTGTCTTATCTCTGTATTAACACTTAACATCTCTACTAATCCTCCTTCCCAAGCCGCAACCCATCAGTCCACGGATTCCCTGCCCCTGACCAGGGTGCCCCTGGCCACTCTCAGATCACTGGGCATAAGAGCCATTGCTGTCTGTTCCTTATTTTATTTGCTGAAGGTAGTGTAACAGGGCCTCTTCCTCGTGGCTCCTGCCTCCTCCCAGGGGGGTGGCCTGCCCCCCGCTTGGGAGAGCCCTTCGACCTCAGTCATTTCCTTGTCTAACATTCTGGGATAGCTGATTGAAATCTCCTTTTCAGACTGGCCAGCCTTAGCAGTATTCTGTTTTAAGACAAGGACATATTATTGATCCATCCATCCATCCATCCAGTTTCCAAACCGCTTATCCATACTGGGTCGCGGGGGGTCCGGAGCCTATCCATATTATTGATAAAGCACATTTTATACCGTAAGGCAAGAGTTCTGATAATATCTCTTGATGCAGGGCTTTACTTTTAGCATGTCCCCCACCCTCAGTGTAGAATGGGGCAGGTCCTCATCATCTGTCCTCTTGATAATGTTGTTGACCATCATAACTTCCTCCACTCTTCTGCTGCTCTCTCCCAGGGTCTCATTTTTTGCTGAAAGTGTCAGATTCCTTATATGTTATTTTAAGTTTGATGCTAACTCTGATTTTAGTCTTGATTAGTTTAATTTCTTTGCTCTCCATTTTTTTTGACATTCAGACTCTTCAAAATATAGCATTAAGATCTTTAAGATACTCGAAAGAAATATGGGTACCGAAGTACAGTGGTCATAAGTAGATTACATCGTAAATAGAATAGGTCGTAAGTAGATTAGATCAAAAGTCGGCCCTTTATTTTATAGGCAAAAATTATTATATGCATATAACTGGTACGCAAGTATAGGCGCGGCAATTTCTGTTTTGTTTCCTATTCCTGTAGTTTAAAAGTTGACAACAACCGGTAGTCTGTTTGTTCTAACCAGGATGGTATCAACAAGTGTCACATATTGTTTCAGCCTCACAGGACTGAAGTGGCAGGGATGAGAATCAGCACCTTAAAACACAAGGCCCTGGTATTCCCTTGGGAAGATAGGATTACTCCTTTGAGGCGAGGGGTCTCAGAAGACTCCGCCCTTAGTGAAAGAGAGGGAATGTGAGATTGAAAGACAGGTTGGTTCTGTGGCTGCACTGAGGGGGTCCATGCTGATTCAGGGGATGTAAAAAGTTTGCCAGTCAATCCCATTCCTCACCATTGGTCCTGAGCTTTGGTTAATGGGCACTGGTGGCCTAATGGTCAGGGAAGCTGTAAAGCGAGGACATTGAAATAGAGCCACTGCTTCTTCAGATTAAGAGGAGCCAGTTGGTTTGGGAATCTTACATAGATGGTACTTGGACATCTCCTAAGGGAGCTGGAGAAGGCCCAGGACACACTGAAACAACTGTATCTCCCAGCTGGCTTGAGAACATCTAGGAAATCCCCAGAAGAAGTCTGTGTCCATGAAGAATCTCCCAGCTGACCTGCTCAACATGCTGCCACCATGACCCTCACCTGGAAAAACAATGTGATGATGACGATGATGAAATCCAACCTTGAATTTTTAAATACAACGGAATCACAAATGGCACAGGTTGATTTCTTGCAGGCAGGTTGACGTCTTGCAGGCATTCTTTCTGTAATGCACTTCTGACATATTAAGGTTACATTCGAAACAAGAAAGGCACCAATCTATTTGAGGTAAATGTCTTTAGTAACCTTCCAATTGAAAGTCAAAATGACATATTCCAGAATTTTCCAAGCCAATCAGATAATCCCTACATTCTAAGGGAGATTTCTCTTGAACTCTTTAAACCCATAATATGAATCATCTGACATAAAAACATGCTGCATGCATTAATTTGTTGTCACAATAGTTCTAAATCATATAAAACCGATTAACATTAACTTTATTTTTTCAAAAATAGTTTTTTTCTAAAAAGCTCTTTAATTAAAACATGGGAAAACAACAAGAGGGGGATAATTAAGTAACATTTCAAGTTAACAAGTTTTCCAGTGGAATATTTCTTATGTTGACAAGTCTAGAAATAACAATTACTCCTAACTTTAAACATATGAAAACAACAGTTTACACAAGATTACATGCTCTCTTGCTGGTTTTGCAAACATCTACTTGTGAAAAAGAAAGCTTGGTTTTTGATGGTGATGATGCTTCTGTGGGAAAAAGGAGTTCATAGAACAGATATAACAGTAATAAGGGCATTATGGGTAGTCAAAGATATCCTCCTCCGTACAGTATTTATTCTTATTTAACTGTGTTATAACTTGCCATTTCAGTAGTGCATTGGCTAAAGTTAAACTAAATTACATCCATGTATAGTTTTCAAAACACATAAAAGGCAGACTTTACTTTAAAGTGATTCGGACATAAGTCAAACCAGACAATAAAGTGTAAACATCCATGCATTCATCCTCTAGCGGCTTAGTTACTCTTCCCTAGCAAGCCGTGGACATAGGGATGGGAACAAATCCCGGATCAGATTCTAGTCAAATCCAAGGCACAGGCACTACAAGAAAGTTCAATATACCAATTCACCTAAGTGCATGTCCTTAGATTGCAGAAATAAAGCAGAAAACTAAACATAAGGTGGAAATGGGATTCGTGACCCTAACCCCAGGGGCATGTTACTGAGGTACTGTGCCACCCATGCAAAGGATGAGTAACCCACACTGGTTTATTCTGTTCTGTGTGAGATATTCTCTGTTTTCCATATTCATGGACAGTGACAAACAAGAACCTACAGCCTTTCTGCACTGGTCCTGTGTCATTCTGGCAGCATATTCAAAGAAAACCATGTTTAATTTTATACAGAAAATATAACATTTTCTGCCAAATAGGTTATTCATAGCGGATTATGTTAATAAATAATTCTTTAAAATTTATTTTTATTTAGCTTTTGCTGCCAGTTGGCCTTTAGATGTTTGTTTTCAGTAGTGGTAGTTCCAGAAGCTGCAGTTATCTTGTAAAATGAGTTCTTGCAATAAAAGCATTTACAGGTCGAGATCACTGACTTAGAGAAAAGTAAAATGAGTGCAATTAGGCTAATTTATCTCTGACATAAAATAATGTTGTAAAAGAACACAGTAATTTTTATTACACGTAGATTTTAGTTTATAAAGCATGCCTCCTAAATTTTATTGTTGAAGTGAGATAAAAATAAGGGACTTAAATCTTTCTTGTTATCTAAAAAAAGACTGCCGGTTACTTACATCCTATAAGAAACAGATGAGCAGCATTTCAAAGTTTCAGTTTGTTTTCGGATTTCTAAAATGTACCATTATTATTTTTTAAAATAATTTATTTGCACTTAAAGATTTTAAGGCTTAAAAATTATGTCATTTTGTGTAATACAACAACATGAAAAGATTCTTAAATTTTAACAACCTGTGCTCAGGGCTTCTGAGTTATTTGGACAAAAGCAATGTGAAATTAATTTGTGTTTATCATTAATATTTATTATGAAGTTGCACAAGATTAATATCATTTACAGGTGGCTTTCCTCCAAAATTTCCCATTTTCTTTCTGGTCTTCAGGTTTCCTGACAATATGGTCATTGTTGTCAAATCAGTCCACCTTGTTGATCATTGACTTCTTTTACCTTCAGGTCCTCTGAACTCTGTAGTCTGAAGTGGAACTACAGTATCTTTGAAATGCCAAAAATAAGATTCAGAGCTGGTCACATGGTTGATGGGATCACGTGAACGTGTGTAAATATAAATGTATCGAAGGTAAACCAAATGTGTTTTGGAAGGTATTTTTTGAGTTTGAATAAGACTGTATCCAAATTCCTGTGGCATAGAACCACTTCAGATGTTCAAGTATAAAGATGAGAATTATGTTAGTCCATTAACGAAAGTCCTTTCTGGCAAAAACAGGGTGGACCACAACCCAGAATATTCCTGTGTGGAGGCAATCGATCAAAATA
This sequence comes from Pollimyrus isidori, assembly GCA_019775955.2. Taxonomy (NCBI): domain Eukaryota; kingdom Metazoa; phylum Chordata; class Actinopteri; order Osteoglossiformes; family Mormyridae; genus Pollimyrus; species Pollimyrus isidori. The sequence continues at coordinate 28,432,591 of JABFDZ020000066.1, forward strand.
TTAGACCACGGGTCACATAACTGGACTGTTGAAAAATGTCTGTGAACACCTGGATATATTTTAAAATGTATATAAGGCACCACATTTTTCTTCTTCCTAGGGTACAAAATTCATCAGTACGATTCTGGGCTTGCCATTCTATATGGCCATTATTAAGATATACCCTATCATATTTCTGACTCTGCCATAACATTGACATACATTTGTACCATTGTGACAGTTACTGTCTGTATGAATTTTGATGTATTGGTTAGAAATTATAACTGATGCGGAGTTTGAGCCGAGATGATCTTCTTCCTAAAGAAAGCCACTGTTTTGACATTACGTCTCTTCTCTATTGAATCATTAACATAGAAAATAGCACAATTAAAAAAATGTTTAAGTATTTTCATTAAATATTCATGGATTTTGAGGAAACTGATGTTGACTAATGTTCTGGTGCATTACAGTTTATAGTTATAATGGAAACACCTAAAATTCTCACATATAATCTTGTGAACACATTCTGGGTCATATGTTCAGGCATATTGACCATCCTTTCACAACCTCCAAAGTGATGCTTTGGGTGGATCAGCTCTGTCTGGGAAACCTGTGGGGTGTAAACATGACACTAGTGATTTCATGAGTAAGATAGCCTGGAACACGATCTGGTCCACACACTGAAGCTATTACCACCAGTCTTAGCCACAGCTTTGACGCATCCTATTGGTCACAATAAAAACACAAGGCCCGGGATCGACTGTAAATAGCAGCTAGTCTTGGTGGGTGGGAGAAAAACGATGGTTACTATGGTGTCTCTGTGGAAAACCTTGTCGACAGTTTTTCAGACATTCAGACGATACCCATCCCTCACAAAAGAGAGCAAGGCAGCTTCGGTCGGCTACAGATGGGCTTCCCGTGAGGTTCAACTGATGACAAATGGCACACTGACAGCTCAGTAGGCCTTCCCAAAGTTGACTCTGAGGGGAGAGATCATTTGTCTTTGTCGCCGGTCATCCAGTGGATTTAGTTTTACATCCCTTTTCCCAGGGCTGTAATCAAGGAGAACGGGCAGGTTTTTCCTCCGTGATTTTTTTCTTTACCTTCCAGAACATGCCATACTTTTTGTTTTGTCTCTCCGTACTATTTTCAGTTGGCTTTGTCCTTTAACAGCCCTACACTTGTTGATCAGGAGTTCATCCCTGCGAGCAGTCAGTCTGTCTGCTCAAATTGTTTGGATGGTTCGGGTATGAGGTGTGGGATGCTGTCTCAGGAGGTTCTGTAGGAAAGTTCGCCTTTAGTGACTATTTCCATCGCCATAAGCTTCTCTGACTTGTACAGCTAATAATAGGAACAGCAGGCCAAATCTGAATCGTTTTACATCGGCGTCAGACATAGTTTCTCCAATTTCACATCATAACAAGCAACTTCTCAAGGTTCTGACCGCTACCACAGGCTGACAACACAAACCTAAGACACCAAAGCTGCTTTAAATAGACTGATTGTCAAGAACATAAAAGGAACTATGACAGTCAGGGTGAGGGTGAGGGGGGGGGCCTAAGACTTGTTTGTTTGAACATTAATTTAACTCGAAGCTTTATTTGTACATTGCGAAGGACATGCTGAACTATTCAACATAGAAGAGTGCAATTGAACTACACTGAAGCAATGAAATTCCACCCATACAGCATTATGGCATCTTCGGGTTGTGCAGTAATAAAACCAATCACCGTGCAATGTTTGTAAACTCCAAGGAAGGCGTTCTGAGAAAAGTATCAGATGAGAAACAGAGGCTGTGAATATCCCTGTAATTACTCAATCAGACAAGATTTTCCCTGGCAAGCCATAGGCCTCCTCCACGCGCCCTGACATTCTCACCCACACAGGCACTTACCCATAATGCCAATCTGCATCAGAGAGGGGCTGCCGCAGTCTGACACTGCGGCTGGTGAAAGCTTCTCCACAGACAGAACACGACGTCACCGCTCCCTTGAAAACAGAAAAGCCTGTGACGGATTTAGCCGGCCTGCGGAATCCCACCTTCGTCAACAGGGTTTACAACCGAGCTATCTTTACCAGGGTCTTTGGAGCAGTGGCAAAATAAAGTAAACTCAGACTGTGAGTTATGCTATGTGTTTACTGGCTGTGGAGATGTAGTTTGTGGTGAATTGCTGGGGTTTGGGCGAACGGGCCCGGGTGGTGTCTGTTTGGGGTTTATACCCTGGCCCAGCTGGCAAAGGCCCTGCCAACAGAGCTGAGGTGAACAAGTGAAGGGACCAGACTCTGGGCTGCTTGTGGTCAGGGAACGAGACTGTGCCCCCCTCCGTTCCCCAGGGATCCAGACCTGGAGCACATCCATGACCTCAGACTAGGCATCATAGTCAGAGTCACTGAGTCCTTCAGGCTTCTCGAGCTAACACTGGGAAAGAGGTAAATGCCCTGCCAATCATTCGATTCTTCCAATAACAATGGTCTAATATCTGAAACAGACGGAAAAAAATAACTTTCAGATCTACAGCCTTGTCCTCATATTCACAGTATACCTGTTACCAAACACTGAGCTTTGAGGAACAGCGATATGTCAACATTACCTGATTTAGTTAAGAGGAGAAGCACAAGCTGCTTCAGGACATTAGCACCTCGCTGTGCCATCCTCTGTGTTTTCATTGGAGGTTTACAAAAGAAACTGTAACATTTCTGTGAAAACATTCTGTATAATCATAATGATAATAACTATGCATTCCTGCCCCAGGCTAACAATACATTATTGTATGACTTGACGGCTTCACTCATCATTAATATAAAGTACAAGTGCTCAAGGCTGAAGGGGAGAAACTCTCTCGACATCAGCTTGAAGGGCATCACGGTCTATTATAGATGTACAGAATGAGTGGATGTCGTAGTAGGAAAGAACTGTCTTTCATTAAAGAGTCGCTACAGTACACAATAGACCTTGGAAAATTTAACGTTTGTAAAACCATGAAGGACGGTTCACTTTTGTAACACGGTGCTTTTCCTTTTTGTCGTCGCCAGTTCTACTTTCTGGTACTTGGCCTGCTGGTGTTAAGTCTTCATAAGACTGCAGGTGAATGAGTTTCTCACCAGGGGCCTGTGTTTTATTTCCATGGCTGTCAACAGCTGCTACAGATGACTAGCAGACGATGGCAAATCCTTACCTCTAGTTTCCGAAGAGCATACGTGCACTGGTTCTTTCCTGAAGCCCAGAAACACTACTCTTGAAGTAAACAAAGGCCTCGAGTGAATATTCTGAGCGAACGACAGATGGCATAAATGCTAAAGACATACAGCATGTTTCCAGATACCTGTGAAAAACAGAAGAAACATGCAGCATGAGGCTCAAGAGGCTGGAAACATAAGTGAAGCTGAATGTGCGCAACATTATGTTTTTTTGAGTGGAAAGATAAAGTGAGAGAAAAAATGCAGTGAAACTGTTAAAGAATGAGACCATTACCACATTGCTGGTTAGTAGCCTCTTTGTCTCTAGATAAACCCTCTGGTTTAAGCTTGGCACCAGTCTGTGGCAGCATCACTCTCTCTGTGTCCTCTGGTACACATGTGCTATATTATTGTGACATTTTCCAGTATAGTTGGTCTAGGCTGTAGGACAGCCACTTCATACAGCAGATCACAAGAGACACCCTCGAGGACAGATGGCGTCCATATCAAAGAATGCTCTTATCTTAATTTCTAGAAAAACAACAAAATCATTTATGTCACTTGGTAACTTTAGATGACGCACTGCCCCAATTCCTATGTTGTACATTTGAAATTAGACCCACCTAACATATATGCTCTGTCTGTTTCTGGCAAAGCACAGAAATAGCAGGTTTTCAACACTAGCAGTAAAACATGTTCAGAAACACATGCTTTTGTCAGCTTGGCTCTTTCATAATTCTTGTGGTTAGTTTACTGTGGTTTCCATTTGGAAAGGTGTCCTTTGATATGATGTTAAAGTGGCCTTGTGTAATTCATACCTCTTCATTTTTCTGCCCGGCTGTGTTTAGGGACAGCTGAGAGGGGGCCAGCCTGTGGAGGACAGCACCAGTGAAGAATGGAGTTTCCAGTTGAAACCAGAGGGAGGAGGCTGCCAAAGAACCAGTCTTGTTTTGAGGTATAAAGTGGGTGCAGACCCAGTGTTGATTGGACCCTATTTCCATTTCTGGAATGGAAGCCAGCAGAAAAGTAAACTGTACAACAAAGAGGCTGATCCTACTCTACATGGATCATCATTGACAGCCAGCATGGAGATTGAAGCCAAGCTCTGGAATCTGTCTCCTCGCAGATAAAATAGTCTGGATTCTTCTCATGTTTCACATCTGACTCTACAACACAAAGGAAATCAGACACTCCCAGTGGCTATTAATAGCAGAGACCACAGACGACACCATATATCGACATTGGTGCCTGATATGTGTGTGTGTGTGTGTGTGTGTGTGAGCTCTCCAGGTTTTGGAGAGAATAGGTTCCACCTGGGAGCCATTTGACGAGGGTCCCCTACGATGCTCTTCAGAATTCTTCTCCACCTTGGTGACCGAAACACTTGCATTTAATTTATTCTTGGTCTCAGAGACCTAGGAGAGATATAATGCACACACTATACATCTTCCTGTTAACGTGACTCAAAATAATTCAGAAACTATTTAGGAGTATGTCTTTTGTTCCTGTACCTAATGATTTTTGTTTATGAACTTATCAAATGCATCATACCAGGAAACACAGGGATCAAAGCTGAGGATACCATAGATCAGGGGTCTCAAACTCCAGTCCTGGAGGGACGGAGCCCTACACAGTTTTTAACACACCTGATTAAACTCCTTGTGATAATTACCACACAACTTTTGAGCAGAATCATTTGTGGTGGAGCAGGGACAGTTTGAGACCCCTGCCCTAGATCGGGTACCAGCGATGCAATTCCCCATGTTTCTGGAGTGTGGGAGGAAGTGCACAGAAAACACAGGGGAAATGTTCAAAATCAACACAAAACCCTCATCGGGCAGTGTGACAACACGCTCAAGCCACTGAGCTAATGTGCAACAAACACACTCATTTTAAGTAAACCAGAACAGTCACCGCCTTTGTAACTGTCTTTAATTTACTAAATAAAATAATTAGCTGGGCTTTGTTTTTCAAGTTTTGTAGTATGAGTTACCCACATATGCATAAATACGGCATGTTTTGAATAATGATGTCCAGAGACAATTTTGTTATTGAAATGAGAGTAAGCCATGAGCAAAAATCGAGAGTATATTTCATTATATTCAGGTGAATCTAATTATAGTTTATAAGAAGCAAGATTAAAAAAAAAACTTTGTTGATAATTTGTAAAACTTGGAATGAAGTGAATAGTAACAATTTATAATAAACTCCCAGAGCCTAATGTATTCCAAACGTTAACATAACATGAGACAAATTAAAATTAGTAAAAATATTTTGTAACTTTATAATATGCTTTAGCTGATTGTTAGGTATTTGATCAACCATTTCTAAATGTTGAATGAATAAATGGTTATTTTACTAAAGAACCACATATATTCGAGGGAAATGCATATACTGTTATGTCTGCAGGCCTTTTTTTGTATGATTAGTAAATGAATGTCGTTGGTTGCTTTTATTGTGCTTTTCCTGCAAATAGAAAGTGACTGAGAGGTGAAATTTAATTCCAGTACTTAAAATGAGAGTCCCAATTATCTTCATTTAGGACAAGAGGGAATATAAAATGAAGAATGAATGAATGTGAGTAATTTTATTCTGATTAAAAGAAAATTAAAATCAGGAGCAGTCCTTCCTTGCTTGAACACTCATGGCCAAGGACTGGATTGTATGAAGTGTAGTATAGCCCCAACAAGCCTGCCTTGTTGTCTTTCAAATAGCCATATTCAACATGGCCCCTATCCTATGTTATCCCAATGTGTGATGCTGGACCCCTCCCAAAGGGGTGGAAGTGCAGTCAGTTAGTTCAGTCTCCCATACACCTTGCCAAACCCGGTGAAGAGATGATGCAAGGCCACAATGACTACCCAAGAGTAGAGGGACCCCTCAAGGTGACAGAACTGTGCAGGTTGCTGTAGTGCAGTATGGGAAAAAACACTGAACTGGGGAGTGAGTAAAATATTTCTCATTACACAGTTGGTCTCTGATGAATCAAGGATGAAACCAAAAATTCCTCACTCAGCTTTTGTATATAAGATGCTTTGGTGGAGGCAGTGCTTCCACCACAATAATTGAGCTGAATCCGACGACCTCTAAAGACATCTCAGATTCATCTGCTGCAAGCCATCTTTCAATGTGCTGTTCTGCCTCGATGGATTTCAAAAAATGACTGACACCACCAGACCCAGAGATATGATTGGCATTGTACTTTCAGAGTATCTGATCTTTTTAGGAGCATCCGATCAGCCTACTGCAGAAGAGTCCTAGTCAGCATTACACAGGCTGGCTTCTTCTCCACAGAACATCTCGCATGGTGCGAGAGACATTTTTCATTGAGATATGCAGGTTAGTGAAAAGCAAAGGTCACAGGAATAAATAGACCTAGGTACTAGGATATAATTGGCTCGGATCTGAGGTGCATGGATTAGTGATGTAATGTGATGCAACAAGCCACTGGCTCCCGATGGGAAACCAAGTGGCAGCAGCCATCATGGTGCGGGTGCTCAGGATGGTCACCATGATCTGATAAGAGACACCAAGAGAAGAGAAAAGAAAGAGAACAACTACATTTCACAGCCCCTCTGGAGTAGAGTGAATTGGTGAATTATTTAGTTTTCAAGTTAGTATTTAAAATTAGCATTTAAAATATTCTATGCCTGAGGTGTTTTTTTCTGATATGAAGTCCCCTGAAAACGTTCAGTCATTAAATCAGTATCATTTACCCTTTATAAGTCCCTTTAATGAGCCGAGGTGTTTTCTAAGTTATTTGTAGAAGAGCAGATTTTGCTGGGATGAGATGGGGAAAGTCGTGGTGAGCGTGTGGGCCGCCGTCTGGTGGGGGAGGCCCGATTGCCACTTTGAGTTTTCACCGAAATGCTCAGCAAGTTCGGATGGCGAGTGACTGAGCGGCCATCCAAAACCACGGCCCTCAGCCGAAGACCGGAAAACCCTCGGCCAGACAGCAGGAGTGGAAACTCAGAAGTTCACTGGAGACCAAGATTAGGAGGGACACTACATAAACAACAGGGGTGTGTGGAACAAACCACTACACCGTGGCTTGGATCGCTCCCACACTGTAACCCACTCAAAAAGACTTGGGTTGGGGTGGTTATTGCTCAATTAAAGACATTTCAGGTGTGAACAACTGTAAAGTTGAATTTTTTTAATTCATATACACACACACACATATAATATATAGTATTATAATACTAGGATTAATTATTTAATAATGTGCTTCAAAGTTCTTCCTAAGTATATGGTTCCGATTAAAAGTAGCATGTTGGTTTTGTCACATAACTTAGTTTACATAACATATAGAAAGTTTTATTCCCCAGTTTTTAATCTATCAATATCCTAATTGCAGTTCATCTTATAAAAGAATTAAGGAACTCAAATAAATTCCCTTTCCCACTCAGGGTCTGGTAGTAAAATATAACCTTATAAACAATAATTTTCAGTTCAGTTTATTTCCAAATAAAAGACAGAAAAAGCCAAATAGTTAAAATGTGTCAGCCTTGTGTGAAAGAGAGATCGTGTTCATTGTGCTCGTTCCGGTTGAAAGCTTGCCGTGAGTAAGCTTATGCATGCATCCAATTACACATGCAGCATGTCTTCTGTTACCACAAGGCGGAGATGATGACTCGCAAATGATGTCAGGAGACGTTAACCTTGTATATATGTTGAAAATCCAATGTGCCTTACGACTGAGCACAGAGGGCCTCAGTTGAGGTTGTGCATCTAAGGTTGTGAGTTCTAATAGAAAAGATGTTACAATTAGGTGTACTCTGAAGAAAACAACAAAAAGAAGATTGATCCCTGTATCTAGACCTTTCCGAAATCTATCTAGATACCAGCTCCCACTGGATTGCAAATGATGAAGAGGAAATAAGACGAATTTCAGCTTTTCCTGAATCAGTAAGTCTCTTCATTTTTATTTGTTCACAGTTCACATTTATACTGTCATACTTAATACAAGTTTAATGTCATCTATTTTTTTATAGTTCAGAAAAAAACTGATAAAAATTAGATGCTACTAAATACGTGCATATGTTATTTCTGTTTTCCTTTCAGTAAAGTGGCATAGTAGTCCCTAGCAGTGAAAAATAAATGTTGGCCTTTTGTAGAGAAGATAATTATAAAATAGGTCATATTTCATGCTTTTTTTCTGTGCTATTTGGACATTCTTACAGATTTATTCCCTGAGTTGTGATAAATGCACACGTTCGCATTATTCATGTGGCTGTCAAATTGAATGCAAGACCTCGGGGAATGAACGGTCCTCGTGTGGTCAATTTACCTCACAAAGCATGGTATTGTTTTGTTGACTTAAAATTTAATAGGGAACACTCAATAAAACAATGTGCAACCAATTCCCCTAGATAAATGGAGCTTGGTATGAAAGTGTACAGACACCAGGGCCCTTGGGGGAGGTAGAGCTCGAGCAAGCTAACTCCAAAGCCAACAAACTAAACAAACATGACAGCTAATGTGTCTGAATACCAGCAACAGAAAGAGCAACAAAAAAACCAGGTCCCCAAAGGACATTTGAGTTAGACAAGTTCCAAGTTTTCTCTGGATGTGGGTAGCAGCCTAGCACAACCAGTAAAAGCTTCTCTACTGAGATGGTCAGATGACTTTGGAGGTGTCCGGAGGGACAGATGTCACTCTCTCCTCTGCTCACACATCACCACACCTCTTCCGGTCTCTCTTTGGTTGATCAAGAGCCAGCCTTGGGCTACATGTATGCCATGCAAAGAGGCAGGCTGCAGATTAAGCTGTGGTTTTGGGTTGAGAGAAACCAGAAAGGGACCAGGTTTGCCAAGAAGTTCAGTGCTCTCCTCACTTCTCAGCTCCCTACTTTAATGTCTGTCACCTTCTATGTCCGCAGTGACTTTGTACCTGCAATGAATTATGTAAGATTTAGCCAATTGATTCTTAACATTACAAATTATGATTTACAAATAAATTTCACAATTCTGGTACAAGATTTCAGAAAACCTGGTGCAACAAAAATTCTGTGTATATATGTATACCATTGGGAAATGTATATATAAATAAACTTAATTTCCTTCACCAACACTCCATTGCTGTTTTAATAAACCCTTCTATAAGAGGTCAAATTGTCACTGCAGTCTAGCTAATTAGCAGGTGTCATGCAATTCAAATACTTCTAAAACACCAGCTTGCATCAGTTGGATACAGAGCTGTAAAAGGCACCATTGGCTGTATCGTGTGTAAGATTGTGCTGTTCTCGCATTGTCATCATTCACAAGGATGTTAAATAGTATGAGCAGACTGACTGGCGCTAATCCAGCCAAGAGGCACTGAGGAGGGTCCCGCAACACATTTGCAGCAAAATACAACAGGCCCCTTGTGTTGTTTTGCAGAACAGTGCCGTGATATGTTTCAATCGAATCTTAGGAACAGAAAACAGCTGCCCAATACCATAAGAATGCATTGTTGGCCGAGTGTTTCCGTTCTCACTTCCTATTGAGCACGGGTAGGGGGGTTTCGGAACAACTAGACACGGTGGGGATTTGCCAGCGGTTGTCCTCTTGACAACAACCAGATAAGGATGTTTAGATCAGAATGTAACGGGCAACTTTAAGAGAGGCGAGATGGGATTGTCAAGTCAGAATGTGAGAGATTCCGTTTAAAACTCTGTCTCAAGACATCGTCTGCAGTCTTCCTTCCATTAATCTTTCTATCTCTTATCTGGTTCGCTCTGGCTCAGAATCATGCCCACAGCCTCTCGGGAAAAGTGGACAAAAGTAGACAACCCCCCCTGTTTTTTTGGGGCAGAATGTAAACGCAAGGCCTAAAGAACATTATATTTAACTGGAAGTGGACTGCTTACTCGAGCTGACAATCAGATACTCAGGCAAGAAACATCATAATTATATTCATAACGTCAGTGTGCGTGCAAATGCAGAAACACCCCTGGGGGCCGCGACAAACAAAGCCCGGGATCTGGCTGCCACCAACTCCAGATTGATGTCTTCTGTCGAACTAGTTCCCTCGCTATGTTTTAGTGAGCAAGGGTAGGGGAGACGGGGAAAAGGCTTGAGGAACACAACAGTACGTGCCTTTGTCAGAGAGCCTGTTTTCGAAAGGGGCGAAGAAAACTCCATAAGATTAAAAGCAGGGTTTTTTTTTGATGCATGCTGCATTCTGCCAAAACGCAGCAATTTTCTAGGAATCAAAAACAGCTTTCCTGGCCCAGTTCCCCACTTTGCTGTTGGCTGCCAGGAAAGTTTTTTTTTTTTTTTTACCTGTTTATATGCAGGTAAAGTGGACCTTGCAGAGGGGAATCGAATGAGCTTTATTTTCCTACCGAACCCGAGGCAGAATATGAGAGGCTGGAGGCCACCACAGATGGCCAGCCGGGTAGGTGAGGGTCTTCTCTATGGCTAGGCTATAGGGTGCACCGTAAGAGCTATGAGGGGTTCTCGTCGTCCTGGGAACGCTGCTCACCCAACCACGGGTAAACCACAAAGCACTTAGGAAACTAATTTGTTGCCCACCAGCATGAATCTGCCACCCGAGGCTATTCTTTCATTACTTATTCTCAATCCAACCCTAACTAAAATGTTTAAGGAACTGTATTATCTTAAACAAGTCATTGAGTTCATGATTCAGACAGTGTTCAGGTGAGCAGGGATGCCAATCAAACTACATAAATGGCTTTTATTTAGTGACACTGTCTTTCTTTCGACTTACTAGTTACAGGTATGTGAATATTGTATAAGGGAAATACAGATAAGTTATTTCAGAAGACATTTGTAAGCAATTCAAAAACTTCCAAGCACACAACTACCCTGAGAAAACTATGACCAGCTATAAGACCCTATGTTACTCTGTGTACTCGCCCCTCAAGCCGCACCCTTTGCAGCTTTTGATAAGATATTTTGTCCTAAAGTACAAATATACTAATTTTAAAGGATCACACCATTGCTGTACTGCAACGTGTTTGTGCTGGAGTTATTAGCTTATTACACAATTAAGTCATCAGTCCGCCCTGCATAAATGAACTGCGCAGGAATTTAGCATTTACACTATATTCATCTGTCATGATTGCTTATCAAGTACAGCGTCACGGTGACCCTGGAGCCTCACCGAGGAAGCACAGAGCACAAGTTAGAGAACACTGTGGACAGGATGCCGGTCCATCCCAGTGCAGAAACACACACACGGATCACTGAGAACCGGGAGGCAGGATTTCCCCTTGGAGGTCTAGACGCGAGTCGTAGCTGATTTAGTGTCAAGTCCAAAGGCTCTGCTTCATGAGCAAATTAGCCATATTTTAATATAGGGTTTTGGTGACATTTTGAAATGCTGCCTTGTTTCCAGAGCTTAAAAGGTGATCGAGGGGTTGAACTCCAGGAAGGATCTGACGAGCTATTTCTATTCTCTCCAGCTGAGAGGAACCTAATGAGACAAGGGTCAGATTAGTAATTAGGGTAGTCTGGGTGGAACAACACTCAAATCCTGGCTTCTGCTCTTTCCGTGGCTCCTTATCAGACTCCCCCTTGACATCATCAACCGTCACAGTGGGGGGCGACGGCAGACCTCCTCCCTGAGATGACCTCGGAGGCCAGCGTGGGCACAGAGAGGCTGTGCCCCAAAAGAAAATAGTACAGTCAGACAGATGCTGCAGGGAATGTGCTCTCGCCTCAGCTCAGCTAAAGAATGTGAGCTGTAACACCAGCAAGCCGGCTGCGAGCTGGATGAGCATGGCCCCGTGACAGCTCGTCCCGGAGATTGTTCGCTTTGCACTTGGAGTTTTGGAGGAGATTCTGCTGAGCGAGATGTGGCCTTCATAAGCCAAAACCTCATTTTAGCTGTTAGGTATCTCCCTGGGCATGATTTGGGATGCGAAAGGAATGTTTCCTATGAACAAGTGCCAGTGGAAAGGGCTATGAGTTAAATTACCCATAAAGCGTTTGTTTTTTGTGTTTAGTGTTCCACAAGTACAAAAGGCAAGGAGCAGCCCTCTGAAGCGGAGAGCTGCACAGGGATGATATCAATCCCCATCCCCATTCATCCCTGCAAACATCTAAACCATTCTCACATGCATGAGAACCATGTGCCAATACAGTAACAGTGCAGCGTAAGACTAAACACGCCCATATTTGCCTTTAAATATCTGAACTATCAAATGACTCACTTGAGACTGCCGGTGTTCGGCTGGCAACAAATCATTTAACACAGCAAAGGTATTTATAATTAATATGGCACATATAATATACATATGCAAGCAATTTCCACAGTATTATCTCTTTCCCCATTCCAGTGCAACCCTCTACTCTAAAGCTCTGACTAATGCTTTTAATTACAGCAGTAATAGCATGAACTTGAACAGCAGAGAAGTGTAAGGGCTGGATTTCCTTCCTCTGAGATTCATATTTTTCTGTTGTTATTATTGTGAATTTTTTTGATGTTTGACCCTTAAGATGACTGATAGCTTGTTTTTTTTACTAGTATTCAGGCCCACAGTTGTTTTGAGGGGTCAGATAAGACACCGCTGCTTTCCTGGGTGGATTCTCAGCAAGGCAGCTACACAACTTTTCTATGACTCAGTTGACTTCATAGGAAGTCATAGGAAGATGTCCTGAGTCTCTAGTTTGAAATGTGTCTGAGGAATGTAAAGCAAGTTCAGCCCAATAATGTCACCAATGAAAACATTTTAGTGTAATAGTAGAACAAGTTGGCAGAGACAGAGCCCCCCCCCAATGGAATAATGAAAACAATGTAAATACTACACAAGGACACTAAAGTGTCAAAAGAAAACCCCTGTTTAATGTATATGGATTCCTTATCTTGCTGGCCATAGTGAATATAAATCCAGTGTTTCCCAATCCGGTCCTCAGGGACCAACAGCCAGTCCACGTTTTTGTTACAATCATTATGCTACATCATATCGCCCTGTATAGGATGTAAAATGCCCTGCAGAACAATTGTCATTTTAGAATGTTATAC
>JABFDZ020000066.1:28445818-28461934 GCA_019775955.2 Pollimyrus isidori
GGTAAGGGATTACTTTTAAATGACAGTAACAAGTAATCTGTAATGTATTACAGTTTGGAAGTAACTTGCACAACACTTTGTAGTTTACTTTGGAGGTGATGGTATCATTTTTCAGTTATAATACAACAATGCCTTTTCCATTGAACTTCTAAGGAACTTCTGTTCCTTAGAAATAATTAAAAAAAGAAAGAACGTGTCCTCTTTATATTATAATTGGTACAGGTTCAATTCCCACAGCAGGTCTGTTTGGAAAGCTGCTTAACCTGAATTGTCACAGTTCATGTTCAGCTTTATAAATGAACTACAAATGATTCAGATTCTGAAAGAGTACACTAAACATGAAAGTAATAACATTATAATATTTTTTTCATGGTTCAGTTCTACAAAACCTTGCATTGTTCACACATTTCATACTTAAAATTTCAGTTGTGTACAGGGCGGGGGTGACCATTCAGAGGAGCAAAAATGACCTTTTTTCTCAGTGAGATATACCCTTGTCTTAACTCCCCCAACACGATACCCATAAAGCCTTGGTGAACTAAGAATGAGCTGTGTGGAAACCCACCTCAGGGACTGGGTGTCACTTGGGCGCCCCCTTCCTGCCAATGCCGGCTTAGCAGGTTGACTCCCAAGCAGGGCTTGCTGCAGGCTCTTTCTCATAAGAGTTCCAGATGTGCACTGTGCACAGACAGCATGCTGCACTTCTGCCCATCAGTACCAAGCCAGCTGCAGCTGCTGCCGGTACCCCTGCCCAGCTGCCTCTGTCGCGGATCCCAGCTCCACTTCAGCCTCAACAGCCAGAGGAGTCGCCAGCACGGCTGAACCGACAGCACGCTTTCTTTTATTTATCCTCATTTTCCTTCCTTTATACCAGGAAGTGTTATTTCAAAAAGTAAGCAGACTGCTCAAGGCATGTGGAGATAATGCTGACTGGAAGAGAACATGATCAAAAGTTTTTCCCCCCCTCTACAATAACTTGACATTTAATCATCTGTTTCATCCAACTGTGGCATGATCACCAGGGTTGAGCCTTATTTCGCTTTTCGTTTCAGCCTGGAAAACTTTGTTTCAGAAGCCAGCAGAGAGACGTGTCCAAACTTTTGCAAGTTTTGGGAACGTAAGTTTTGATCACCTCCTCCTGATTTCCTCTGATTCTGCACTTTCCATGACTTTCCATGATGGTCTTAGCAACTGATGCAGTCTTATTTCCAGAAGATGCATTTTTTTTTCAGAAAAAAATAATTATGTGATGATTATACTCCAAGACAATAGACTGTGAAATAAAATTCAGATGACACCCCTACTGGCTTAATTTGCAAATAAAATTGAATGACAATTAGGACTATGTGTTGTATACTTAACCACATTAAACTAGACAGGGCAGGCTGTGAACTTTGCCTATTGCATGTTCAAATCTGAACACTGTTTCCCTTCCACAGGAATCTGAATTCAGCATGTTTTGTTCTAGAAGACTATTTCAGCAGTGGAGCTTTGCTGTATTTCTCCTCTGCTCTCCTGTTCCTTATTACGGGAGGCATATTGACGCACTCACTAACAGAACGTAAGTGCACCTTTTTAGTTACCTTATAATGTATTACTGCCCATCTACTTGAATCCGACGATGTCAAAAATAGATATACTTGCACAACTAACATTTTTCCGTTTTAAATTGTGTACAGTTTCAAACAAATTTAGATTTCTTTTTTCATCGGTGTGATTAATATTCCTCTTATTGACAATAACAGCAACAGCATGTGTAAAATGTTATTATTGCTAATATATACTCAAGTGGTCTTTGCATTATTAATATTGTCATTGTCAATATTAAAAATCAGAGGTTTATAATGTGCTTTGGTCCATCATAAGGTACAGGGCTTTGTGACCGCACTGAATTTCAATATCCTGTCTAATGTAAGTCCAAACTGCTGGACCCCTGAGTTATTATTGTAAGTGTCAATTGGATCAGGAGGAGTCCCGAATAAAATCAGCAATTGTGCAATGGCCTGCAACCTACATTGTTCTTCATTGTTGTTAGGGGGCTCTCCCTAAAGTGGCATCAGTTAGAGCTGCGATGATGAGCACTTGTCAGCAGGGCTGCTGAAAGAGGCCGCGCCCAGGAAAGGCAGGTTCCTGAGAGTTTTCACCCGGGGGAGGTGCTGACGTGAGGACTAAACCTCCCTTCATTTTGCACCTGGCTGAACCAGGTTTCTACCTGAGCTTGAGAGACATTCTTTAGGGCTGTAAGCTAATGCACAAACGTCTATGATAATGATTTCCATTCGGATTTGCAGTTTAGCATTGATGTAACGGGACCTGTCAGGTTTGCTCATGGCACAGTCGCCTTTGCAAATGCAATTCGTTTCAGCAGTTTTTTGGCACCAAGGATCGTATGATATTAGCAATTTTAAAAAAGTGCATACTTATACAGGTTTTTGATCTCTAAACACATTGGCTGTGCCGGGATCAAGAGATACAGCAGCTTAAACATACAAAAAAAATGAAAATTACACACAATGCAATAGACTTTTTACTTAACACGCAGAACGATTGATATTTACGGTTTTATTGACTGCTTTAATGCAGTTAAAAAAATGTTACACTGATGATATTGCATCTTTGGTCTCCTATCTATAATATTCCTCAATGCAATTTTTAAGTTAAAAATGTAAATGCTATTAAAATGCCGTTAAATGTATTGCTGATTTTTACGCACTACAAATGTTTGTTTTTCTTATGTCTGCTAGATTATAAATATATTCAGAGTTCCCAAACATTTTTTCGTAAAGCTACGAAAAACTCCAGTGAAACATATTACAGTCATTAGTGTTCCGTATAAAGAAATTGGAGAATTATGAAGGAACAGTATCTTATCTGTACAGCGTTCTGAAATGCTTAATGCCATAGTTTATACATACTTATAAAGTGGTAAACCAAGCGCCCAGTCACTACCATCTGTGTGATCTTGGAGTCCCTGGGTGTAAATGACCCGCTCGGGGCGAAAGACTCCAGTGGGGTGTGGACTGTCTGGACGGGCGGAAGAATCACTCTTTTCCGAGCAATTAAGTCGGAGCAGATAGAGAGCGGGGAGACGCGGAGCGGTGAAAAAACAACCTGACTCCGAAAGACAATAAAGCTACGGATCGCCGTGAGGTGTAAACGGAACGAAAACGGTCAGCGAGCTTCGCCGGAACAGTCAGAGAGAACCGAGTCTCGTGGGCGCCAGAAAATACACGGGTGTCGCACCTGCTTCCGCGCGACTCCACACCACGTGTGTCACCGTTTCAGCGATTTTAGTAACCGCCCGTGGTGACAAACAAACCCTGCGAAGAGAGTAAGGTAAAGATAAAGTAAACACATTCATACTCACAGGAACGGCAGTTTTACAGCATTAATACGATGAGGTGCATTATAATAATATTATTAATTATACTGATGACGATGAATCACTCATTATCTTTATTAAGTTTGAAGCTCGCAATAAATTACTTGTTAATTATTATTTTTAATATCCTTAACCGGTGAAAAGGGAGGTTTCCTCTTTCAACAGAAGTGGCACCCTTTAACACTTTTCAGCATATAAGGTAAAGTCATCGGAACATTTCTGGCGTGAGGGCACCTAGCGTATAATTTTCACATTAGCGGGCCGTGACAGCGCGCTCTCCTTCGTAAATTACTAGGTAGGCAGATGCTGAAAAAGTGGAACTGAGGTTACACACGAGGCTCAAGATAGATTTCTAGGTCTGCTTTAGCTGAGAACTAAATGTGTGACGGGTTTCACGACCTACACCCTGCGAAGGCTGCTCTCCTAATGGTGAGAATAGTACGACACGTGGAACGTGTCCCCTGAAAGGGGCTGCCAGCAAATCAATAACTGCGACGAGTCCTTTCCGTCCATGCGGGCACTGTCCGACACAGCGGAAATGCCGAGCGCGCACACACCGTGAAACACCAGATCATGCTTCCCTTGTCCTCATTTGCACAACCTGTTTCTTGTACCCATTATTGCAGGGATTTCACGTTCGCGTAGTAATGCAGGGCTTGGTTTTAAAATGTCTTGAGCAATCGGATCATAAGTAGACAGCAAAGACACATCGTCGTGTACTCACCTGTATTTATCATACGTCTCCAAGGTGTTCAATTGACCAGTTGTGTTCAAATTTAGTTATTAGCCCGCGCACGGCATAGTAACGTCCTTGTCGGGGACGTCTACACGACAAAAGATATGTGCCATATCTCGGGAGGTAGTTTGAGTGATCAGATCACAATGCGTCTACTTTTGCTTATATATTATACATTTTGTGCTTATATATATAGCGCTGTCTGCTTGCGATCTGATACCCCAAGACGTATTTAAAAACAAGTGTAAACGGGGCCGTAGATGTGCTGCGTTTGTAAAGCTGTTGGTGCTCATCATGAGAAAACATACACAAAAAATACCATTAACGCGTGTCAGTAGGTTGATCATACTTCCTCTTTGTCCGGACTTGTCCACTTTAAGTGTCCGGGAATTAGTGTTGTTTCATGTGGACATGCGCATTCTGCAGCCAGAATACTTAATATGTGCACATCTACCTCGCTTTGACGCTCCTCTTTGCGTCCTGCTATGTGTTATCTTTTTTTTTTCCTGCGAAGCAGAATATGGTCACCCTAGCTTTAGACATTGTGTCTGCTTAGCCCAGCCTTTCTCACCCCATTGTACTGATACGATACACGTACAGTGAGCTGTTAACCTTCAGAGCTGCTTAGTCTATTATCCTGTTTTTGTAAAATTCAATCTCACACCCTCATTCTATACCTCAGCCTCCCACCACCAATCATTTATCCCACCCCTTACCGTTAGCTAACATGATAAGTTAACCAAACTTTTGCCATGCCGCTCCCTTCCCTCTCTCTCCCCATGGTCACTCCTGTGTTCTCTAAATCAAGAAAACATTTATGTAAGAGATTATATAATTTACATATACCGTAGTCAGCCAATATCGAAGTGGTAAAATAAAAGGTCTTGTCACCCAAAAACAACATTGGACTCCATCAAGGTAACAGCAGACAGCCCTGCCGTTGTGCCCTTGAGCAATTTGCTCATCTTGAATTACTTTGATAAAGCATCCAATTGTATAAAAGTATAAAATTATCACTTACTCCTTTTGGATGAAGAGAGACTCAGAAAGGTAGATATGATCTATTTATGCTGCCATCTACTGATGGTTTTAAAACAAAACCCATCTCCAAGTGGATTGCCATTGTTATATTAAAACATTCAAAACTGAATAATTTCAAAATACTATATGGAATACTGTGTTTTTTTTTTGTCCTTTAACTTTGCATTATGCAAGATGCTTGTAGGCTTTATTTTGTGTCTAGCTTTCTAGGCTAGCACTTAGGATGTTTCCAAAACTTGTAGCTTTTAAATCCATGGACACTTTAGTTGTGCTTGTCGTTGTTATTTTGTCTCACTGAGTGTTTTTGGAAAAAAATGGAAAGGTGTGGGGTAAATATAGACAAGCATTGCGTCACCACAGTGGTAAACAATGAACGACTGAGTGTTCTGGAAGTTGCTCAGTTTTGCCTAGATTTATTAATAGTTTTATACTTTTAAGACATAAAACTCAATGTTTAGCTGTATTCATATATTTCTGGATGAAGATTAATTTCAGAGAGTGTGTGCGTCGATAAACATGTGTGAACATGAGTCAGACTTTACAGTCTGTAAAAATACGGAAACTCTTACAGACTTCCCAACTTGAATGGAATACAATCGGCCCAATAAACAGGCACCAACTACCGGGGTTAAAACATGTTAGTTTTGCCTTAAAAGGATAACCTTGGAGCCAAACACAGAGCTATATCTGTCAATGATTTAAGTGGGTGTTTAGGTTTTCACCATGGAGATTTTTTTTTCATGTAACACAGGATTAATTTTCTCTCTTGAATGTATTTCCACGGAACTGAATCCCGTGTAGGAGCTGAGCCTCAAAATGTCTCATGCAGCTTTCCCGTATAAACAGGCCACCGGCGCTGTAAAGTGGTTTTTGTGCATCGGCACCGGGTGCCAGCTCCCTCGCAGCCGAGGGTGGTACCGATCGGATTTATTTTAGTTAGGGTGCGAGGACCTGGAACTTTATGGGCTTCAGGTAAATAAAATATCAGACTGCCGGTGGAGGTTGGCCAAGTTTCGGTAGACTTTGATTGCCTTAAGTAATACCACATTGAACAGGGGCCACTCGGCAATTTGTGCAGGGGGCTGATTATCTCTATGTATGAAATTCCGGGGGAGACGAGCTTGGGAACTAAATCAGGAGGGAAATTAAAAGGGGAATCTGCGCTGTGTGTGGGTTCATGTGTGACACGCGTGTAGCATGGAGTGAAGCTAATCCCTGTGCAACCATGCGTGGCGGCGTCACATTTATCCCAGAAAGCATTGCAGTGGGAGGGCCACCATTTTGAAGCCAGGGTAACTGAGATTTAATATGTCCTGGTTATAAGCATGAAAGGAGCATGGGAAGAAGCATGAAACAGGAACCATCTAGAATATGCTGGATTTTGAGACTCATCAGTGCTGCTGTTTCACACATTTTCACACTCCTTGGTAGTTCATACAGAGAAAGTCTTTCGTTTTTTGTTTAAGGGTCTCTTTCTTTAGCCCAGTCTCACCCCTTCCTCATGCCTTCTCATCCTCACTCCATAGGAGGCGCTCCGTCAGTCATGCCCAGCTGATGCATGACAAGGGCCGCACGCTGCAGGACTTCAAGAGGCGCATGTGGCTACAAGAACTGCTGGGCGAGGTGCACACAGCGGAGACCCGGGAGCCACTCGGCAGGAGCACCCCTGCAGGGGCGGTGGGTGGCACCACTGGGGGGACCTGCGGGGGCAGCCTCCACCCCAAACCCTCTGGAAGCACCAAGAACTACCCCATGGGCTTCCCCCAGGAGGAGGAGGGCACCAACCTGCCCCAGGAGACTAATAAGTCTGCCAGTAAGGGTGCCAACAAGAAAAAAAAGAAGGGAAGAGCTGGGAAGCGACGGGACACGGAAAAGAAGAGGCGGCGCACACGCTCTGTACTGGGGCCCGAGAGTGGCTGGGCCCTGGACTGGAGGCGGAGCTTCAAACTGCCAAAAAAACTTCATTAAGACCCTGTCAGCTTCTGACAAAGGTAAATACAGTACCTGCTGATGGATAGATGGCTGGATGGAGGGATGCCTGGATGTTTTATGGCAGCATAAAGCATCAGATGTTAACGAGAAGGTTCCCCCGACATAGCCAGCGCTGAGGAATGAAAACTAAATCCAGCTCATCTAAGGGAAGGTTAATCCAGAACGTTCCACTGGCTCTCCTCCCTTAAACACATGGGGCAGCAGAACTGAGGAGTCTGACGGTCTCGGCGCCGCGGCGTCGTTCGGATCCCGCCAGGCTGCACGTCTTCATCCCGCCGCTCTGAGCTTCCGTCTCGGGGATTGGGGGGGGCGGCTGGGGGGGCAGTGTTTTCTCAGTGTGGGGTGTCTGTTTTGCATAATGGCAAGCATGTGGCCCAGACACCCTCCCCCCAGCCTGTGAGGAGCTGAGAAGGCATCAGAGTGAGGGGCCAGCTCTCCCAGGCTCTCTTGCATGAGGGCCCCCTTCCAGCCGGTGCCACTCCCGCCTTAGCCTGATGTAAAACAGGCCTCCATGCTGGCCCAGGAACACAGACTCAGTGCCGGGCTGTTCTTGGGGAGGGGCTGAGTTCATTCAGCCTGGACATGCAAAATCATGCTGTCCAAGATATTAGCTAATCCTGATGGCCTCTTACCTCCCACATTAGATGCAGAGGTGGACTAAAAGGAAAAATTATATAATAATAATAACATTAATGACATAATCTTACCTTCAAATAAGTGTGTATACACATGTATGTATATACAGTACTTCTGTTTATAAACTTTTGAAAAGGAGGCTACAATTTTTCATTGTAAGGTTTCCTAACCGTATGTTTTTATTTGTTTTAAAAATGTTTTTAAATTAATGTTGATGCTGAATAAAAGTGTAGTTATTCAGCTGCTTGGTTATTGGCTGACAAAAATGTCAAATACACAAACCGAATAGACAAAGTTTACATAATCACAGATTACAATAAATCATGTGCCTTTAATGTGTTTTTTTTGTATAATTCTGTTAATTTTTATAGTGATATTAAAATGTATAGGAGGCATTTGTAGTACAGTAAACAAATAGCCATTCTTAGCTTTCTTTTGTTTCCTGTTTACAGATGACCCAGACACATTTGAGTGGGACATCCAAGGACTCATTACCGTTTTCTGTAATAATGATTGTTCTGAAGGTAATAGAGAAAATATTTATTGTTTGTAAATAATTTAAAGACACCAGAATAGTGACTTTGATAATAAAAGCGTTATTCAATGCTCTGTGGAGCTTTTGATTATTGTGAAATTTTCCTTTGTTCAGACTACACCGATTATAAATGTCAGATTTGCCATAATTTATTTTTTTCTCTTAATAATGTTTATATTTATTTTGTAAATGTGTAATGCTGCTGCTGATTTCATATATTTTTGTAACATAATGCACTTTAGATAAATGAGTATATATATCAAGTAATTTTGTTCATTGAAGTAATAAAGTGTTCTCTTTTCGTGGTTTATTTTGAAAATCCGGAATGCTTGTATATTACTTGTATATATTTAGCTTGATATCACCAAACTGGTTTATCCCCCAAAGAACATGTATGTCAATCGAGTTTCCAGCATATCTGATCCAGGACCTGTTGCAAATATTCTCTATGTACATAATGGCTGAAATCTCTTCTCAATACCTCACCTACAGCACATCTCCATTCATCAAAGAAACAGCTCCCTTTGTATGCAAACTGAACACCTAATACTTGTTTAACACTTGCACTGAGATGACATCCTGTTTTAAAATGATTATACAGTTAGCAGTAAGCATATTGATTTTCTTTTCTTTGGCAGAGTCTTGTTAACAAATGATGTTTATGTCTTACATTTAAAATATTATCATGTCCAAGGGCTTTTATAACAGGCACTGGTGCCTTGTAGTCTCAAAGCATTTTACGCAAAGGAAAATGCATTTGGATGAAACAGAATAAAGATCTTATTTTAAATTCTGGGTCAGTGTCCTCCTTCTTCTAAACCACCAAACTATTATCCATTTATTTTTATTGGTGCTTTCCCTACAGTTATATTTCAGGTTTGCATTAATAACATGAAAATAAATATTTTATGATATGCAACAAGTGTACTAGGACGGTATTTCATCCAGTCACACCAAGTACAAAAAATAACAGTAAATGCTAAATAAATAAATATTAATAATATTAAACAATAAATATTAAACAATCAGAAGTACAATAGCAAAGTGAACACAAGTAAGACCTATCACTTAGACACATTAGTATTCGTATTTGCTACTCTGCGTTTGGAGAGACACTATAGGAAGTCCTTGTGTTGAACAGACTTGGTTGATATTGAGCTTGGTATTTGTAATGGTGATTTTATGCTTATATGAAAAAATATGTTTTATATAATAGGGATGTCTCAAATGCAGCTGGGATATTGTAATACAACTTCTGGTAATAATATATTAGTATATAGTAAAGGAACATCATTTTGATCTTGGTAAGAGTAAATAAAACGTTTTCTAATTTTCTCTGGAACTGTTAGACTGTGTGGGTGTATAGTACTTCATCATTTAGCCTGATAAAGTGTAGAGGTTCCTTGCTTACCACTTTGCAGGGCTCAGATCCAGCCCTGTCCTGTTCCAGATATTCCCCATGTTGCGAAGGTTTCCACCTGTTTCCTCCCACATGCCAAAGACCTGCAGTTAACCTGCAGGCTAACTGGCATGATTGTGTGTGAATGCATGCATGTCTATGTCCTGCAATGGATTGGGATCCTATCCAGGGTGCCTCATGCTCTGTACTGCCTGTAAATCGGGGGCCTTGACCCCACATAACCCTGTTAAGTTTGAGTTGAAATATGGATAAATTGATGGAAAATTATACAATTAAGGCCTTCTTTCAGGCAATTAGCCTTACCATTTGTCATTGGATTATCTTAAAATGTTTAAATTCGGTCAAAATAGATAGGATGAGCTCTCTGTATAACGACAAACAAAAATAACAGTAGAGAGAACTGTTTGTGAATCGCTTACGTAAGGCTATTGCTGATCTGTTATTTATCTCAGCATTTTACAAATTTTATGTGTCATCTGTCTTCCAGAAAGTCCATGTTTTTGTTGGAAGGATCACCTCAAGTCAAAAAGCCTGGAAAACTATCCGCAGTCAATCGTTTAATATCATCTAAATGGAAAAAATGGTGCAGACCTTTCAGGATTGTCATTTGAAAAAGTACTGATAGACATTTTTTTTTCTTTTTGTATATTTGTGTTTCTATAGATACAATTTGTGTTAGTTGTGCAGAAATTAGCAAATAGATTTAGTTTCACCATGAAGTTTATAATGGAACTGCATATTTTACAAATCAGTGACACTTACGGTTTAAACAAAGCTCTCCAGAAGGGTTAATTTTATATTCATTCAAAGTATCTGTACGAGGCAACATTTCCTTAGCTAAGAAATCGCTCCCATATGCTGTTTCTTCCACTTTTACAAAGCTGATACTTCAGTTAATCCCAGAGTTTGAAAGGTTCCAGAGAAATGCAGAAATGTAACAACTGAAAATATTTGGACTCTTCCAGTCTTCCAGTCAGAGTTCTAGTAAGATGTCTTCTGTAACTTTTTGATGACGTAATTATTTTTTTAATGTTCATTAATTTATTGTCTCAGATGTGTAAGCTTGTTCCAAGAAATTACTCTGAATCCTGTTATTAATTATAAAGCTTAATAATGAGTTCCTGCTGTAGCTAATACAGCAGTGAAATAGCAATTATCAAAAATAAATAAATAAAAAAAATTAAAGATTTTGACAAACACTGGAGGGATCAGCCTCATTGGAGTAAAGCAGGGGTGGATAATATTATCCAGAAAGCACCGCTGTTGATGTGGGTTTTTGCTGCAAATCCATAATTAATTATTAATCAGAGGACAGATTGGCTGAAGAGTCCTCACACCTGGGTTTAAACAGCTGACCTAAAGGTTATCCCAAAAACCTCAATCTAAGACGGGTAACCCCTTGAGTAAAGGTAAAGAATATTCAGTAATGTAAGTAGTTTCACACATTCTTGTTAAGTAAGCATACATATTGTGAAAGGTGCTAGACAAAAACAAGTTGAATTTCGGAGGCGCAAAACACAATTTGGTTGTTTCATGGTTGTTACACGAAGAAGAGATGAACTTCTCAATGCCTTTGTCTTCACTGATTTTCTTCTAGCACTATAAACTTACTGTATGTGGTGCTTAAAAACACTATTGGTCATGCAGTGAGGAGGTGCAGAGCTGAATGACAATCTTTCTGAAGGGAGGGGGGGTCAGTGTTGGCTACCTCAGTTTCCTGTGACCCCCACAGCGTCTCCCTGAGTTTTCTAACAGAGTGCTTGGGGGAAACGGGATCCCTAATGAAGTCCTCAGGAGTGCGATCAGATTGCCAGCCTGCTCCTGAGACAAGGGCCCAGGCCCTGTACATCTGCCACCACAGCTTACCATTTGGACTGTCACTCAACCACCCTCTAAAAAAGAAAATCCTAAAACCATTTCCCCTACATGTCACCTGAACGCAGGTCATACCAAATTTTCACAGAGGTAGGAGTACAATATTGCATTTCTCGTGGTATGGGTGGTCCTGCCGATCCTCTGGTGGGTATGTGGAGGTATGATAGATGGATGGAAGGATGGATAGGGTTAGTCGAAACATTTTTATATACGTTTTGCAAGACTTTCTCAGCTTCTTTGTCTGTTTTGCCATGATTCGGGTTATGCAGTCCTGTCATCAGCGGGCGGCAAATGGTGTGGCAGACTGCAGGTGAGCAACCATATTAAGGAAGATGATAGCCAATGTTATATGAAATGCTAGACTAACTCCAAGGTAGACATACACTACTGCACTCAAATACACAAACTACACACGTTTCATTTATAATTAACTCCGACAAACGTTTGATTAATACCATGATAGTCTCCTCTCACAAATCAAGTAATTATGCTTCATCTTCAATACAGTGACTAAGCTCCCCATAATTTAAGGAGAATATGAACTTTGAGAGTTTAGCACTGTTTAAAATTTACACCGGTCATTTGTCAAAAGGTTTTTTTCCTTCTTTTTTTAAATCAACTTAACCATGAACATTAAATTAGTTTGGAATGGCTTTCAGTGTCCAAAGTCATAACATGAGAAGCAGTTGGCTGAAGGATTTAGATTTTCATTGGCCTTAGGAAGATTCTGGAAAGCAGCTCACTGGTCATTCTTAAAAAAACCACAATCTCAGTCAGTATTTTAATTAGAATAATTACATTGTATGTATAAATGATTTCCAATCTTTTTTCTTTTTTTAGAAAAATAGCATTTAAGAAGTCCTGAATTTTCTAAGATTCAGGTCTCTCCCGGTGACCCTGACCAGACTCATGGATTGTATCATTCCCATATTTCATACTGTTTACTGCTATGTAGATCACAACAGAGTCAATAAATTAAAACTTCATAACTAATTGTGTGTTCATTTCCGGGAACAAAAAAGCTTCTGCAAAATAACAAGAACCCAGTGACCTGTTTATGTGACATTTTAGGCATAAACTCAGTGCTGCAGCAAGCAAGCAACCAGAACTTGGCTCATTCACATTCCATGGGGGGAAGTGACACCGCATTGACATGAATATGTGTATCATGTGCACTCTGTGAATCCCCCCCAGTTGGCACATTGCATTTCCCAAAATCACCACGTCTCCAAGGCCCCACCTGAAGAATGGAAGTTGTTGACGTCTTAATTAAGCTTACCTCTGCACATAGAAGCCAGCTCTTCAGAGGACCAGAGAAAAATGGAGAGGGCCAAAACAGAAATCCACCAGTCTTACTGCTGGAAGTGAAATCCTCTCACATGATGTTTTTTATCGTCAAGTGTCCTTGCCTGTCCTTCTAAAGCAAATAGCAGAATCTTTAACTACAGTGGTACCTCAGTTCTCAAACTTAATCCATTCTGGAGTCCGGATCGAATCCTAAAAAGTTTGAATTCTTATCAAATTTTTCCCATAAGAAAACCAATTAATTGGTTCCCAGCCCCCCAAAAGTATAATATTTTAAGCATTTAAATGAACAGGATAAAACAAGAAAAGCATTTGTTTCTTAATGACTTCCAAAACGATAAAGATCTTATCCCAACATTACCCCTGTCCTGCCCCGATCGTCTGTTCCTTCCGTGTGCCATGTCCCCCTCGTTAACCTCGTGTGGGATCCCCATGCGATCGGCTGTTTCTGGTTGTTCTCATTAGTTCTCTGTATTAAGTCCGCATTTCAGTTTGTTTCCCCGGGTGCATTCGACTTGCTTACAGAGTTGTCTTAAAACAACACATTCTGATCCTGACGCAATGTATTACGGTTAGATGTATTGCAACCTCTCACCTGGCTGCACAAACTGGAACCTCCTCCGTGATGACACACCTTTGCCCTTATTGGCTGAAGAGTTTAGCTACATGCATGACATTTGTATCCCAGGTAGTTCCGATGTGTAATCTGCTATTTCTCCTGAATATCACATAAAGCAGTGAGAACTGTTTTTCAGTTAATTTACCTGGTAAAATAAAGTTTAAAGTTAGTGGTTTATTTATTGTTACTGTAATGTTGCACTGTTTTATTTAGTTAATCGTCCAGTCTGTGAAGAAGCCATTCAAGTAAGAACTGCATTGTAGGATGACTCATGTCCTGTCGCATACAATTTATATTAGGTCAGTGTTCACGGTTCAACTTCTGATATTCAGATCAAGTTCTAGGTCAAACTGGTTTGTTCAACTTTCAAGAAATTTGAATTCTAGTGAGATTGATAACTGAGGTACCACTGTACTTCATTGCCAGAAAAGCATCATATTGTGTCAATACTACTCTCCAAAAAATAGACTGTAAAGGAAGTTAATGTTGAAGGCTTTGATGAGGAGCAGCACACTAGGATTTTGACATGGCTTAGCTGGCTAGTTATAATGCCAAAAAGATCTTGACAGTTTCTTACACAAATAAAGTCAGATTCTTTGGATGGGAGACTGGGTGAAAGCACATTCAACAGCTATTCATATTATACTGTTCATATTTGATCCAATACTCTCTTCTGGCTAGACCAGTGTGGCACTTGGGACTGTTCCTTTAAAAGGGGTGGGGGGGGAGGATAAATGGCTAAGGCCAACAGAATCACACAAGCAGGCATGACAATTGGGAAGAGATCGATCAGGCTGATAAATTCATCAAGGATCTCTCTGTTGTCATTGGTCAGCTGGCACATATAATGTCAAGCAGAAAGTACAATGGTTTGTTTTTGGAGTCACAGGCTTCATAGGAGTATGAAGCAACTGCTCAGTTTGTGTCATGGACCAACACACTAGCAGCAAACAACTATGGGTTTCTAGTTAGCAAAACCAATAACCAACACAGACATACGTTTGATTAATGGATTTTGATCTGGTATCTGCTCCAGCAAAAATGAGGCCATTGAGGTAGGTAAGGCATTGACGCGAAAAACAAGGATGGGTCGACAGGCTTACTTCCAGCGTACTTCGCTCTGAGGGAGGATGAGAAGACTTCACATCAAAATAAACACAAACGTGAGTGGTAGGGCTGGGTAAAAAATATCGATTCTCTGATTTTAATCGATCTTCAATTTAACGCAACGATATCAATTCGGGAAATCCCCGAATCGATTCTTAATACGCGTGCTTCATGTAAGAGGATATGAATATTCACCTCTCGCCCTGAAGGTGTCACTATCTTATGCTGCCGGTTTTGAACGTTTTGAATTTAGAAAAATGTTTTATTTCTTAAACGTTTGAAGTTCTCAATAGATTTCACTGTTGCACATTTACAGTCTTTTTATTTTTTTACAGTAATGTGCATTTTGCAGTTTGTTTACATGGTGTACAATGGATGAACATATTTATGACTTCTCGTTAGTGTTCATTTAAAGTAAAAGTTGTTTAAAATAAACAACTGTGTGCTCCCTATTATTAATGTAGATGTGTATTTCAGTAATAAACTTAAGTAGGAGTTTCAGTTACCAGCATTTATATCAAAATATGGACCCCTTGTCTGCAAAACTAATATTTTAAATGAAATATTGATAGCTAATCGATATCGAATCGCTGAATTGGTCACAATACCCAGCCCCAGTGAGTGGACTTAGGAAAAGGAGGGCACCTTAATGGCTTTCATATTCCCACCCAGGATCAGCCCACAGCTTTCAGATAAGAGCAATTGAGTGTGATTTTTAAACAGCAACTTACAGAAGTGCAAACAGAAACGTGGGAGTTTCTGCCTCCTTGACATCTTGTGATTTTCCTCAAGCTCACATCATTCAAAGGTGCTTGAGTAAACGCAGGGCAATTTAAAATAGGTAAATCAAACAGCTGGCAAAATATGGAGTGGCATGACTGTCTGGTAAACATCTCAAGGTGTAGGTTTGATTTTGGACTTAATCTTCCCCGAGCACAGGCTGCTCTTTGCCCAAGAGCAACCTCAAGTCTCCTGCCACATCACTTCTAGCAATTTGGTGACATCGGTCTTTGCTCTGAGCTGCAGTGAGTAGATGTATAGGGTGCAAAATGGATTTTAACTGGATTACCAAATTAGAGGCACCAATATGCCGGGGCAAGTGAGGAATCATTTCATTTATCCCCATTCAAATGAACCTGTAGCTCTCCTAAAAGGCTCAGACTTTCACAGCTCTGGCAAACCAAACGAGCAAAAACACTTGACAAAAATAACCAGCATACAGGTGGAACATTTGCTTATCCACAGGGAGCACAGCTGCAGGTCTTTGAGGGACAGCATGAGCTACACTCATGCTCAGCTTTATGCACCTGCCATAACCTGCATCTTCAGACACCTGCAAATGGGTCAGTCCTAGCCTGTCTGACAGCTTTGTGATCATGCTCAGCTTTATACACCTGCCATAACCTGCATCTTCAGACACCTGCAAATGGGTCAGTCCTAGCCTGTCTGACAGCTTTGTGATCATGCT
>JABFDZ020000066.1:28462034-28472620 GCA_019775955.2 Pollimyrus isidori
CAGAGATCAGCCTCTGAAATACATGACATAATACACACTTAATTTCGCTGCTGGAAGCTGCACGTAGGTTTATGAGCTGTCATCACCCACAAGCACTTAATTATTTCCATTTTCTACCAGACATTCATTTGAAGGATGAAGCATTTGCTGAGTTTGTGGCCAAAACGTCCAGCGCAAATGGAAAACCTAATTTAATTGGCCATTAACTGGACCACATAAACCTGAGAGATGGCTGAAATGAAGAGGGACCAGGCAGCTGGCCTCCAGGAACTAAACTTGGCACTGCAGCTATTTTATTTCTAGTTTCGACATTTTTCTGGGAAGCTCATACCCTTGCAAACCCCCCCACCCACCCCACAGTAAGTTGCCAAGTGACTGGAGTGAACTTTTAAGGAATGGAGATACTTTTTTCCTGTAAAATAAATTAAAAAAAACTTCAACTAAAGAGAATGAAATGAGTGAAATCAGGCTCTCCCAAGATCTAGTTCGCACCGCCAATACCCCTCACAATCCACTAGAGGGAGCCAACTGCTTGGCAGGGAAACAACAGTCCTAATGTGACCGGCAGGGGGAACAAAAAAATAAATGAAATAAGCTAGAATCTGATGCTCTACATCCTTTTAACAATGCTGCTCAGTATCAACACTGGGGTAATCTATCACTGGTACAGAAAGGTTTCATTGTGTTTCCATTGTATCAGCCAGTTGTAATTGCTTGGCAACCACCAATAAATTTCACTGCATGCACATTTAATGTTTATGACCTAGAAAATCTAGTGGATTGAACGTTTAAATTTGGATAGCTCCGTACACTCATAGAGAGGTACAACTGCCCTCTTCACTACTTGTGATTACTTCCACATTTATAGCAATTCACTGTTTCTGCTTTGCTAAGCATTATCAAAGAACACAGTTTCTCTTAACCATCAATTGGTCAGACAAGTCCCCACTGTGTTAAAATACAGCACTGTTGTAAGAGTGGTACCCATAACTGAATCTAATGCCTGATTGGCCAATCCAAATCGTGACCACCTTCAAAGCAGCAACATAGACTTCCTGGGCTTGTAGCTCTGAAGAGCACAGTGGCGCGGTTTACACTCCACAGTAGAATCAGTTATAATATACCTACAAAGCACCACGTCAAACGCATAATTAATATTCTGGCACAAAAACTGACAACTGCCTTTGATAACAGTGCTATTCACAGAATACCTCGCTCTGTCAGGACCCATTACCCGACATCAATGGCGACACAATTACATATTGTGACGTACATTCCGTCTGGACACCATCAGCAAGACTGCCAGTTATAAAAATGGGAGAGCACACCATCCAGAAAAGGAAAAAAAAAAAAAGACAGAAAAACATAGGGATAAAACTTTTCTCCTTTTAATTCTGAAATACACACAGGAAAGTCTGGATGTTCAACTTAGAAGAAGGTATTTGGTCTCTTGGTGGTGAAACGCGGCTTGTGTTGACGCCGCAGCACCCTGTGGGGCAGCGGGAACTTGATCTTGGAGTCCTGTTGACAGGGGAGATACGAGTTACCCGCCATGCTGGCAGAGAAGCGAAAACACGCCTTTCTACAGCCAATCGATCAATGACGGCGGACGACTCCCTGCTCTTATTTCAGGAATATCGTTAACTTGGAAAAATGAAACTGTTAGAACCGAGGAACGTCCAGATCTTAACAACACGCATCCATTCCTGCGGAAATACTGTCACCAGCTTTCAGAACCGCCAGAATAGAAGACTGCAAAACTTTTAACTGGAAGAGGAAGCTGGCATTTATGTTGCAGGTATTTAAACCAGAGCTAACGAAAACGCCAGCCTGGTGAGAGACCCGCTAAAACCAATGGCTAGACTGTGGACTCCTGGCATCACGGCACAGAGTTTCCTCATCTGGGGGGATATTTAAGTGATGTGTTGTAGAGGATTAGGTTCATACAAAGTTTTATTAACTATGTTTATATATTTCCTAAATATTTCTAACATATAGCTCCAGAAAAAAAAATCACTTCATATTTTTTTTAATCCGCACTGTTAAATCTTGGTTTGATCCTGGCCCTGTTGGCAGAAGGCTACACTGAGAGGCAGGCTGCTTCAAGGCTCCAAGTTTCTAACACCACATTACACAAGAAGAAGGTGAAGCAGGCAATGACCAAAAACCACCCAGGTGGAGAAGCCCTTCGTCAGTGAGAAGCAGGGAAGAGCCAGGCTGGAGTTTGCAAATATATATACAAACAATTTCTTACATTCTCTGTATGTTGTCAAACCATAGAGGAGTCATTCTACAAACATGCAATGACAAAGGTCTCCAATTCAATTCAATTCGGGCCAGGATTGAACCAGCAGGAAAAACCAGACGAGATCTACTTACGTGGAACTGCTTGATGGCAGGTCGGCGACACTTGTTGGCAGCGATCTCCTGCACCTTCATGACCTGGATGGAGTGTGCACGAGCACGGTGACGGGCTCCCATATCTCGGTCTGTTAAACAGGGGTGACACTGCTCAATGACACAAGGACGATACCGGGGGCAGTGATTAAGCAGTGCTGCACATTTATGGATCTAAATCCATATCAGGGAACAGCAGGATGACAACCTGCTGAGACCAAAAGACATACTGATCAAAGGGCTTGTTCCTCACTCTCTGTGAAAGTGATCCTGAATGATCGGCTCGTTCCCTCTCCCTAGAGGGCAGCATTTCCTGAGAATCAAGGGCTTTCACAGCTGGTCAATCATCTCTCCACTCAACCTCAACAGACAGCTTTCAGAAAAATACCTAAATCAGCCTTTTCCTCTATAATCATGAGGGCCAATATAACAGCGGTGCAAACCCGCCATCATTTTTCAGGGACCTCTTGAAGCACAGATTTCTGGGTAAACCCGTACCAGAGTGAGAGTCGATGTCACCCTGAGTGGACCCCAGATGCCTCCCGGCTGCATGCTGGCGTTCACACGACTTGCTACCTGGGTCCATCCATCGTCACGCCTGACAGCACTCCTTCACCCTCGGCTCACACGCAGATGCAAGCTCCACGACAGCCTCATATCTCACGTGTCGGGACCCGAATTCACTCCCATCAGCACAGCAGCAAACAGGAGGCGACGGGACCCTTCCTGGTTTCCGCACACACAGCAGGACCATCACACATGCCAGTGATGATCTTTGGGTTTGTGTGCGTCCTACAAGCACAGGGGGTGGGCTTGCCTGAGCGAGCCAGCTGTCAGCATCCACATTAAAGCCCTGTGTGGAAAGACCAGCTCGGGGCTGCCCTGTAACTATCTCCCCAGGGTGTACATCTAGGACATTTCGCACCCCATTAAACTATATAATATTCGGCCCCCAACCCACACCAATCCAATTATGTTCCAAATTTTACTCTGTCCTTTAGAGGCCATTGGGATCGTCCTAACTTTCCCTCACTGTATGGCCAACCCAATGTGAAGTTGGGATTTTCCCATAATGCAGTGGATTCTTACAGAAGAAACAATACAGATATGTGGAGTTACAAACTGATCACTTCAGTATGAGAGAGAACAGACAGGACTCATGCTTCAGTGAACTCTCATAGCAACCAATGTGAACAAGGCACCTACACAAATTAAGAAAATTTCCATGAAGCCTCAGACACACACCATTATGCAGGTGAGGCTGAAATATCACCACTTTGCCAGTGCATCCAGCATAAGTAGCCCCGCAGTCCCCCCCGGAGCCAGACACTCACAGCACTGGGTGACTGCTCCAGAGGTGGTCATGTCGCGGTACTCCCGGTACATGTTGTGGGTGCCGCTGCGGGAGTCGTACCGCAGCCAGATGCCAAAGTTCTTCACCTTCAGTGGGGTCTTCTCATGCACCTGAGCCACACAGAGACTCACAGTCAACGTGCTCTCACGCTACACTAGGGCAGGACGACTTCACTACTCAGCTGTAGTCTGACTATAAACACAATGTTCACGCAAGTAATTAATTAGCAGGAATTCAGTAAAGAATATATTACATATTGACTGTGTCACAAAATGACCTGCTATATTAATCAATCCACCCATATTCCATCTGCTTATCCAGTACTGGGTCCCTCTGTGCCTGAAGGTTACGTCAGGAAGCACAGGGAGAGACCATGGACAGGATGCCGGACCAAGGAAGCTACTACAAGGCATACAGTCCTACAGATTTCAGACCTGACCACATCTCCCATACCAGTCCACAGTAGACTATCTCTCCAGAAGCCTTCTTCATCTTCCTCAGCTGGGAGACGAAGTACCAGAAGCGAGACTTGGCAACTACATGGTTGGGGGCGAAGATCCTCATCCGATAGAGGGGAGGGGCAGGGTTCTTAGCAGAGGGCAACAGACGCCCGATAACTTTGTACTCCTTTAGCTGAAAGAAGAAACCATGTTAGATCCACCTGCCATTACATTGAGTGCAGTATCCCACACCAGAACTCAACGTTGGTCTATTATCTATACTATAGCATATCATTTTGCTATACTGTCAGACCTTGATTTCACTTTCTGAAGCACGACAGTTTCAGAAAGGCGACAAGGCACTAATTGATTTCTGCACACCAGAAAAAGATCATATTATTAATTAAAACAGATCTTTGGGTTTTGTGTGCATGATGTCCATACCAACGATTAGTTTACCCAGTAATCCAACTGGTAAAACGCAGACAGAATAGCGTAAGGGAGAAAAACTACTTTTATATTATAAAAACGCGTATTAACATAATATATAGCCAACATAAAATACCAAATCTGCGCGGAACTGAGTAACAGCACAGATTCACATAACTTGTGGCCTACATGCATTTGTAGAACTTAACCTAGCTAAACATATCACAAAACATCAAAGACCCAAAGCATTTTAAACGGGACATCTGTGTACCCGTATGGCTCCTGATACCGGACACCGGTACATAGGAGCTGCTCACCAACCTCCGCTTTTTAAACCGGGTCGGTTCAGCACATGGTACATCGGCGCTACGCAGACGCCATGTTTCCATCATTAATGTTTCCCACAGGAACATAATCCTGAGCTCATACAATTCGTTGAACAATACCCGACGAATTAGTAATGGACATCATTATTTATAAACGGCAGCACCGTGGGGATTAATACTGTTTTAAGCCATTTTACATACTGTGCCAGACGCCTTCATGGTGTCTTTCGCGGACTGCCGCTGAAAAAAGAAAGTTGAAGGGCGGGGAAAAGTACGTCACAGCGCCAGGAAAGGCAGGCTCAAATTCTAGCCTCCTCATTGGTGTCTTGTGCTGCCTTTTAGTGAACTCTGATTGGAGAAACTTAATGCCAATAATGACGAATCAATATGTAAGCGCCAGCTGAACGCCGAGAGTAGTATGCGACGTGTTGTTTATTATGCAAATTTTGCCTGTTTAATTTGAGCTTAAGCGTTGTAGTTTTACTTGTCGCATATAATGGAATATTAATAATATTGTATTTGAATGCTGATATTTCAACAAGTACTAATTGGTTTCCGAGTCCTAAAGATGCTCACAGACCAGTCACTTAATTTTCAATCTATCAATGTATCTTCCATCGCTTCCGATTTGCTACATGGTCCGGAGCCTATCCCAGAAAACAGCTCCCGTGGTAGGGGACACTAGTCAGTCATAGAGGGAGCACATTATGTCATTATGTCTGGCTTCATAAGCCCCCGCCGGTTCACATAACTGCATGTCTCGCTCCCCGATCTGATACTGTTGCTTCTGTGAATTAAAGCAGTTCGGGGGATTTTTTCGGTTTCTGCAGTATTGAGTAGTTAGTGCCTTCTAGGTTAAGTACGGGCATGTTTCCGTGGGACTGGAGCCAGTGGGTCATTTATAACATTTATAACAACGTTTGCAAGCCTGCTCAGCAATTTACATTTTTGTCACACTTCCTTTTGTAGGACAGCAATAAATGTATACAGCACACAAGGTTTTGGTTTGCATAAATAAGCCCCTTTTGCTTAATTGCAGTTGATTTCTCAGTTTGACACACATTTTCTCTTAATGTACTGGAACTGAACTGAAGTTCGCTTGTTTGATGAGGGAATCTCTGGACTGTATAGCTCAAGGAAGGAGAATTACATGAAAAATGTTTTGCTGGTAACTGAAACAGGGACAAAGCGAGTTTACACACGTTCTTCCATGACAAATCCCTCCATTTTCCAACACCTATCCCTTTAACATAGCCACTTACCCTATTCAGGGTCACAAGGGGTCCAGAGCCTAAAAGTGCAAGGTAGACAATCACCCAGGATGGGGTGCCAACCCACCTCTGGGTACACTCAGACATACAATTTGGCATCTCCAGTTAGCCTCAACGTGTTTTTGGACTGTGGGGGGAAACTGTTGAATCCAGGGGAAACCCCACGACAACATGGGGCAAACATGTAAACTCCATACACATGGAACCCTGGCGGAGACCTAAACTCTGTTCCCAGAGGTGTGAAGCAACAGTGCAAACCACTGCCTACAACTCCATATGACATATTCTTACATGGAATTATTATGTCATGTTATTCATCTTCTTACTGCTTAACTACTATATAGGGTCACACGGACAGCTGGATCCTATCCCATACAGCAGGGAGCTACATACTAGATGGAATGCCTGTACATTACAGGACTTTAGGTTATTTCTGCTTTCTGAAAAAAGGTCAGTTTTTTCATTTATTATTTATTTTTGAGGCTGAAAATTCCCTGACTTCCTTCGTTATAAATAAAAGTTACTGTTAAACTACCTACGTTGCCAATTGCTATTAAAATAAATACACAACCTCTACTCCCACTCAATTGTGCATTTAGGCGATTTAGCAAAAGTTCCAATAACACTAAATTTGCTTCAGGGAACGGCTGGTTTCTGTCCATGTTGCCCTGAAGTGGGTCTGCTTTTACTCAGCAGTCGTTCGGTTCCGGAAGCACGGTGCTCCTGAATGCCACTTCACCCCAGACGCTGGCTCTCCTGGAGAGATGCCGTACCCAGTATCCTCTCACCCCATCAGGAGTTTTTCCTTCCTCATCGTTGGCAGATGTGCCTGCTTGACTCCAGGTGGAAATATCCCATAAATTGCCATATTTTCAGGCGATCTGCTTGACTGTTAGATTGATGCATTGTGTTTTAAATACTCCTTTATTACACACAGATCTTTTGGCATTTAACTTAGGAATTGATATAGTTCTGCTCATTATAATGCTGTCTTTTGCCAGTTATTTAATACATGTATTACTATATGTGCTGAGCAATAAGTCACTTTGTACAAATGCATCTGCCAGACAATCTGATAAACAATGAGGTTATTTTTGGTGTCGTTTTTCCGGAGGCAGTTTGAGATGTCACTGTATGTGTCTGGACAAGTGCAGGAGAAAGTGTGCATACAATTAAGACAGATTGTTCTGGGACTTGCACTAGCCTTCATAAATTAATATGTTTATCTATTCTAACTGTAGCAGCGAGGTTTGTTTGTAATGCTGATTTTCCCCAGATAGGCCCAGTCCATCCATTCAGCAGAACCTGGAGTCAGGACTCAGGAGCCTAAATCCACAAAAGGAATCATGGATTGGAAGGTGCCGGAATGGGACTTTGACTATTGCTGCCCAGCGGTCTGCCTCCGGTCCGAAGCACTGAGGACTATGCCCAGAAAGTGACCGCAACAGACCATGTCCTTCCTCGGGCATCGAGGCTCTGACAAGAATATTGCTGTAACCCCTCAGAATCTGGGCGGGAATCACCCAGCTCTGACGGGAGTGAGTTTTTCTAAGTTCTGCCGGCTCCATCTGACACAGGGAGGCATCTCTGTGGTGGAGGTGAAATGTGCAGAGTCAGGGGGGTGGGTGATGGAGCCCCGGCTCAAATCACCCTGGCTACACAAACTGTCTGGTGCCAGCATCAACACCCTTCTTGATTTTCAGTAAGCTCTAAGGAGTTTGGGGGCTTTGGGCAAAGATTTCAGCACTATCAAATCAGCGCTTGGTCCCGTTTCCCCATTTTTTTCCAGAATAAAATTAGCCATGCTATAGGTGTGATAAAACAGACAGCAACAACATTGGCTTTTTATGTCGTAAGGTAAGAGTAACTTATCAAAACCAAAATAACATATAGCTCTGTTGATACTGGATCCCGATTCAGTATTTACAGAGACAACGCAGATACGATCAAATGCAAGGAGGGAAGATCTTTTTCCATGTCTCTCTCTGGATTCACTGATGTTAACAGGCTTGCACAGTACTGAGACAATCTCTGTTATTGAGCACTGACGTCCTGCAGGTCGAAACACATTGAATGTGTTATTCAGTCCAACCCTCCCCCCCCCCTCCCGGGCTTGGTAGCTATTTTGCATCTGCCAGTGAAAATATAACCTCCGCCAAGTGGACAGTCAGCTGACAGGTACCTCGCGTAACGTGGGACCACCCAAGGCTCTGGGACGGGCCAGAACGCTTTTTCGTGACCCAGTGCATGTCGCTCCGGGGTCTAGAGAGGAACTGCGTGTGGAAAAGACATCTAAAGGGAGCAGCCTTTCGCATAGGGTGCACTTTACTGATAAACTGTTGAGACATTTTGGCTTTTAAAGCATTTTATATATTATTTAAGTATACTTATGGGTGTAGATGCAGGATATGATTATTTTCTGGGAGAGCGTACATTCATACCCACATTCACCGAGAACCGTAAGTCCTTTAGGACATGAAGGATGTGTAATTATATTTTGAATTATTGTTATGTATCCCTGCATCGCACACTTTACTGCTTGGGACTGGCTCCAGGCTGTCCTGGATGGATGGATGGGTTGATTTGTATCAGCAGTTAGTAGCTGTAATGTTAGGAGCATTAATATGAATGATTATTATTTTAATTATTGTTACTATTATTCATACATGTAACCCCAGCTGCAATGAAAATAGTGAGATGGGCGATTTAAAAAAAAAAAAAACCTACATCTCCTTTACAGCGTGTCATTGTTTGTTTGGTTTGGAAACATGACAGCCTGTGAGATTTGCATGTTATGGCCATAAACCGTGACACTTGACGCCTTGGATTATTTATTTTGGGGGGAGCAGTTGGCCATGTACGTGTTCATTTTCAGACGGTAACTCCGACGGTTGGAATTTGAACTCCTTTTCCTCAATTATGAGCTGTATGTCTCCCCCTGGCGCTCATTGATAATACTGCGGTGTTTGGACACGGGGGGTTGAAAGTCACATATTAGATTCTTCTCTGTGTCATATAGAGAAACGCATTATAGTTTTGGTGATTATTAGTCTGCTTATGGATTGTTTTATTCAATGTGAAGTAAAAACACCACAAGCGACAGGTTTAATAGCGTGCATAGTAATACATGAGTCATTATGTGTTACCTGTTGGACTACTGCTTACACATTTTGTCAATAAAATATATTTAGCTCTGTATCCACTAAAAATGTATCCAGGTAGGACTGTGAGGATCCTGCACCTTTCTCAGCAAACACACAAGTCAAAGGTCTGTTGCGAATTTCAGGTCCAGTACAGCACAGGTCCTCGCGCAGAGAAAGGGAAGGGTATATTCATGCATTCAGTGGGGGAGAATACTTTTGCTTTTCCAGGGGGCACTCAGAGAAAACCCCCTGTATGATGGTAATCATCCAATATACGTTGTGTGCAAAATTCTGGGCTCCCCTGGCCAAATGACATATTTATTCAGTCATATAAATAAAAAGTAGAATAACTCCTGTAGGAAAGAGTGTGATAAAAACAAGAGATTTGCAAATGTTAAAGAACAATTACTTTTTAGTCCACGAACAGCATATTTATGTTAAATACATAATTTGGCCAAGGGGTGTCCAGACTTTTGCATGCAACTATAAATTCATTAATTATCAGTCACAAATATTTTACCTCTGCTACATTTTAAATTAGGACCACATTTGTTAAACAGCAGCTTGTATGACAAAGTGCCAGTTTGTAACACAGGGGTGAGGGATGGCCAATCATATCCACAAATGGCCGGTGTGTATGCAGGTTTTTAGTATAAGCTATAGGTCAGCTGTTCAAACCCAGGTGTGAGGACTCTTCAGCCAATCAGTCCTGTAATAAGTAATCTAATTAGGGAGTTGCAGTGAAAACCCACATATACTGTGCACCGGTCCTTTGCGGGTAAGAGCCACGGCATGAGATGGGTGACCTATTAAACCAGACTGGTTTCCAGTGAACTTAATTTCACACAGGACAGGATAATCAGTTGGTAAGTGTTTGGTATGGTGATCATATCAACAAATGTATTGTGCAGAAAAAATAAATCAAGGAAATAAACACAAAGTCCCACATGAACCTTTATGCCTTGTTATCATAATTCTTAAAATTAGAGTGTCTTACTTAATTTTTAATTAAATGGATTCACCACCCAAAGCTTGTGAACATAGGTGAGGGTAGGAATGTAGATCGACTGGTAAATCGAAAGCTTTGCCTTCCAGGTCAGCTCCCTCTTCGCCGCGACAGAATGGTACAGCGCCTGCATTACTGCCGACTAGTGATGGTAAATTTGATTCCTTTTAGTGAATCGGGTTTGAATGAGTCACTCACCAAAATGTATCGGGTGTTTTGA
>JABFDZ020000066.1:28472720-28506869 GCA_019775955.2 Pollimyrus isidori
TGAGTCAGTTGGGCTTGTGAATCATGATTCACGAGTCAGTAAAGTGATTCTCGAGTATTGAACGATTCGTTCACGAATCGAACATCACTACTGCCGACACTGCGGCAATCTCACTGTCGATCTTCCGCTCCCTTCTTCCCTCACTTGTGAATAAGACCCTGAGATACTGAAGCTCCTCCGCTTGAGGCAGCAACCCCTCCCCTCGTGAATCTCAGATTTGAGCGATGGCTGGACTCTCCTCTCCGGAACCCGGCATAGCCCTTCCCACAGAGGCTGGGATTGCCCTGAAGTTAAAACAGATCCTCTGATGTCCTTTTTAAAAAACTGGGACCACTACCCTAGTGTGCCAATCCAAAGATCCGCCAATACGATTAAGAAATTGATCATCAACCTGGAGCCTACACTCTGGTGCCAGGGGCACATACGAACACCCCTATGTTCGAACATGGTGTTCGTTTTGGACAAACTACGGTTAGCACAGATGTTCAATGACGATCACCGCCTGGATTCTGATCGGGCAGGCCATTCTTCTCAATCACACTCTTCCAGGATTCACTGTCATTACTCACGTGAGCATTGAAGTCCCCCAGCAGAAAAATGTAGTCCCCAGAATGGGCACCTTCCAACACCTCCTCCAAGGCCTCCAAGAAGGCCAGATACTTTCAACTAGTGTTCAGTACATATGCCCAGACAACATTCAGAGCCCATCCCCCAACTCAAAGTCGAAGGGGAGGGGGGGGCGACCCTATTGTCCACCTAGGTGAACTCTTGGTGAACACACAGGCACCAAACCAAAGGGCTATAAATACACCCACACCTGCCCAGCCCCTCTCATCATGGGCAACTCCAGAGTGGAATAGAGTCCAGTCTCTCTCCAGGAGTGGTTCCAGAGTCAGGGTCGTGAGTCATGGTGAGCCTGACTATATCTAGTAGGTATCTCTCTACCTCCCACACTAATTCCTTTTTACTATGGGTGTTTCCCACCAGGAAAGTTACATCCCATGTACCTAGAGCCGGTTTCGGTAGCTCACGATAAGTCTGCCACCCAATCTCCATGGCACCTGACTGCCACGCCTCTCCCTTCCAGCTATGCCCGGCTACCAGGGGCTCGTTTTCAAGCTCCCCCCCTAAGCTTGGCACCAGGGTGGCACCCCAGCCACATTATACTTGCTGTAACTTTCCATGGGAGTCTTTATGAATTGCTCTTAGTCTGGCCGCTCACCAAGGACCAATATGCCTGGGAAGACCCTACCTGGGGCAATTGCCCCCGACAGCATAGCTTCTAGGATCATAAAGGTATGCAAACACCCCCACCATGATATGGTGGTGATTCATGAAGTTTTTTCCATATAAAAGTAAATGCTTTGTTCATTGGCATCAACAACAATTGTAAATATGAAAGTGGCCTGTCATGCAGGAAATCATGTACTGTATGCCAAATTCCTATGTTACATTTGTGCTAAGTCTTTGCTAAACACAGTAGCACAGTGGTGATAAGACTTCTGGAAAAATGGATCAAATGGAGGAGCACATCATGATTCTTTTAACATTCCGCACACTGAAGACAGCTCTTGATCGGATCAGTCATTTACCCAAGTAACTTCTATAGCGCATAATAACACAGACATGGCAATGAAGATGCAGGGATATGCAGTGTCCACTTGGTGGGGCTGTATACCCTAAAAACATCACACGTTTAATAAATAATTGTCATAAATAAACAAGAAAGTAGATAAACATTTTAAATAGCTATTGTGTAGAATGAAAAATAATTACATATATTGCTTACATTTGTAGATTAATTTAAAATTTCTGGCACCGTTTTACTCAGTATTAAATGTTGATCATTTACAAGAAAGTAGACCATCTCTGACATCTCTGACTCACAAGATTATTTTAGAAAAAGTCCAGACATTTTATCCAACCCAGCAGCACTTACTGGAACCTTTTTCACTAATTGCCAGTATCTAAGGAGATGTCACATGGTGTATGTGTGTGTGTTCCTGCCTATGGTGACATCACCATCCAATCTGGGAACAATGACATCAAGAGATGGCTGAATTGCTGGTGTTTCATGAAATATATCAGTCGGCAGAAAGACAGCAGCGTGGCGTCTCTGGGGGTCAGTGTGACCTCATGGGGAGTGGATGTTGGCCAGCCTACGTTTTGTCCCTATAAAAGTGAAGTTTATTCAGTTGTCACGCACTGTTATCTACAGCCTTGTGAAATGGACTTAAAGCAGCAAAAGAAATGCAATATATCAAAGCACACCATAATATAAAAATCCTTTCAAGGTTAAAACGAATGTTCATTTCCTAAACGAAGCTATGTACTACCTAATAATGGCTCCTGTTTCAAAGATGTTAGACCAGAATGGCAAAATTTAGTAGATTAGATTAACATTGCATTTTATTTATGCATTTTTGAGGAAGCAGGGTCAGGCAGACCTGGGAACAATTGGGGGTAAGGGCTTTCGCTCAGGGGTCCAATGGTGACATCACTCTGCTGGCCCCACAATCTGTACTGATGCCCTTCCTGTGAGTTGTCCTAATTCACTCAGTTCCACATTGTTGCCTGTAGTGGCCGATGTGTTCAATAATCACGTATTACTCCTAGAATATATTATTATTATAAATACGATGTTTACCGAGTCAAAGGCATTAAATCATGAACATGTGTTAGTCTGGAAATGGAAAAACAAGACATTCCTCCAAACTATTAACCATTGTTTTGCAAAGAAGGGAACATTTGTGTTATCTTGATTTTCCAGATGCACTTTCCTGCATAATGCCACATCTCTGAAATCATTTGCTCAGAACCAACTTAGTTCTTTCTGGTATTGTCATTGGTAAATACGGAAAGCGTTATAAACTAAAACAGTGAAGATACACTGCTCGGCAAAACACGCGTTACTTCCCCTTTAAGCGGGTCCTGGCGGCTCCATTGTAAGAAGAGCAGAGGACGTTCCCGTCGCGAAACCAGGCACGCCGCGTCCTGCCTGCGCCATTTGTCGTTCTTAAAAAGACCGTTCCCTTTTACTACGGGTCTGAATTTGTCATCAAATGGTACTGTCTTTTTATTTGCACTTCCAACGTATTTAAATTCCACTATTGCCATAAGATCGGTTTATTTGTCAAGTCTGATGACAGCAACGCTTTACGGAATTGTAATAATGTTCGCGGCCCTTTAATATGCGAGCAGATGAATGTAAACGACTCTCCATGATGTATATTTCGCATGGAATATATGGCAGCTTTTTGTCACGGGATTGCTCTTAATCATGTGTCAGGCAGCAGACTACAATCAGTTACTACATTTGTATCAGTAAAACGGAGTAAATTCTGTCCTCAAGCTTGTCATGGTGCGCAGACAGGGCTGTTAAATCGCGTATGCGTAATGTGTCTTTGGTGCGCAGATTTTCATTTTTGCTTTATCTCCGGGTGTATCGCATGCTGCGTCCTTGA
Organism: Pollimyrus isidori; assembly: GCA_019775955.2. Lineage (NCBI taxonomy): Eukaryota > Metazoa > Chordata > Actinopteri > Osteoglossiformes > Mormyridae > Pollimyrus > Pollimyrus isidori. Next base: position 28,476,185 of record JABFDZ020000066.1, read on the forward strand.
GCTCCTCTAGTGCTACTAAGGTTCACAAAGGTCCATCTGCGATGTTGTTTTCCGTGATCGATGTCGACGTGATAGCAATGAGACCCCCCCCCCCTTTCCGCGATACACACCTTGAAACCGGAATCCTAATCCGAATGACAGCCGGAAAATAGTCAGACATCTCCCGGAACAAGAAGCAAAGATCATCCCGTATCTGAAGGGGAATATCCCGTCCTCCTCCTCCATCCCCCACCCCCCTAGCACCGCCGACGCCCTCCCCTCCGCTCGGATCATTTCGCCGCTGCAGAAGGGACATGATCTCAGCTAGGGAATGGCATCCTCGCAGAGTCACTGTATGGCTGAGGGGCCGGGAGACGCCGGCGATGAGCTGGACCAGTCTTTGCAGCAGATGCTGAAAGCAATCGCCGACGAACGAAACCGGCTCAACATGAAGCAGGAAATCACCAGTTTAAGTAAGTTTCTTTAGCTTTATTTCTTTACATATAACCCAACTGACACCCTGACGATTAGCTGTTTTGTTATGTTTCTTATATGTTGCCGTTTAATTGCGTGGTCTTGTAAGTTGATAGGCTGTCTTTTAATGTATCCAACAAAACAATGTGTCGAATGCAAGCACCAGTGTCTAAGTGATCTTTGTAAAACTAACTAGTCCGATGTACAGCTGCATGTGTCAAGTATATGTTAAATCGGCTCAAAACCTACAGTAAGTAACATACATAAACGTGTTAAACATGTTTAGCAAAACTTTGGATGATGGTGCTGTCGATTTTACCCAAAATACGTCTGTATAATTATCTATATATGATCTGGCCTAAAAGACTAGGCATTGTTCATAATGCCAAGCTTACTTAAATGTTTCTTTAAAACAAAAAGATCGGCTGTTCACCATTAGCAATCTTTTTTTAGAATTAAAAGAGGAAAGCCAGAATAGGTGTCTCAATAATTGAATTATGATTAGGCTTTATAAGGTATCCTGATGCTGAGGCTCATTCACAACTAACTAGGAACTATGATCATGCTTTTCTTTGATTCCCAGCTTTGTGACCATGTCTCCATCCTAGAAAAGATAGGCCTGGCTTATTTAATATAGGCTAAAGCTTCAGATGCCAAAGAAATAATGAGGACCGGTGACTGTAGCATATAAGCCTTTGTGGCCGTGTACAGTCTGCATTAATTGAGTCTCCTTAGTACAATTTAGCACGTTTTCAATGTAGGACTCAATTTGCTTATTAAGTGAAATTCATATGAATTATCTAACTGTATCGCAGGAATAATAATGAGTTAGACAGCAAAAGCGTATGAAGCTAGCACACATATTTATTAAAGCAGCACTTTTGTTTGTGGTATAATGGAGTTTAATAATAATTTAAATTGTTTTCTTGGTGTTTTTTGAATGGCCTTATCCGAGACAACGATGCATTTGTATGCAGTGGATCATGGAAGCGGTATAACGATAGTATTTAACTCAAAGTAGAATTTTAAAATTAAACTCAGCTGTTGTATATGGGTTTACACAAGTCATCAGCAGATTAATGTATTTTCAGTTGGTCTCTCTCGTAGGTGAACTATGTTCAAAATAGGCACATTGATACAGGTCACTATGTCTAAACCTAACATATTGATCAGTTGATTATGTTGTAATGCCTCCATGAAACCTCTTATAAACCCTGCAGAAAGTCCAGTGCAAGGACAGATAAGCATATTTTACTCGACCTCTAATATATACCGAAAGTGAGACAGGTCTATATGTCGCGTCGCAGAATGAAGATGGACTGGGTGTTTGTATGAAAACTTGATAAAGGGGAAGTCTGTTAGAGGAACTCGGACTGCTAAATGCTGTACTTTCTGAGCAGATAACAAGGAGCAAAGTTGCGTTCAGTATCATGTTTTGGAACCATAGTTCAGTAGATCATTAGAATGTAAATAAAAAAAAATCAATGAACACAACTTACAGTTGCTTTTCGTGTAAAGACGACAGGGAGGCAGAAAGAGCTTGACACTGACGGACGCACAGGTTTCGAACCTCGCTGATCGGGCGGAGGCTCGCGTTCCATTTCACAGACGGGCAAAACGCGTGTGGAGCATTATGGTCTGTACCTTCTGATCCTGCGCTTCGGGTCTCCTCCCCGGTTAGCCAGCAGGTGTTCCTGCCCAGGGGGCGAGGAAAGCACACCTGGGGCTTAAGGGCAAGCAACAGGGAGGAGAACAGGACGGCCAGTTATACCTACTGGCCAAACGGGAAAGAGACATGAGGGGAAGGTTGGACAGTACAGACCCTGGCAGTGGAGCATTAGCATGTGTCTTTGTTTGGGGGAAGACCTTTTCATTGCTGTCACATTTACATTTAGAGAACTGGTACTTACGATGGATGGATGCATAGATGGATAGACTTTTTTGTTTTTTGTTTATTTCCTTATTCTGTGTCACAAAGTAGAATACAGTGATTTTATTGTATTTTATATGTGTTGGAGCAACCTTTTGTTATGAGAGTAAGAAAGTTCTTTGAGTTTGAACTGGGTTCACCTGTCCTGGAACCTTTAAAGTCTGGTTTGTTACGTCAAGCGATTTCAGTCAGATTTGGTTTACATGTTCTACGCTGCTGCTGTTCACAACTGTTGCATGCAAAGTAGTGCAGGCCTTTATTTAGACCCATTTGCAGATTGTGCTTGTGTGAGAGGGCGCGACCTGACAGATCTTCAGCACGTTATGAGGGCTAAGGCTCGAGTGAGGTTGATTTTTAGAAGGTGAAATTTCTGATGACAGGACTGGAAAGTATGTCTCAAGTTTCGGCCCCTGCCCGCTTATGGGCGATGGCTGGGAAAGGAAGGATCTCGGCTCTTTATCGAAGTGACGCAGATGGGCAGACCACCCGCGGTGGGTCCCTTCTGTCGCTGGAGATTAGCTCCCTGCAGACAGAGACCTGCGACTTCTCCAGAATGCGGCTTTTCAGGGTGTGCCTTAGATTAGCCACAGACTGTAATGGTTCCTATTTAACAATAGGCAGAGCCACCTCCGTTTCCACTCTTCCCTTTCGGGAGATCGGACGTCCTCATGCATCGCCGCGTGTGGCTGCAAAGCAGCACTGTGTCGCTGACTTGCCACCTGGCCACAGCTGGCTCATGTTCATCTTCCTCCTGTTTCAGCCAGAGGTAGAAAAAGCCAATCTGATGCGAGGCACAGCTTTATTTCAGGGATGGATTGTTGCAGAAAGTCAGGAGTAGAGAGCAGGCACAATTGTACAGATGTAAGGCATAAGTAATGGACAGAAAAATGCCGTACAGTCGACGTAAAATTTATGATCCTGTTTTCCAGTTGTTCTGTGGTTTCTGTCCACTATACTGTACTTTTCTGCTGTGGGCAGAGCAATGTGGTAACAGACTTTGTTGTTAAGCTTCTTTTACGTTTATAATGCAATAAAATAGGTTTTCTGCAAGACTTTGTGTGTGAGTCTCAGGTCAGATGCGTGATAGTTGGCAGCCCTGCCTCTGGAGGGAATCCCCCTTCTCGCTAAAATGAGATCCTTGTCCACCTGTCATTCAGTTTGAGCAGTTTTTCATTGTTTTTTTCTTGGCTGGGTGACCCAGATCAGCGTAAGAGATTGGAAGATGGATTTGTTGGATGCTTTTTTGTTTGTTGAAATTCTGTATCGTGCTCTGGGGGCCAACTATATGTTAGCCTCATGTGAAATCTTTTATGAACGGAGAAATGTTTACCTCCACGTTGAAAGGGTCTCACTAATCAGAGAGGCCATTGGTAGACTTAACTGCTGAACTCTTTGAGAATTTGGAACCCGTGGGAATTTTACTTGCACAAAAAAATGTTCTGAGGGGCAAAGGAAAAATGATTGGTTCAGAGAGAGAACCAAACAGATTGTGGTGGAGGTGGGTCCAAGATATCTGATTGGTTGGTTCTGCTTCCTCTAGTTGGAACCACTAAAATCTGATTGTTCTCTCTGAACCAATTTCCCCTTTTACTTAATTTATTTTATTTTTTATGTAAGTAAAACTCCCTTGACACTAGATCTCAAATGAAGACATGCCAGCTTGACAGGCATAATTCTCAAGGCACACAGCTGCTGGTATTTCCCTAAACTTCAGAACTGGTTTTCAACAACGCCTACAATGCTTACAATGCAGATTGCAATCTCTGTTGTATCATACCAATCATTTCACAGGCCAGCAAGTTTAAACCTGGATTTACATGAAGCACGTCTATTTTCTCAGAATTCTATTCTTTCCTTATCAGCGATAACTACTTACTTTCGCTATAGAAAACACGCTAAGTAAGTCACAAAACTTTGGAGACATTTTTGTTAGCATAACATTATTGCATGGAATCATCAGCTCAATTTTAATGACACGATAACTTCAAGTCTTTCTCCTTGAACCATGGACATTGCATGTTTCACCCTAACTCCCACAGAGACAATTCTATACATCAAGTCTGTGAGTTGCGATTAACCCCGAGGCCGGTATTGTCTGTAACGCCAGCCTATTGCGTCTTTTCTCTTCCAGTTGTTCCCACTTCTACAGCTGGTTTTTGGCCCGTACTTTTTAGGAAATGTACAAAGCTGCAGGACACAACCATGGCAGCTGACCCAAAACTCTTCGGTGCACCAAACCTGGCCCAGTGGAAGTTGAATGTACTTGTGTGCTGCTTCTGGTCAAGACACTCATCCATCTTGTTAGGGTCCACGCCCTAAAATAGCATAACTGGCGTGCTTTCTGCTGGCTGTCCCTGGAGATTTCTCTGGGGCTTCCGGTATGTGCCAGCTGGCTGCTGCCCATGGAGAAGAAACATCTGGCGTCTTAGTAACTCTTCTCTCTGCCCCTAACCCGTTTCTCTGGGACAGCTTCCAGAATCGATTATTAGGTACTGCTCGAACTGTGGCTCGGCTGATGAACCTGAAGTGGGTTGTTGACATTGAGAAAGTCCTCCTGTTCCTTTGTGTTTATCGCTTTCTAGTTCCTGAACCAGACTCTGTCATTTACAGAAGCCATGTTTTAGTCTGCTGTGGCGTTATATCCAAATTCAGACACTACAAAGAGTGTCCTGAAGGCCCTGAGGTGGAGAAACATCAGCCAGAAGAATCAGGAGATTATGTGCTGTCAGAATCAGTAGTTAATGGTCTGTGAGGACTGGAAACCCCCCCTGTGAAAGGGAATGACCAGGTCTGATGTTTATCACTAGCTGGTGTGTGGTGGCTGGCATGGTTATTGCTGAGGAAGATGCTGAAAGTAATGGATGGATGGACGTTTATAACACATAAACAAGAGGGGGAACACCCAACACTGATGTTAATCACTGGCTAGTGTTGTGGCTGGCATGTTCATTGCTGAGGAAGATACTGAAAATGATGGATGGATGGATGGATGGGTGGATGGACATTTATAACATATAAACATCTTGACATTACACCTGTTTGAATGATGTGCCTGGAATGCATTTCTGTGGAGGGTAAACAGGAATAACTACAGACTGGAACCTGAGTCCTTATGACCTGCTGCCTACCAGAGCTTGAGAAGAGCCACTGAGACCACGGCAGAGCTGCATGGGAGAAACCGAATAGGCTAGTGTATAAGCCCCTGTCAGTCTTTGGTGAAGTCAGCATCCATGAATATGAATAGGCACCTCATTCTGGCAGCCCGTGAAAAAGCAATTGCACTCATGTATTTGAAAGTGGTGGGGACAGTTAAACCCCAGCCCTTGTATCCTGTTGGAACCTCACTGTCTTTATTAGATTCAAGGTCGTGTACCTCTCCACCCTTGTGGGAAAACATTTCCCAGAATACATCTGTTTGCCTAAATTTGAATTATCGATGCCAATTTCTGCTGCAATGTGTCTAGAATACAAATGAATATGTATTAATAGTGTCTGTAATAAGCAAAGCTTGCTTTATGATCTGGTATAATAAATACTGGCATTAGGGAATTTCAGGTAATTTAGTGAATTATTGTATCTCATAAGAAGATGTATTCAGCATTGTTAAAGAAGAGCTTGCATAATTACCTAATTAGTGTGGCATAGGGAGGCAGCTAACTGGAGAATTGCTTGAACCTTGTTTTTGGATAAATTCATTATATCAATAGAGTAAGTCATGCAGAAGCTTGTAATTTCAAATGGCAATCTGTAAGAGCGTGACGAGTGCAATGTCAGTCTGTCCCCCCCACCGCTGTGCTGTACTTTGCACATGGTTCGACTGCTGTTGTTATTTATCACAGTGGCAAAATCTGGAAGTGGAAACTAGTCTGTTTTCTGTTCCGTTCCTTTGGCTGAAGATTGTAGTGAAAACACAGGATATAAAGGGGAATAGGGGTAAGGTGACCTTATTTATGGCCTCTATCCTCAAATGATACAGCTCTTTCTGGGCACGGCACAGTAGTACTTTCCTGTGCATGGGCTCCTGAAATCTTTAAGAATGATTTTCTGAATTAGTACATTTATGTAAACAGCCTCTGACATGGTATTTCTCTATGCACATCCTCCTGAAACAATAGACTGACAGAGAATCTAGAGCAGTGGTTCTCAACCGGTGGGACACTCCCGCGGGGGGCGTGAGTAGGCTACAGGATGGGAGGGAATAAAACTGGAGAAAAAAAAAAAATTGCAGGTTTTTTTTATCACTAAACTACTGTCATAAAAAGTTTTAGTTTTGTATATACATAACTCCTGAATAAACATTAAAATGTGTTTGGACTGATTTAAAAAACGCGTTTTGAACAAATTTGATTGGTTTGTCGATAGTGAGCGCAAATGCAGGTGATAAGCATTTTTATTAAGTGAGTCAGTGAGTTGTTCATTCAAATGATTCGTTCAAACGGCCGATTCATCAAGAATGAGACAGATGTTTGTGCATAGATCATCAAATCTTTGACTCAACCGATTCATTCAAAACACTGAATCATTCAAAACGATTGAGTGTTGCTGTGAGATGCGCTATGCTATGATCTTTGTTTGGATTCATCGGATCTATTTTCGCTGCTAAAATAGACCAAAACAGTCATTATTTCATCGAAAATGTAAGTGACTTAATATTACTAACTTGTTTGTTGAACTGTCATATGAAATCAATGTCACATTTTCAGTCGTGAGGTGATGGTCAGTTGTCAGCTCTCTTGGTCGTCAGATCATGTGATGTATGTTTCTGAACTGTATTCAAATGTTATAAATGTGAAAAACACCACATTTTGAAATTTAATTGCAGTATGTCAATTTAGTTTGTATTTGCTGCGCTCATAGACTTTAGAAAACGGCAATTATCTATCTATCTAATCTATCTATGCAAGGTGGTGTTTGGGGTGGGGGGGGGAGGGGGTAACTGGGGCCCCAACTGCAATGAACCAGCTTTGGTGGGGCCCAGCTTGCAAAAGTTTGAGAACCCCTGATCTAGAGGATCCACACCCAGCTACCACATGGCATTTGGGGTTCACTACTGTTAACTCACATTCGTCTCTCTGTGACCAATGACCCGTCGACCTGCGTGTTTCCAACCCTCTTGTGAGCATGAGCCGTATCAGAGCATGAAGTCGCATGACTAGGACTGCACAATATCCCATTGTGATATGTGACATTTAAGTAAATAATACTGTGATATTTATTTTTTTAAAAAAAGGACTTGAAATTATGCAAAATAAAATCTAGCCAAATAGTACTTATCTAACAATAGAGTGTGTCTAGTAAGTTGGCGGTGTTGCCAGAAGTTGTCGTCAAACACAAAGCAGTGCCGACAAATACACTGTGATTATTGGGTGTATGCACGTGGCAATGACGATGTTGGAACGATATATGGTGCAGCCCTACTTACGACCCCGTGTTCACTGTACTGGTGTGTTTACGTACCTTACAGGCTATTTAATTAGCCACATGAGTTTAGGATTAATAAATCAAAATAAAATAGTCATTTGGAGCCTGTCATTGTAATGTACCGTTTAATCATGCAAAGTGCTGTATGTTTCCTGATAGTTCTTCATCCCACGTGAAAGTGCATCATATATGCTGTCTAAATGATTTCTTGGTGGTGTTTTTAGTGCTGAGTGACCTCAATCTGATCATATGATGTCTAGTAGACGCCATATTCCTTTACGCTCTTCATGGGACGTTCTGCTTCAGACAGCAAGCAAGATCTTTGAGTCTGTGATTTGCCTCCCCCTCTTGTCAACACCAGGCCTGCTCAGTTTAAAGATTCAGGGTCCAGCAGATATCTAACCCATAACGCCCTCTAAGAGTGTTCATCTAAACGGACACTCCTAGCACCTTGAATCATGGCTGTAGCTATCTGGCAGTGGGGTGTAGGGCTGACGGGATACTTTGACATAGTCGATGAGGCATCGTTTTAATTATTTTAATGAAATTTCCTTTGTGATTTTTCTAAAACACTTTTTGACAAATGTTTTCCTTCGGTACAACTCCATAATTGTGGGGGTGTTTTAAATTACCATAAATCAAAAAGGTGGTTTTACACCGTGCAGAGTTTCGGCACTGGGGCTATACATGAGCCCTGGTAGAGGCGCTATTCTGAGTGACTGACCCCCAGAAAAGGTAAAACTTTAAATGTGGTTTATTCATGTTTATCAGAGGTGAAATTTCAGGTCTGGAAAGTAAAAATCCAGACCATGGTTTTGTTTCAACCAACCAGTTGAGTACACTGTAACTCTTTGTGCTCAACCGGTTGGTTGAAACAAAATCTTGATCTGGATTTTTACTTTCTGGACCTGAAATTTCCACCTCTGATGCTTATTAAATGAACATTATTATAGAGAGCTTTTTAATACCTTTTGTCCTTGTATCTACTAAATACATTTGTTAATAAAGCCATAAAATGGCTTGCTGCTACTTTAGAATTTCCAAGGAATAAGTGAAGAAAATGTTTAGTCTAGAATCTGGGCTTATTCTACGTTGAATGAGGGTGCCAGTGTGTGTTTGGGTGTGTTGGGCTTGTTTGGACCAATGTTGTTATTATAGTAAATTATAACAAAAATGAAAAAATAATACTCCATCCATCCATCCACCCATTTTCTGAAACTGCTCAATCCCAACTGGCATTGTGGGGGGGACCAAAGTCAATCCCAAGAACAACGGGTGCAGGCGGGAACCAACCCTGGGCAGACGCCAACACACCACAGGGAACAAAAATAATAATAATAATTGAAATGAAATAAAAATACATTTACCAAAAAACACGTACTATAGACTGTAAAAAGTACCCTCATCTACTAACATCTTTTGCCATTTTCTACAATCTCTCGTCTTGTTAAGGTGATGTGGTTGCTGCTCTGTGCCTTTTTAAACTTTAGCAATTACCGCTTCTATGATTTCCCGAAACAGTCGCATGTGGTTTAGATAACCGAATTTTTACATAAGGATACTCCGAATTTATACAGGTTACAAACTTATGGGCATTACAGTACGCATCTCATTAATGTTTTAGGCATGCTACTAGTCTGCTTATCGAATTGTGGTTGTAAGTAATGTCTGTACAGTGCCAAAAAGCCGATGTCCTTGCAGGGATTAGATAAAGTACATTAAACAGTCAATTCATATTAATCGACCAATTGGTAAAATAGTTGATAGTTTAATTGATAGAAAAATAGTCATTAGCAGCAGCCCTAGTGGAGGGTATGTGTAAAAAGTCAGTCCTGACAGCTGTGACATTAAGGAAAAACATCCAAGTTCCTCTCATGAAAAGTCCAACATGCAAACAAACTTGCAGTGTTTATGTGAGCCCACAGGGGGCATAGTTGTTAAGGAGGTGATCTTCTCCAGGATCACTTCCCAGATAGAGGGCCTTATTTTGCACATCATTTAAGTATCTCTATGTCCGTCAGCAGATTGAATATGTAATACAGACATTGCATGTAGTGTCATGAGCCGGCTGAAGTTGTCTCCCCAAAGGCCTAGAAGTCATTCTGGAGGAAGAGAAATGGGGACATAGAACAGGCAGCAAATGAAGATGTGAAGCTGCTAAACAGAAGCAGGATTCAGACACCATGCACAGCAGGGCACCACTGCGCCGACAGCAAGCTGTCTTTCTGCAGACTATTGCCTCGGTCTTTTATGTTTTACGTTGACAGGTGTGATCAAAGCCGCCGTTCACGTCTGCAGCAGCCACGTCGTCATGACCCATATTTACACTGCTCTCTGGAATCATCCCAAATCTCTTAACCAGACAACAAACATGCGTATATGTGCTTTGTAGCTGGCCCGGGGATTGGCACGTATTGTATGTAAAACAATGCCAGATGAATACATAAAAATGCCCCCACTCTCAACAACTCAATAACTCAATATCCCTGATCACTGAATTTGCTTTTTTTAGAGAATGTGGTTATTTTTCCGTTTCAGAAGTGCTAGATAAGACATGCCAGATTAAGATGAAGCTGAGAGACCAATTTAGACACAGGTTACAATACTGTAAAAAAAAATTACAACTTGGGTTTCTATCTATCTATCTATCTATCTATCTATCTATCTATCTATCTAATCTATCTAATCTTAGGGATGTCCCTCAGTTTCAAAGTCACGGTTCAATACAGTTTCAGTATAGCGGAGGTAAAAGAAACTAAACAAATTCTTTTTTTTCTTTATTAAACTGTGGTTTACTGAACAATATATGACTGTCAGTCTTTGACAGTACCGCTGCAACCTACTGATAAACTAAAATTTATTTTAAAGTAAATCAATATAAATATTGTTTCAAAAAAATAAAATTGACATCCATTAAGTTTAGAAAATTAGCTGTACCCGATCTGTACTGTATTCACCTTAGCAGCTTTTAACTACGTGTTAGAAATATGCAACACAAGTATTGTCTCAAATGCAAAGCATGACAAAATAAACATCCATTATGGTGCAGCATTTTAAAAAATACCTGTGCTGTACTTATATTGATATTAACAACATCCGGCTTCCCATAAGGACGTTTGCGCGCACGCATAGAGGCATGCCTCAATCCTCCCTTGCCCGAATGCTGCTCTGGTGAAACACACTTAACATTTTTCCTGCATTAGTTCGCCACATTTGCGTATCTAATCAAAAGACCCACACTTAAATTTTTCTATACGAATACTTGTACCGTAAAACTTCTAATAAATAATATAGATTCATAAATTCATATACATGGTGACAATGACGTTCTCAACCACCATGCCTCCTACTGTCAAGTGGAAGCAAAGGGTGGTTTATCGAAAGCCGGCAAGTCATTTCATTACACTTTTTTATCCATGTGCTATGTAGCTATACATGTAGATACATGACTTTACCAGCATGTAAATGTATTCATAAATATCTGTGGATGGGGAAATCTTTAAAAGCAAGGAGGGTGGGGGGGAGACTGGTTTCTATGTAGAGACTGAATTACCATGAAAGGGAATAAACAGATTGCCGAAAATGCCAGTTTCCAGATAGAATAATCTCCTGTGTAATTATATTTTGCTCAATTTATTTTCTGTACATTTCCTGATTGTAATGTTAGCCTTGCAAATGGGAACAAAGTCTTGTCCGGATTAAACATTTAACTTATTTTAAATATTTTTAACGTAGTGGGTTCATGACGGGTGCCTGTTAAAATCCATGGTTGTGGTATGAAATGTAAGGCCAACCATCGGCGATGGTGTTAACTTATCTGATCTGGTGTAGCTGGTCGCCGGCAGCACAAAGGGAGTCCTGAGCACTCAGGCAGCCCATTCAGCTAGGGAACATCAAAGGCGTGCATGAGTGACATTAGCTACGCTGCCCCAGGGGGCACACGAGGCTCGGCGAGCCGCGCAAAGCAGGGACACGCCATCAGGAGTGACCAGAAAAACGAATCCAGAAATCCAATTAAATTTGTCCCCGTCTGTGATATTCAGATGCCTTGCTAATTCAGCTAGAGACACTGACAGATGCATGAGGGTGTTTTGTACTGTTTTCATTTATTTTTATTATATTATATAGGCACAAAACCTAATGGATCCAAGTTGTGACGTGAATTGATGTAGATTATATGATGGTTGCTATAGGAACAAACATTAATTTGTCCTGCCTCTCAGTAATCCACCGTTGTGACGTAAACCATTCGGGATGTTAAGGCCCTAAATGACGCACCATAAATATATATACCAAAAACCCATGGCAAAAATGTGGGATTTCATGCTGCTTAGTTATGTTTTCACAAGTTTTCTCAACACACGTCTGTTACAAATCCAAACCGTATAACAATGAACATCTTAATAGATGGTACTGCATTGTTCTGGGCTTTGGTGGCCTGTACTGTGTGTGTGTGTGTGTGTGTGTGTGTGTGTGTGTGTGTCTGTGTCTGTGTCTGTGTGTGTGGATTGATGATTCTAAACCCCCCGTCTCTCCCAACTCCAGGCTGCTTCAAGGACGACAGGATTGTATTCTGGACGTGGATGTTCTCCACCTACTTTATGGAAAAGTGGACTCCACGCCAGGACGACATGCTCTTCTATGTGCGCAGGAAGCCAGCGTACAATGCCGAAAACATCGATGGGAAGAAGGTGAGCACACACACACACAACACACACATATACATGGCTAAAAAAAAAACAGAATCGAAAGGACCATGAGACTGTGAATCAGCCTGTTGGAAAGTTAGTTAAAGTCTACAAAGCACAAAAATTGGACTGACGGTGACCACATATATATTCCACACAGCCCTCCAATCTACTGTGCGCCCCCATGTGGAGAGCACTGGTAGTGTAACGCCCCTTTGACCTGCGACGGACAAATTCTTGCAGAGGCTATAATTAGTTTCGCCGTCCAGGAGCATCGCGCCGCATTAAACAACGCAGGAATCTCCCGGGCAGGAAATTCAGTACAGCGCTGGCGATTTGTGGACCATCTGTCTCTCCCGTGTAGCGAATGCAGTCATTGCAAGAGGATAACGAGTTCAAAGTATCCTTAAGCACTGCTGCTCTATTCACCATCACATTCCCTGATGGATTCTCCGTAGGGGTGGATCGATTCCATTTGGATCATTAAACGGTCCGGCTAAAATGGCTAATGCATCACCATTTGGTCAGAGGCAGCTTTACCGCTCAGTTATCTTTGATCTGTAAAAAGAACCATGAAGGCTGGATCATACCGGCCCACTGTGCTAATTGCAGGCCTACTGAAATGTGGCCTGCTTTCTTGGCCCCTCCCTTATACAGAGGCCTACTTCCGTTTATTCCCTGAGGTCATACTCTGTTCATTTCAGGTTTGTTTCAGCTCAAACTCCACGTAACACTAATGTGGTCTGACTGGTGCTGAGATGATCACCTGAAGGACTGTACAGGTTGAGGTGATGTGTTCCATGTCAGCCCTTGTGTCAAAGCAAGCAAACTCATCATTTACAGCCAAATTTAGCTGTTACTCTGCCCCCTGGAGGATCACACTCTTCTTACAAATAGGCTTCCTTCAAATACTATAGATAAATATGGAGAACACACAAGGAGACCCTGGACCAGTGGAAACTAACATTTATGTTAAATGGATGTGTTGGAGAAAGTGGTAAACTTCCCCCCAACTATTGAGCCTCAAAGGATGAGACATGCGCTGTTTTATTTGCAAGGGTAACCACACACTGCAGTGCGAGCTACAAAGGTGTGGCTCCCCGACAGGGTTTATTTATACTTTAGAGGAAACATACTAATCAGGTTACATTTGGAATGGAATAGTATGGAATGCATGGAATGCAGAGGAGAGTGAGAGTGAGAATGGAACGTGCAGCGGGGGGGGGCTTGTGTCTGCTGCACAAGATAGAAAATTACTATTAAGCACTTACACAATTGCTACTGCTACATGAAACAAGTTATACAACTTAAGAATACACGTGAGTGATAATATGTACAATTTCAACCTAACAGGATGCAGGCCCAGACTGGAAGTAGGAAACTTGTTATCACCCAACAGCCAGAACTCACTGTGCATGGGGCAAAGGGGGTGGAGTCAAGGTTAATGACCAATACACCTAGGCCAAACGTCGGTAACAATGGTGCTTCACTTGACATGCTCCAGTCAAATTTCCGGCCATATAAATGGATTGACATGTGTTGCAGACAATAATAGTAAAGTCTCCAGCTTGCTGTAGCGGCCTAGCCGGTCTGCTAGTGCTGTCTGCAGTGAGAGGAGCAGCAGGGCACAGACCTGAGCTGGCCAATGGTCCTTTGGCTCCTGTGGAGCAGGCATCCATTGAAAAATCTGTCACCTTTCCCACCAAAATGAAGGTGTGCCATTGGTAGTTTAAGTCACATGGTTGGATGGCAGTTTGTACCATGAAAACTGACTTAATCAATTAATACATGGCTGTTTGCTGCATCATGCTGCTTTTCAAAGCAGAGCTAATACATTGTTCTGCAGTCAATATTTTATCGGTGGCTTGTTTGGCTGTGTGTAAAGCCAGTTTTGAGCCATCCAGCGACCCCGATTGACCCTTCCACTGCTGATAGCTCACATAACTATTCATGTGAAACCCTTAGAGTATGTGTAGTTATAGTCCATATGCTCTGAATCTGGAATCTTAATCTTACGTCCCTTGTTATAGGCAGCGGTATTGGGTGCTATACAGTATGTGTTTGGGTAAAAGGTTTTGCTGTTCCTACCACAAAAGGGGGCCCCTGCTGTTCTCTGGGACCACCCTCCATCTATCTGTGTAGGGAAAGCCCTGATTCCAGCTTATCCACGAGTGGAGGCAGATGATAAGAGAACCCTGGAGTAAATATGCATAGTAATTAATTGTAAATTTATTCTTTTAGATTTGGAATAAATGAAATGGCCGTGATGCAAATCGATTGCGGGTGTTGTGATCTGAGATTTTTTGTAAAACAAGGGTATGCTTGCCTTGCCCCCATCCTAAGACCCAGAGACCAGTGTTGTCATTCACTCATGAAGAGCCTCACCCATAGCATGAGTGACACACGAATAAAAGAGTTCTGCTTGAGTGGTGTTTCTGGGAGAACCCCCCCCTCCTGAAAATAACACCCTGATAGCAAGGGAGCACCTGGAGCTTTTAAGACGTCCTCTCTATCCTCCAGGCTCCTGATTTGAGTTGGATGTCATCTAAACCAAAGGATAGCAAAAAGCACCAAGTACCCACCAGTGACTCCGTGACGCCGCAAGTTCTCCCCGCTCAAGGCGTGGAGGGACTTTATCTTCCAGAAAACACCATGGAAAGTCTGTAATGCACCGCAGCACAAGACCAGCAAGGACAATGTTAGCCAACCAGGAAATGCAGAACGGTGCAAGAGCCCAAGACAAGAATGCATCTACTTATTGCACAAAATTAATAATTTTACTGGGAACCAGTGTCCTGTGAATTTGTCATATATCGTACTTCATTTAATTTCCTTTAATTTCAACTCCACCACTCTGTAATCAGGGCCCGCTCTACTTTTTCAGGGGCTATGGGTCGATCAAAATAATGATCATTTTCCATCCATCCATCCATTATCCAAACCGCTTATCCTTACTGGGTCGCGGGGGGTCCGGAGCCTATCCCGGAAGCAACGGGCACGAGGCAGATAATGATCATTTTACTTCCTCCAAAGTGCAGGTAAATGAGGGCCATATCACTAGGACTGAAGTACCGTTCTGCATAGTATTGTAATAAAGTATTTATCTGTCATTCTGTCTTCTACTTTTTAAAGATAAAAGATTCTCCTTAATTCGGTTGACAGTAAAGTACCAGCCACCTTTAGTGGGAAGGACCATGCGAGGTAACCGGGTGTTGCCGGCCTGTTGTTGCTATGGTAACATCACAGGTCTGCACGGGCCATGAGTCCCCATATGTGTCAACCCAGTGACCACCAGAGCACCTCAACGTCACAAAGTCAAAGGCTTTATTGTAACAGTAATTTCTGATTTAATTGCCCAGCAGTGCAGTTTGAGCGCTTAAACTGAGCAATGAGCTGCAAGTCTGGGGATCTTTACCTTTTCAGTCGGACACTTAAATCTATGAGTTTTTGCTGCTCTTACACACATGCTATGTGAGAGGAGCAGTAGTTGAATTTTCTTAGTGAAAACTCAATTTTAGACCAGGTTTTAGACCAAGATGTTTGTATTGATTGGCTTCTTTGGGGACAGCTGTTATTACATTTTAAAGCTGAATAAATATTGAGCTGCGGTTTCTTTTTATTGTGTTTTTTTTCTTGTGCCGCTACATAGCCACAGATGGTCAAGGCAATGCTAACAAAAGTTAGCATATTTTTGCAGGTTTGCCATGTTCCGCTTTGTTCTACAGGCCGATCATATTGGGTCGTCGTCTCATCCTGGTACTCTTCCTGCCTGCCAATCATCTCTCTCTCCTGAATCTCTCTGGTCTCATGACCTTAACTCACAGAAGCTGACTTTATATCGCAAAGGCTCATGAGGACGGCTTTAGGGCAAGGTGTATTTATACGCTAACTGTGACTGTTGCTTCAATGTTGAGCGTATGGTCCCGATCTGTGCGAAATGGCAGCGTATACGTCCCATCAGTGTGGGCGGATAAGAGCTGGGAAACGAGACAGCCGGTCTTGGCTTAATGGCGGATTTGGAAGAAGCTCAGTCTAATATGATGGCATGAACAGCAACAGTTGCCGGTGGGACAGCCGACCAATCAGAGTGCAGGTGATGTCATATACAGTCACCTCTGTGTTCCAAATTGAACTGAAACCTCTTGAGCTGAAGCCAGTGACCTCTAGTTGATTTTGGACGGATGAGTTCCCAGCTCAATGAATGCAGTGTCAGCATATTACTGGTTATGTGCATGGATGTATGATATCCCACCAAGCAAAATGTAAATAATATCACCGTGTCTTTTGGGTAAACTGATGATACTGCAGTGGGGGTGGTAAGCTATGGCTGTATTCCAGACAAGGTTTGTAAATGAGGTTTTGTTTGTGGGTGCTCTTGGGGGTGGGGGTGGTTGTGTAATTGCCACAGTTGGGGAGAGGATCCCTCTCCATGACAAAGAATCACTGTCAGGCGGATGAGGTCACCTATCTATCGATGAAAGTGACCTTAATCCCCCCCAAAAAAACAGAATTCTACATTCACTGGTCTACAATCAACATAATAACTATGTTTTGTTCTTCTCACAGAACAAATTCTCTCTGCTGATTTCTGTTACTCTTTTTTTAAATTTTTTATTACTCAGAATTACACAATATTACACACTCTTCTTCTTGGGCTTCTGTATGGGAATTAAAGTTTTCCATCCATCGTAACGGAATGATTAAGCTTTTATTGTATGAATGTCTCGGTGAACAAATGTGTTGCTATTTCAGATGTCCTTCTCTTTATATAACAGGTGACAGGGCCTAATTTTAGATGAGAGTAGCGCTCGTATTTACGGAGCTGCTGGTCCCTTTTTCCTCTTGCCAGGTGGAGGTAGAGGTATACAGGAGGGACTCCAAGAAACTTCCTGGACTGGGGGACCCGGACATCGACTGGGAGGACAGTGTCTACCTGAACCTTATCCTGCAGAAGGTACCCAAGAGATTTAAGTATGTAAATAAAAGATTTGCTTTTTGTGGCTTGTGCTCAGCCAGTGGAGGCACAGGCTGTGTTTGGGGTGGTGCTGAAGATGGACAAGGTGACTTCATGGCTGAACACACCCATGTTTTTGAAATCTTGGCTTAAGAAACAGGAGTGAAGGAGTGGGGCTTTGACCATGGGCATCATACTTAAATTTACAATGAATTTCTTCTCAGCCCCTATGAAGCCATATGCACTATATTTTGCTACAATATATATATATATGTCTGCTGCCAGACATTGATATATTATGTGGATTCATCATAGGTTGCCTGTAGGGATATTCTGTTGTGCATGTAAGCTCACGGCTGTTAGTCACTGTCCCCCAGCTGGACTATGTGGTCACCTGTGCTGTCTGCACGCGCTCAGAGGCTGGCGACATACACATTCACAAGAAGAAGTCGCAGGTGCGAGGCCGATCACATGATCACTTTGAATTTGAAACGTTCACAATGTTTGCGAAATACTTTTTTAAGTGGGGGGGCTGCATAGGACCCTAACACTGAAAACATTAAAGCTGACTGCATTCTGTGACATCACCTGTGTCCCTAAACCATGAGTGTCGCTTCTTCCCTCCATTACACAGCAAGTGTTCGCCTCTCCAAGCAAGCACCCCATGGACAGCAAAGGCGAGGAGTCCAAGATTAGCTACCCCAACATCTTCTTCATGATCGACAACTTTGAGGAGGTAATGCCCATGTGTGGGGATTATCCAATAAGGTTTCTGTTCTCCCACAGTGACAACACTGAAGCGCAGCGTGATGTTTTATAGTCATATGTCAGTTGGGGGTATGGGGCGTCATTACAAAGATATGAGCCTGACTGACTTTCGCAGCCAATACTGCAATGATAGGCTTTAGATGCACTTCTTGCAATAGTGCCCTTAAATGGACGAAACTGATAATGATTAAATCAGTTAAAGGAGATGTCAGTATGTTGCTTTAATAAATTATGGTGATTGCTGCTTGGTCAACAGTTCATAGTTTTTAAAATGTTCAATGGTGGATGTACCGCTCTATATATTATGTATCTCAGCATATGCTGAAAGATATGAAAGCAATAGGGTCAAATGATGAACTGCCACTAGCCTGTGTGTTGAAATTGCAGTTAACATGTGACATATACACGTAATGGTGTATTGACTACTAGGTCAGGGGTAGGCAGTCTTATCCAGAAAGGGCTGTTGTCTGTGTGGGTTTTCACTGCAAAACCTTAATTCAGTGTTTCTTAATCCGGTCTTTGGGGACCCACAATCGGTCCATGTTTTTGCTCCCTCCGAACTCTGAGAGGGAGCAAAAACATGGACCGATTGTGGGTCCCCAAAGACCGGATTAGGAAACACTGCCCTGGATTTGAACAGACGTGGGTTTGAACAGTTGACCAAAAGGTTATCCGAAAAAACTGCATACTCACCTGCCATTTGCGGATATGATTGTCCACCCCTGGTATAGTGTAGTAGAATATGTGGCACAGCGATGCAGTCACATGCTGTATGTAACCTGTCGTGTGTGGTAGGCTTTCGGAGACATGACAGTGGGGGAGGGTGAGATGGTCTGTGTGGAGCTGGTGGCCAGCGACAAGACCAACACCTTCCAGGGCGTCATCTTCCAGGGGTCCATCCGGTATGAGGCCCTCAGGAAGGTCTATGACAACCGGGTAAGAGCCCAACTAGCTCGTCGTCTTCGCAGAACATGTCCAGAACATAAAGCTGATAAAAGGACAACTTACTTATAAAGCTGTACATGTTAAATCAGAAGCCATATGAAACATTTCATGCTCTCTAGAATGTATATCCTCGTGCAAATTAATTGAGACAAGTAGTAATGTTTTTGCGATCTGATTTTCAGTCTCATTCTGTAAAGCCAACAATACACCTTCATTAGTCACTTTTTCAGTGTGTTGTGGTTACATCATCAAATGTAGGAATTTTCATTACTGCTATATTTCTTAATGGGTCAGACATCTTTCAGCATGATCTCTCCCTGCACCATATGTCAAAAATGGTGAGGAATTTCATTAACAACAAGAAAATATGGGTTCAGGACTGGCCGGGAAACTCTCTGGATTTAAACGCTGTAGAGAATCTGTGGTCAATCTGCAAGCAGCGTGTTCCTGGAATGGACTGTACCACAAAAGATACGATTTTTCAGGTGTTAATTTAAGTACGGTACTGGGAACCCCCCAAGATCATGAAAGACTGCTCAGAATTGTTGGATTTTATATCAAATTGCATCCAAATGCTACTAAAAAGCTGAGGTCATATTATATATCTAAACATTAATATACTGAACTTGTTTTGATTAATTTGCACAAGGGTGTATAAATAGGCTTCGATGTGTAACACTGAGCCATAGAAACTTCATAGGTGAGATGATACAGAGATTGTATAAACTCAAAATCTGAAGAAGTGAATGATAGACTTGAAATTGCTCTCGTTGGTCGTTGTAAAAGTGTGACCTCATATGTTATCCATCAGCTCTCCAAATTACCCTTCAATCCAGTTCAGTGTTTTTTGTCCCTTTTGTTACTGCAAGGAGTGAGATAAAGCTAAAATAGATCACAGAGCCATTATGTCACCCTAACCTGTCTCTGAAACGTTTATCATCCCTGAGACCAAGCTTGTCAGTACAATGGGGTCTCTTCTACATGCAGACCCAAGAGATTTTCCAAAAATATGCACCTTAAATTTGACTCAGTTATTCAGTTTATGTTTGCATCTATTTCAGGATGAATGTTTTATAGTTGGATGTGATATGATATAAGATGATCAAATATCTTCTACCATGCATCATCAGCATAAAATAGGTACCAGACGTTATTCTTGGCACGTTGATCATGCACCTGCTCAGTAAATGCAAGAATGAAGAGGTTGAAGGGTGGAGGCCCTCATTAAGTTATACTCTCTTTCCTCTTGTGCATAGGTGAGTGTAGCAGCCAAGATGGCGCAGAGAGTGTCCTTTGGCTTCTACAAGTACAACAACATGGAGTTTGTCCGCATGAAGGGACCCCAGGGGAAGGGCCATGCAGAGATGGCGGTGAGCCGTGTGCCAACCGGAGACACCTCGCCATGCAACACCGAGGAGGACATGGACTCGCCCCTGCACGAGCGGGTCTGTAACCCCTAACAGCTTCATTCCTCTAACCTTACCCACAGGTCCTGTTAAACATAGCCTGTTGGACATGGTTGCTTGTATATGCTAATACAGAAGGATGTGATACACAACATGCTGAACAAGTCACGCAAAAGAATCTGCTGTACTGTGCTGAGCTCTCCTCTGAACCTACCTCCTGTCTGTCTCACTGGAGACTCGTGCAAATTGAAACCAAAGACTGAGCCTTTCGAATATTCATGTTCGTCTCTGCTGCCAAGCCCATCCTGGGACTACAGCTGGCTCACTTTCCATTTGCCATGCTCTGATGTATGACAATCCACTGTGCTTCTATCATTGCGTATTTCGGGTCAGCTACCATTTGGAACCTCAATTAAAGTGGATTTTATAGGGCATGAGACAAGAGAGTCTGAGACCAACTTGTCAACGATATCTTGAAGCTGTTGATTTGGTGGATTCAAAAGCTTGTCCAGTTGGTCCTTACAAAACCAGCTTTGCCAATGTAACCATGACAACACCACCACCACCAACAGGAGGACCTACAGAGTATGGTTTAGAGAGTTGATTATTGATTATTATAGTGCCAGTAAAACAGGTGCTAAGTTTCACAGGATCTTCCCAGTGTGGGTTTTCCTTTTTGAGAGCTAATGAGGATGCTAAAAGCAACGTTGACTCCTTAGCCCCATCCTCCACCTTACATCCTCTTGCCTCCCACCCATGTCGTCACTGTCTCAGGTCACCTCCTTCAGCACACCACCCACCCCGGAGAGGAACCGGCCCTCCTTCTTCTCCCCCTCCCTACGCCGCAAGGTACCGCGCAACTACGTTACTGAGATGAAGAAGTCACACTCTGCCAATGACAGTGAGGAGTTTTACCGTGAGGACAATGGAGGAGGTGAGGGGGGCTATCAAGACAGATCCCTGTCTGTCTCCTCCATGCTTCATGGAAGAAAGGCCCTTTTTCACTTGTTGCTTCTTGACTAGCTAGCTGTTATCATCCTACTTTCTTTCAGGAATCGAGATGCTTTTATGTTTTAGATTGATGGTCCAACTGCAACTAATGATTCAGCTTGGAGATCTCTGTGTAGGGTTTGAAGGCTGAGATGCAAAGTCTGCCTTGTTCTTCGTCTACCTTGATCCTCTTGATTCTTTGCCTACTTTAGGCTAACAACTGTTTGACAGGGTGATCGTCTCTTTTTACTGATAGATCTTCAAAAGGCCACCAACTTGCGCTCGCGTTCACTGTCAGGCACGGGCCGCTCCCTGGTGGGTTCCTGGCTCAAACTGAACCGAACTGAGGACATTTTCCTGCTGTATGCCCACCTCACCTACGTCACGCTACCCGTGCACCGAATAACCACAGGTGAGGTTCACAGTGGGGAAGGTGGCTCTGATCCGAACGGTGATTAGTGTTTATAATCAGCAAATTTTGTTGTATTTCACCCTGAAGTGGCTATTAAGGATGTCCTCACACTAGGTGATCCAAACTGTCTCTGTACTGTGACCAGGCCTGTTTGAAAAGGTGGGCTGGGGCACAGTTCAGTTGTACTCGGGCACAGTATGCATAGTGTGATCGGCAAACATGCTCAAACATGGAACAAAGACATGGCATCAAAGATGCAACTAGCACATGTATGCGTACATGTAACCTATATACATGAACCAGACCCGGAAGGAACAGACCAGGTAGTGACAATCATTAACGGGTATAAAAATCAGTCTGGAAGCTGGGTTTTTATTATGTTTAATAAAAGTTTCAGACTTTAAACTGCAAAAAGTACTGATACACCACCGATGTCTTTGTACTTTATTATTTCTCAATATTTCCTTTTTTAAAAGACATTGTGGCTGCTGAGATGTTGTGTCCCTTTCTTTACAACCACATCAGTGCGGATCGCTTCCATGATACCAAACAGCAGCGTATGATGTGCTCCGCTAACCAAATCGAATAAAGATAAGGCTGAAAATGATTTTTTACAGATTACTAACCTTTGGGTATCACAATACACCTCTCATTAATATTTTAGGTGTATAGTACTGAAAAACTGGCACCTGGACAGATTTTTACATCTGTCATCTAATGTCCTTGAAAGGAAAACGTATAACAAACCTGGTGGCAAAGGGATCATTTTGTTTTGTGTTTGGTGGTAATCTGGCCTGACGAGAGTATCCAGGAACAACTGGATGTAACACACAAAAACTCTGACATATTTGGTACAGAACTGCCTTTTTATACACACAGCACGATTTAAATTAAAATCATTGTGTCGCATACTTTATAAATCAATAGAGGTCCGTGTATGATAATATGCCCAAAACAACTCCAAATAAGCCGCAACATTAGGACATAAATCAAGAACTCCATTTCCTGTGTTGTTTATTCAACAAAAGTTGCACAGTAATGACAAAAGTGTGCTCGGGCCCTGAACGTTGAGTGGAACGTGAGTGCAGAAAAATGGGAGACTGGGGAGGCAGAACAATTGTGAGTACACCCTAAGACCGGGTTGTCAGACTACAGTCCTGGGGGGTCGGAGCCCTGCACAGTTTACCGTCACTTAACACAACTGATTCAACTTTTTGTGCTAATTACCACACATCTCTTCAGCAGAATCATTTGTGGTGGAACAGGGAAAGAACTAAGCTACAGAGGACTCTGGTCCCCCAGGACTGGAGTCTGACACCCGTGCCCGGCCTAAGAGGTTTTAGTGAGGGAAACTTTGCCAGGGTTAGACAAAGAAGTGACACTAATTGTTGATTATGCCTTTGATTTATCATAATTTGCCACCACACTAAAGCTATATGTAGGCCATCCAGTTGTAGAATTCCAATAACAGTCCACTTATTTAACCTTCTGAAAAAGAATATTAGAAGATGTATATTTAGTTAAAACTGCACAAAATGTGGTTTCAGGATTACACTTGTGCTGTTTCCAAGACTAATGTTGCATAAATTAAATCAGAATTTAAATTCTTGTTTCCAGATATCCTGGAAGTGAGACAAAAGCCCATCCTGATGACATAGCGGACGCTGCGAGCGACTTCCTCAAACTCACTGCCAAGTGCCTAATTGCATCAGGCCACAGACAACACTACCACCTAGTGTCAAGACGGGAAGCCAAAAAGAGTGACAAGGCGGTGTTTCACAATGAGGAACAGGGGGAAACGATAGCAAACCAGCCATTCAGAAGTGCCTCTACCTTTGCCACCTGACACCTGTTCACAGGAGGAACAAGGCCGTCTGAAGCGACAGACCCCATTCGCTGATTCTAACCATCCTGCAGTTTCCTGTTGGGATTATCCTTAGCCCTCGACGGATGCCCCGTTTATGAAACTTTGATCCGAAGGCAACGTCTCTACTTTCCTGTAAATACCTGCCACTTGGCCACTCACCGATAGGCCTTTAGCTGGCTGTGTTGTGTAGCTTTTGCACTACGTTGTACTTTTGACACAGGATTCCTTTTTTAGGGATATACCTTTAAGGGTTACGCTTGTTGTTGTGGCCTTTGGTGTTTTTTGGTTTCTTTATATCAGCAATGTTGGAGGCTGGATTACTGTATATTAACTGCTCTTAACCTAGTTGAATGTAACTAGGCAGTATACGTATTGTATCCCTGCTAATCTTTTACGGCAACCTCACTGATAGAGAGGTTTCTTTTTCAATGAAGTATTTTAAACTTTAATGTTATTAACACATTATGTGTTTAGGGAATTTACACTGAGAGTAATTATAAGGACACATTGTGAGAGCAATTTTAGGATGCTAATAGAACAGAATAATGTTGCTAAAACCCAAATATCACAAACTGATGTTTATTTGATATGCTATGTACAGAAAGTATTAACGGTGACGCTCACTTCCTGTCCCGTGCTTTGGCATATTTCCTCTTTCTACAAGGAGACAAACCATCGGAGAGGTATGGAAGTTAAGACAGGTTGGTGGAACCAGAGTCACTGCATTCCGGTAGTTTCCAAAAATAAACATCCAGTAAAGTGAATTCATGTACATCCTCCTGACAAGCTTACGGTTTTACTAGCTTGAGCTGACCAGAAAGTTTGGATATTTTTGAGTCGATGAACTTGTAAATATTCACTGCTGTCTCCTGAACCTCAGGTAATGGCAGACGCTTAACTCACAGCAGAGGCAGTTAACAGGACAGCAAAGCTGTACTGTTATTTTCTGTACTCCTCATGACCCTGTCCTGGAGTAGTCACTAGAGGATGGATGGATGGATGGATGGATGGATGGATCTCCTATATTCTAATGCCTACCCATGAGGTATAACAAAATATGGACATGGTGTTTCACAGTAATTATCTTCTCTATATAGCTGACTTTCCAAATCATGATCAACTATGTACCTATTCATAAAATCCAAGCTTTGTTTCATAAAGTAGCATCATTCTGAGAGCAACATGAACCACCCTTCACGATACTTCATTTAACCACATCTGTCTCTGTTGAATACTTGCCGGCAAAAGTTTGACTAAAGTTTTGTATCTCTAACGCGTCTCCAAGCATCT
Source organism: Pollimyrus isidori (assembly GCA_019775955.2). Classification (NCBI taxonomy): domain Eukaryota; kingdom Metazoa; phylum Chordata; class Actinopteri; order Osteoglossiformes; family Mormyridae; genus Pollimyrus; species Pollimyrus isidori. The sequence goes on from JABFDZ020000066.1 coordinate 28,501,309, forward strand.
CCCAGTCCCTTTGACTGAGCTTTCCATTTCTGAGAGCTTCGCAATTTTTTTAGGTTCACTTTGCCTTTTACGGTGGGTGGGAGTGCCTTCAGGCTGAGGCAGAAACGCGGTGTTCTCACAGATGGAAGAGGAAGAATGCTGACCGATCAGACTGATCGCTCTCATGCCGACAGATGGAAGCCCACCAGAGGAGAACGTTACACCAGCAGGGCAAACTGCATCTGGAACACTTGGAGATGGACCACCAAAGTACACGCCATGGGCTGCAGACGGACACTGTACTTAGAGACGCCAAAGCACAGCTCCTGGGAGCGTTGCACACAGAGCAGCAGCCATGTTAGTATGCTGGCCATAGTCCCATGGTCTAGTACAACTGTACACTGGCTGACCCAGAGCTCTTCAGAAAACCAGTGCTTGAAGAACCCCTTTAATGATCTGAGCTTCCTGACTACCCCAGCTTAACTCCATGCAGTGATATACACCTGTAACGGGTTCTATGAGGATCTTAGCTTCTCATTCTACTGCTCAGAAGCCCAGTGAGCAAATGTCCTCCAGTGAAACTTATAACTGCTTTGGGAGAGCTGAGCAAAACTGCAAAAACCACAAGGACCGATATGTAATCTGAGCATTTTGCTATCTGAGGACAAGTATACTTGAGCAGCATTAAGAACTGATTTCCCAATAATTTCTCACCTTTCCTTGTTTAATTTGTATGCTTATGCTGATAAGATGATGTTCATTCTGGAAGCCTGTTTTGTGGTGACAGTTCAAATGCTTTAAACATTTCTTTTAAATATTAATATAAATCCATGTGCATGTCATAATTTGAATTTTTTTCTCCTAGTTCCCTAAAATACAAAAGTTATCAATAACTATCCCAGCTATGACTCATAGCTGCTTCAGCATATTACTTTTGTGATTAATCTTGCAGGTTGAATGCACCTATGGTCCATGTTAGGACGTGACCAGACACACCTTCAGAGCACCCATAAACACGCCACATAGAAAAAAACCCTTCAAACACTATTTCTAACGCGTCTACTCTTGATGTTACTCATAAACCACATGACTTAAGAGGTAGGAAACAGGAGGCCAAACTTCACAGTAAAAAGGGGGCCCATCCTTCAGTTACCAAGTAGATTAGTAGTAGGTTTAGAAAGTTTATCCAATGCTTATAGAGGTAAAACTGTATATTGCTGCCGTAAAAGCAGGCTAGTAGCACCCTTACAGAGTAGTACAGAATAGTTAAAAAGGATTATAATGTCTATCTTTCCCCATTAATTTTTATTCAAGTATTTCAATTTGAGGCCCAAACACTCCAGATGTTTAAAGTATGCTGCAGCCGCCATTATCTCCCTGGAAGCCGGTCTCTTAACATTTTACGGTGCAGAAGGAACCTGGAAACATGGAAATGAACCTGCTGCTTCCAACCAAGAGGTAAAGGAAGGCAGCTCTGATGCTGACCAGGAAGAGCGGGGTGTAAGCGACGTCAGGATAACGAAGATACTCTAGACTGCAGACAGACATTTTCCCAATCTATTTAATATTTGAATCAGTGTTAGGGTTAGCAAACACATACACGGCAGAGCAACAGCACACAAACCCTGCAACACTAACAAACTGGTTAAAACCTAATTCAAAATTGGTTAAGTTAGTAGGTGATCATTACCTGCTTTCCAATTAAAACTTTCTGCAGCTTTGCTTTTAGATTAGAAAAAAATATATACATTTAAGCTTTTCAGAATGGCTGATCACCAGCGAGAGGCCCGGGTTATCACGGAGCCAGGAGAATTTGAATTCATTACCGACCATGTTTAGCGGAAACCTAAACCGCCAGAGAACACAAAACAGGCCACAGTCTGTGAAAGTGAATGTGCAGTGATTTATTGACCAATCACTCATACAAATGTGTCAGGCCGCTTTGCCTGGCGGGAGTCAGCTCTGCTGGAGCAGCACGAAGGACACTTGGATGATGATGATAAAAGAAAAAAGACAGTCACTCAGCAACACCAGTGTGGACGATAGGAAAGCACGGATGGGCTGGGCAGCCACAGACTCATCCATAACACTTGCATTTAAAAAGTGTGGGGGCTCTGTACAATACTACCCTCTTTGGGGAAGTGGGGGTCACATGTGGTGGGGAGGGGACTGAAAAGGACTCATACAGCTCTCAACACCGGCAACTACCACTCCTGAATAAATATCCCCCATCACATCACTCACAGAGAAGCGGCTGAAGCTTTAAAAAAATAACAATATATAGATCTGTTTAGCAGAGGGCCCATTGACCTTGTGACACTCAAAACGAAGACTTTGTGAAATCACTTTTCCTTTAATTTACAAAAAAAAATACAATGCAAGAAAATGCCTAAATGAGCAAAAAGGGTGCCAGAACAGCAGAGCCGGTAATAACATCTCCAATTACAGAAGCAAAACTGCAGACTTAGTAATTCTTGAAGGTTCAATTTCCTCATTAACCAGTAGCATGACATACAGAATCCCAGCGGACTTGCTCCTACCCACATGCACATCACCAAAACGTTTTGTTCCTTTCTGCCACAAAAGTGTCCGAATTAATCAGTACCGCAGTTTAAAGTCTTGGGGTGGATGGCAGCTCAGCAGCGGCTGGCTGACTGGCCTCCATCTTCCACTGAACTACAGGATAGCAGCAAAAGTTCACGACTGACGGAATGTTTCCGACTCCAGGGAGCCTTGACTCGTTTTCCACGTTTAAAAAAAATAAATCTTCAAAATGGTTTGTTAAACAATATCCCCTAAGTTTCTGAAAAGAAACCTTTCTGCACGAGCAGTTTGGCCAGAAGCGAGGGTGTCTCACGCCTAGAAGCATGGCAAAAAATAACAATCCCATTTCACAGTATGACAACTGACTACCTAGTCTAAAATATATACAGGCATGCTACTTAGCGACTCATTACAAAACTGTACCAGGGGACAAAGTATGTGAACCTCGAGTTACCACGACACGGTCTAAGGCCGGATTATCGCACATTCGACAACGAGGGACCGAAGGGCGTGGAGGGGAGGCAGCGGTAAGGGGGAAGGTGATCTGCTAAAAGGAACACGGCCTGTAGGGACACCATCGGCGTCTGTTCAGTCCCAGCTGGGGGGCGGGGCCTCACGCCCTCTTTTCCAGCAGGATTCTGTGCAGTTCGTCTGCATCCTCGGTGGTTTTGACCCGGATGAGCAGCGGCACAGGGTTGGTGGGACTCTTCTCATCCAAGGGGGGGTTGGGCACGCACACCACCATCACGTTGTTCTTGCCCGTGCGCGAGCAGGGCATGGAGGCGGGCAACAGGATATTCAGGAGGATGTTTCCTGGGGTGAGACAGGATCCTTTTAAACAGCTTCATGTCTCAGAAAACAAGACAACAAAATGCAGAACACATGAATAGAACAAAACACGGGAGGATTTCAGCAGAAAGCAATACTGAATTTTCCATCCATCCATCATCTGTAACTGCTAAGCCTATTCAGGATTGTGGGGCAGATAGATTTTTATTTTGAACACTAAATAAATAACATTTCAGTGTCCTGTCAGGATAACCAGCTGAGGCCTTGGAGTGTGTAGCTTAACACCAGAGAGAAAACACAGATGTTTATAAACTACACTAACATAGAGCAGTAACAGTAAAGCAAGGTTTACAAAAGAGGCATTTCTCAGTGTGGCCACTAGAGGGAAGACAAGCATTTGTATTAAAACCATCGGCACCAACCAGCCCATGCCAGCTTACATCAGCAGGTACTTTCCTCAAAGACAAATCTCACTCCCCGATTTAACCCACTAAAACTATTAACACAGGTAAAATTACCTAAGCGCTGTGAATTAGCCAAAAGCACGGAGGAGAGCTCGCCTTACCCAGGTTGGTGTCAGCCCGCACCAGGAGCTGAGTCTTCCCATCGACGACCTGCTTCAGATGCAGCGTCCCCACTCCCTTCTCCTTAAACTCATTCTCTTTCTTATAAAACAGCTTGCACCTAAAAAATTAAGAAAATTCCAAGCATGACGGTGAACATTCCAGAAGCGTCGTTTCGCTATGTACTACAGTAAGGAGATGCTCCCAAAAAACATATTTTGTGAGTATTAGTGTCCCGAAACTGATTGGAGGGCCCATTTACATGCCATAAACATTTAGAAGCAACAACACCTCCCTGCTTGTGATTAACATCCCTCAGTATCACCAGGCTATCTGGCACATGGCTGTTCTACACACCAACTCAGACAGAGACCCACTTCTTAGAGTAGAACGCATCGTCCTCCTTGACCTCCGTGACCACGGGCTTCGGGGGCTCCTCTGACTCTTCCTCGACTCCTCCGTTCTCATCTGCATGGAGGGGGGACGACACACAGAGCGATAAGCGTCAGGGATGGAATGGTGATTCAGGAAGATCCCTGATACCTCAAAGGCCCCCGGCTCCATAAGGGAGCCCAAATGGCACTTCAGCAATTTACACTGGACTAGATATGCAAAGTGTTATACCATGATACTAATTACTTTTGGTAAACATGCAGCAAACTGCCCACTTGAGATGAACAGCATGACCGAAAGGAACTTTAAACTTATAATGCCGACTCTGGAGCGTCAGGGCAGTGAGACACTGGCCACAAATGACATTCACATATTCATCATTAATAACCTGATGGCAGCTACTATTCAAACAAGAGTCTCTTATCTTAGCAAGGAAAAAAGGAAAAACACTTTTTTAAAGAAGCAAAAAAAACAGAATCTGCACTGTCTGGCCGCAGGAACAGCAACCGGCTCATCAGGGCACCAGCGGGGGGCCCAGACTTCTGCATATAACCCCATCTCCTCCAGCCCAACCCTCCCAGCATCGGAGGTCCCTCACAGGCACAGGGGACTTTACCTTTGCCTTCTGCACTGTTTGTCGCCTCTGCCTTGGCACCGCCAAAGGAGAAGCCAGTTGCCGTGACGGCGGCCCCGTGGCCCCCGAAGAGGGAGGTGGAGGAGCTCTGGGCCGAGAAGGAGAAGCTGGCCGCTCCGCCGGCACCCAGGGGCCCCAAAAGCGAGGCATCCACCTTCTTGCCAAAGTTAAATGTGACGCCGGACGGAACCGTCTGCGGGGCGGCACCCTCTTTTTCCTGAGTGAGCAGAGCTGCCCCTGGCAAGGAAGCAATGCCACTGCTGCCTCCGGTGGAGGGTGCAGGCGCAGAGGCAGCAGCCACGGCGGGCTGGGAGCCCCCCTGCTTGGCTGCCTCGCCCTCTGAACCCCCGCCATACTGCCGCTCGATGCTGGCCAGGTGCTGCTCATAGTCGCGGAAGATGGGGTTGAGGTCGCACAGCGGGTTGTCGTTGACGTGCTTGGTGATCCAGTCGCGCACGGAGTAGTTGAGCGCCGTCAGCTGCCGGCTGTACTCCCGGCTGTTCTGAGGACTCTGACCTGCCCCGGGGGCGGGGCCATTGGGCTGCCTGCCGCCCACGTCAGTGGCGGGGGGTTGGGAAGAGGCGGGGCCATTGGGCTGTCTACCACCCACGTCAGTGGCGGGGGGTTGGGAAGAGACGGGGCCGTTGAACGCCAAAGAG
>JABFDZ020000066.1:28508702-28520722 GCA_019775955.2 Pollimyrus isidori
GTATCGGCCGATATAGCTTCTAGTGATCGGAGATCGGTGATCGGCCTCAAAAATCCTGATCGGAGCACCCCTAAATGAAAATACTACACAATGCAAATATTGCAAGTTCAAACATTGCGAGTTCTAATGTTCAACCTCCTCAAAGTTTATGCCATTTTCTACCACTCATCACTTCCTTTTGCACCATTCAAGTGTTTTATCAATTTATTAGTCTCAGTGAAAGGCAGCTTGCAGAGAATCACTTTGAAATGTGAATGGATACTTGCATATGTGGAATCTTGAACGTAATACTGCCTTTGTGATAACTGTTTTAAGTTAAATAAATTAAAAACAGTTCCAGGGAGGAAAAAAATTGTGATATACAGCTAACACTGTTTAGACCCCTAATAATAGAACCTTTCTGCACACAATCTCTGACTATGAAATACGCAAGTAATTCACTTATAACTCTGTGGAATCAATGTTTTTTCGCACCACAAATGTAACGTTCTCCTTGGGTTTCATGCATTCGTTGTTTGCGGGCGGATCCGCAGTCGCCTTGAGCCACTTCTGATTGGGTGAGCATTACAGGCACGCAAGGAGCACAGCACTTCTGATTGGTTAGAATACGGCATGAATTTGTAAAACTATTCTCATGGTAGTTTTACACCCTGGGTCAGAGGTGCTGTACAATGCATACCCTAAATCACAGCCTTTGTGATGCTAATCTGGTTGTTTCAAATCAGGACTTTGATATGAAATCAATAAATTGTTCAGACCTACATCAGATTTTGGTCAGGAGTATTATAATATGTGCAAAAGGCTCCTATATGTTCACCACTAACAGCATTCTAAACACGTGTGTGCACCATCTACACACATTTTATATTTTAAACCTTTCAGTAAATGTTTACCTTAGCAGTATGTACAGATGCATCATGGCAGTTAATGCACTGAGTGGATTACATCTTTTGTTTTCACTGAATTTGCAATTTTATGCATTAAAACTGTTTTTGTAACACGAAAACCACTTTGTTTATTCAAAGACCTGGGTAGAATATGTTCTCATTTATTCTCACACTAGATTGAATACTTATTTTATCTGATTACTCAATTTATTGTAAAAATAAATTGATGGAAAGCTGAATTATAAAAAAAATAATCGGAGCACTATTCCACGGTGAGTAATTTTAATGTATAATAGGAAGAAAATATTACGAGCAGGAGACAAAAGAGAACGAGAATAAGCATTTGGTAAGTAAATGTGTGAAGTAAAAATTTATCAGATCTGTCTGAGACCCTCGACAAAAACAAAGTATTCTTAGCTTCTACAGTAAGACACATTCCAGTATATTTCCAGAAACTATCAGTCACTGCAACTTTTGGGGGGGGGAAAAAAAAAAACAAACCGGGTCATTTCTCCAGTTCTGTTAGCAAGGGAGGACTGTACTCAGTCATCAACGCATACATTGCAAACAAAAGCTAGCCAAAAATCATCATGCAAGCATGATCATACACTGCAGGCTGCTAAACATTAAAGTTGATAATAGCAGCCAAAGCCTATCAAGCTTTAAGTAAATACTGGTAATTAAAACTGTACAAAAAGAAACCACAATGAGAACCAAATGCAGAGTTATGCAGAAACAGTCATTGTGACATCTGATAAAAATTCTGCTGCAATACACTGAAGGTGAGAGTTAATAGCCCATGAAGCAATAACCTCAAAGCGACTCAAAGTTTTTTGGGTTTTTTTTTTTTTTTTTTTAACAACAGAAGGGGAGAAGTTCTAGGAGGACACTGGACCCGGCCCAGCCAGATTTGACAGTTACGGGCAAAGTTACTTTGAAAGTGAACAAGCAAAGTTTCAGGCAAGGATTCTTCCACGAAATGTGAAGCCAAACCATCACTAAGACCAGTAATAAAACGAGGCTAGAGTAATACATAACAAAACTGCTCTGATTTCCAATTAAAATGGAAGAGGATATGGTTAAGGTCCAACTTCACCCTATGAATATCTGGCAAACCCAGAACCCATTTTCAGGCAGAGTAATAGTACCTACCTGTGGTGGTCTTTGCGGTGGGGGTGGAGCCAAGTGTAGAGCGGGTGGCCGGGGCAACTGCACCACCATTCCCATTCATCAGACTGGCCAGGGTCTTGAACCCGGTGCCGTTCCCCAAGCCTGCAAATGAGGCTGCACCTCCCCCTGTCCCCATTGAGGTAATTGAAAAACCTTTAAAGCCTTTGAAAGCACCTCCGCCCTCACCCTACGGAGAGAGAGGGACTGTTCAGCAAGGAGGATCATTTTCCTACTTGCAACGGCACTTTTAGGCAGATACTCGTGGGCTCTGTGAACATCCCATCATCTGACCGGAGATGATGATCACACATTCACAATCTCTGGGTGCAAACAAGACTACGTGGTGTGTTACCTCACTCGCCATGTTTCTGCGTTTTGCCTTCTTGATTGGCCGGTTCTTCAGTACATCTTCGCTTGCAAGGGAAAACGTTCCGGGCTATGAGAGGGGTGTTTCAATGAAGAAAAAGAAAAATTAAAGATTCAAGAGGTTTATTCGTCACATGTACACAGTTGTACACATACAACATGTAATGAAATGTAACCATGGTCACTCCAAGCAGTGCATTATAGAGAAAAAAATTATACAGAAAAAATAAGGGAAAATATATATATATATATATCTCAAAGTAGCTTATATCTTACCTCTTCTCCTTCATCTTCTTGATCCCAATTCCGGTCGGTTAACTCTTTATCTGCTATCCTCTTCGCCATCACAACTCTGATCGCTTTAAAATGAAGGCAAACAGTTTCAATCGAACATGCAGAACGTTTTTATCATACAGACTTTGTTTCACATGGCTGCATCAAACACCCAAATCGCTTCAACTTTTTAACAAAACGGCTGAATGTACAGTAGTGTCGTTTTTGCCTTACCATAAAACTTTTTCGCCCGATAAACAACCAATATAAGCATTGGCAACATTCTTATTCAGTTGAGACATAAAAAAACATAAAAGATTCCATAATACTTCTAGCTATAAGAAGAACAGTGACATCTGAGAAAGTTATTATTAAAAGGTGACCGAAAAAAGATTGTTTTTACTTTATAACACGATAAACGGCATCCCTATATAGACATAGATCTAATGTGAATTCCTACATTTAAACTCAAAACGAAATAAATGGAGACTAGACACACTATTGTTCCAGAATATAAAGCGAAATTCAATAATTCTGAACACTTCTATAGTAGTTGACTTTTAGTTAGCCATCTTAAGCACTTGACCATACCTTAACGTATCATCAAACCCACAACAATATCTCATTGCATTTATACGCAAACTCAGCCACGATAAAACTTTGGGGCTACTCTTCAGCTGTGACACTGCTTTAAAAACGCCTTTATTCACCATCTCTCTACCCCGCTCTGTAAACTACTAGCTTCACCTTTTCTGGCTTTAACTACCGGTGTCGTCCGACATCCATGCCGTTTCACCGCCTTGGTACCGGGCAATAACAAGCGCGACACCAGCGAACACACCTTTATCGCAAACGAAACAAGTCCCCAACTGCCCCTAACAGCAACGCCGTTATCCAGGTTCTCGAAACTGCAACAAATGATTAGTTTTATACCCAAATCAACTTTACGCTTGTCTCCTTTCACGCCGCCATTTTATGACACCGAATAACCGCGCGCCTCGCCTCCCTCGCCGCGCAAGCGTGAAGAGGGAAGCCCCCATCAGTGTATCCTGGGAAAGGTAGTTCCGGCGTCTTTCCGCACCTATTATCATGTTCAATAACGATTTAATGTGATAGATTCCCGGCAGAGAGCCGTTTTTCGGGTTTCGTGCATTTGATAAGGGGAGTTAGCAATTTTCAGACTGAAAGCCCGTTCTGTTTTAATAATTTCCAAAATATATGTTCTTTATGATTTTCTGATAATTACATGCTGGGTACTTTTTCTCCTGAAGCAATTATAACTGGCATTAAGCTACATAACACAATAACATTCAATATTTTTTTATTATATCAAAACTAATTAAATAGATATTTTTTGTTTGAAGGGTTTCTGGAAAGATGATCTCAGTATGAAACCGTAGATCAACTAGGCCTCAGCTGCAAGGAAACAAACACAGGACCTTAGAGATTGCTGGAAAGATAATAATACACTATGGACTTCAGGGGCAGGTGGCTGAGCCCCAAGCTCTAAAGGTTCTAGATAATTCCAGCCAAACCAGGAACAGGTGCTAGAAAAAGGAGGAGGAGAGTAGAGAGCCTAGCAACAGCAGGAGACCCCTGACCAGCTGGCAAAAAGGCACAAGTGGAAACCTTACAATTATTCAAGGACGTTCAAGAAGCTGTCCGTGCAGTTTTGTATGCATATTGTAGAGCATTCCATTCTTAAAGGAATAGTTATTATTTTGTGGTTGTAACTTGCTTTGTTTACATGCAGTGGAAGAAAATCACAGAGCTCAGTGCCATGCTAAAATTTAAGGACTTAAATATTCCCGGGTGCATAATGGTTGAATGCATTTTCTCCATTTTGGTGGTTTAATAGGTTTATAACCTCGAAACTAGAATTTCCAGTGTCTGTAAAGCACTAAAGCTTATGTGTTTTTACACCCCTGAAGTGCTTCCCTAAAGCGTATCCATTTGGACGACTGTGAGCCCAGCAGATTCTGTTGATACTGTTACATGATCTGCTTCATAATGCTGGAGAGGAGCAAGACCTCAAGTCGAGATTTCAGGCTTGATGAAGCTGTGGGCCAATAAAGAAACTGAAACCTCTACTTTGAAGGTGTGGCATCAAGACTCTTAGCAAACATGGACAACAGAAGATTATAGGACACACAAGCAATGCTGGGAGGCGTGTGGGTGTTGGGGTATTTCAGCAATTGAGTAACATCATTGATTACTATATCTGAGTACTGCATTATTCCCTTAAAATGTTTCATTGATTCATTCCTTAAACTTTAATTGATCTGCCTTGATTTATTTCAAAAAATGAAACATGTTTGTAATTTACTTAGTTGCCTAATACTGTTTTTGAATTAAAGGGTGTTGATTAATTCAGTAACTGAATTAGGCAGCTTTGATTGTCCTCCATCTATCTTCAGAGTGTCTTTTCACTTTTCCATCTATCCATCTTTCAGGGTGATTATGAGTCTGAAACCTGTACCCTTGGGGGCTCAGGGTGGGACACCCTGGAAATCATGTCATTTTTATTTCATTATAAACTTTGAGTCCAATTGTGCACACCAAGATACCAGATCTGTTTCAATGGTACAATTAATACATCAACATTTGGTGAGATAATGCATCAAAAGCAAGAATACACAAAAAACAAAAATATCTGAGAGGATAACATGCTGAAAAAATACAACGAATGTACATTATAAATTCTATACTAACTTTGCAGAGAATTATTTGAATATCACACTTTGCTTTAAATATATTCAAAGATAAAGGCAATTCTCATTACATGTAGGTACATATAGAGACATACAGCAAAAAACTAGAGGTGACATAACAAGAATGGTCTCTACATAAACTAATGAAACCCTTTTATATTCTTATTAATTAGGTGTGACTCAAAGACATTAGATAGGTATGTTTTTTTATTTTATGAGAGAGTTCCCTTCCCATACATTACTGTAATGATAAAATTACATGTGAACAGGGGGCTTTCCGCCAGGGGAAATTAGCCTTTGAATTAATGAATCTGCTATTGTGACTGATCAAAGACAGTTGATTAAAAACTGTCTGGTTGGTTCAGTTTGAAGTGTCTGGCATCACAGATAAAGTCAAGTATAACCAAATTGAAAGCAAATGATCATAATTAATAATTCATTCATATTAAATACTCCCACTTACTATGGGGATCTTCATGGCAAAAACCTGAATCATATACAAGGACAAGATAGAAGTTTTCAGATGAAGCATCCAGTTTCAGAGCTTTAATATTTTAGTGGTATGCCTTTGCATTTTTCATTCTATGTTTACCTAACAGTATGTTTTTTTTTGATGCTGTATGCTACTGATGTGAAATTATTAATATATGTTTATTAGCTGTAATGACCAATTAAATATGCAAACTAGAAGGTTCATTCCAATAAATATGTAATCTGTACACAACGTATTTGCAATTTTTTGATGAAATGATAGTGCATGTTTTTTGTCACGTAAATGGATGATGGTGTAACTGTGTATTATAGCTACAAAAACAGTTTAAAGTCCCGCCCTATCCAGTAGGCAGCTGTGCAACACAAATAAATCATAGAAATACTCCTGTGTTGTCAGGCAGTATTCAGTCCCTTTTGTTTAGAGTAGTGTTTTACAGTCTGGTCCTCAGTGACCCACAGCTGGTCCACATCTTTGCTCCAACCCAGCTCCCTGCCAGACAGTCCACAGACAGAAGCTGGGAGGGAGCAAAAACATGGACTATCTGCGGGTCCTTGAGGACTGGATTGGGAAACACTAAGCACAAAGAGCTCAGTTCAACAGCAAGGGAAGCCACTTGTTCTTGTTTTCTTGACTGATCACCATCACTAACTTAAATACTCAATTGCTTGTCTTAATTTGTGCTGATGCCCTCTGCTGTTTCAGCAACTCATTGACTGTGCTTAATAGTAAATATGAAACCAACTGGATCAAATCTTCATGATGACTTGGGACAAGTGTGCAGTCATAATCTACTGGGATTCTGCCCTGGTGCCTGATGAGAAAAAAACAAGCATTCATATATGATAATAACAATTAATCATGCTTTATTTTCTGTGACCACAATAAACAATATAGGTGTGAAGAAAACAAATGTTCATTCAGCACCCGTTACAGCTTAAATATATATTCTATATACATGTATAATATTTGTAATATAGATTAGGCCTATTTTATTAATATAATTGCTGAGCTTCAGGGACATGTTTCAATTAACTTAATTATTGTTCTTTATAAGAATAAAAAACTAATATGAAATAACAAATTAACACTCATTTAACCTTGTTTCAGTATAATGAATCCCCAAAATCTGCCCATAAATGAAGTGTTTATAGGTGGTAAATATGGAGAAGCCGACAGGTGGCACTTTCCCTGTTTAACTGCTCATCTTCCCATTAATTCTTGCTCATGTCAAATTTTGACATCGTTCAAAAAAACATGTGGGGAGTCACTATCAGCATTCGGGGCCCTAGGAGACCCCAGATTGTTACCTAAATCAGGGAAACCTATAGAAGATGAGGATAAATGGGCAGAATGAACCAATACACTCCCTGCTTGGTACAGATGATAATTTTTGTGATAGCATCGATAACATAACGGAACTATTCCAGGAAAGGCATCACACTCATCCATATATCAGATACTTTCATTCTTACTGCCAGGCAGCCATTCTGATCCTATCCAAACAGCATGCCATTTGGCTCCTGTCAAAGGGTTTTGTGCCAGACAATAAATAAATAAATATCAAATATTTGATTTAATGACTATAACCACATTACTGTTATCCCGTGACAATGCACAAGAACAGCAGCTTGAATATTATTATTATTATTTTCATCATCATTATTGTATTATCGACAGCATGAATAATACATTGAACTTTGATGGCAAATAAGTGTATCAAAACTTTAAATATTTTCATAGAAGGGTAGATAATAAAATAAGTGTAAATTAATAAAGACAAAACTATTACAATTCATGTAGAATAATTTAACCTATACAGAGTGAATATCTAATATACTTAATTCGATTAATAACAATTTTACACACACACACTCATGTATGTAATGAGTCGAGGCGTTCACGGTGTAACAGTGTAGGATTGTATAAGTACACCCAGCTCGACAGTATCGCTAACTATTGTATTGGTGTTTATCACTGCAGCGTGGATGGAATGAAACCCTCCCCTGTCCCTTTAGGGAGCATGTATTATATAGGCTATATTTGAAATTAACCAATTGGCTTCTCAACGTCTGGATATGGAAACTAACTGACAGAAATGTTGCAAGCGAAAGCGACTGCAGGAGTTTGCAGGAGAGTCAAAGAGTTTCACCATTGAGCCATGAAATGAAAAGTAACAGCTGATGTAGTAAGGCGGTGGCTACAGAGCCTCCCGCTTGAGAGGTGTGGGGGGAGGGCCGCCTCATGCCCAAAACTGCCCTTATCTGTGTCACCGGAATAAAGCCCGAGCATTATCGCAAATGGAAACGCAACTATTTTTTGCGTCTACGTTATAAATAGCAATCAAGACCTACTCCTAAGCAAAACGAGTATGCTGTGTCGGTTGGCAAATTAACCATTTAATCAGCTGAATCTGATTAGGCTAAACATGAGGGATGGGGTGGCGGCATTGTAGCAATTCTAGTACGTCATTCACATTAACTTGTGTTTTAAAATAGATACGAGAGGGTTATTAATAGCAAGCATCGTAGAAAAATGTCGCTGTCCAAGGTACCATCCATTATTCCTCGGGTCTAATATACGTACGAGCATTCTCGTGAACAAGGCGTGCATGCTGTTAACTTGTGGCATGTGTGCTTGGATATTCTGAACAGAGGTTCTCATAACGCTGGTGTTTTTTTTTAACTGTTGGCAATGTGTTCTTTTTTAGTTTTTTAGTCAAAATGCTCAGCAATACTACTGGTGCTCTTCGGCAGTTCTCGGAGGATAGCCTCCCCTCCCAGCTAACCCACTCCAGGGCGCAGCTACCTTTTTTGTCGCTCCACTCTCCGATGGCCGGAGGCACATGCAGGGTACTCCACTCCCTATTGGACACGGCCGCGATCCCTTTCGCACCGCAGATCAACAGCCTCCAATTGCGACTTGACTTGTGTGCTGCGGTGGGAGGGTGGAGGAGGAGGAGGAGGAAGAGGGGTATTAGGAAGGGGAGGGAAGTTACACAAATCCTTAGGTATCGCACAAGGGGAGCTGAAGAATATACTTGTAAAATGTGCCTGCATATGAAACACTTTTGTTTTTTCTAAAACAACGGGTAATTGTTGCATCACGCTGTGTTTCTTTTGAAGGCATCCCCGTTGCCGAGCCCGCACAACACAGGGAAGAGTTAAAAGTTGCCTTTTGGAGCATAGTCATTAATTTCAATATGTCCTCTCTAGTGGCAAAATTTAAGAATGTACTTTGAAAGTCATGCTGGTCATGAATAAATATATGTTAGAGAAACGAGGTGATTGTTAACAATTCTAATAGAACCTCAATCGAGTTTCAACAGATAAAAAAACATGATTCTACGGTTTTAAATAATAATTTCTTCATTACAGGTGCATCTGCATATAAGCAGTTTTGATAATCAAAGGGAAGTTATATATCTTATTTTTAAAAGCATAATAATAATAATAATAATAATAATAATAATAATAATAATAATAATAATTCCTTCGGATATATTATGCGTTTAACTTATGAAAACAAAAACTGTTTCAAGACATACAGCCTATACATCCCAAAGTTAATTATATGTAAGAATGAACAGGTTTATTACGAAAAAGACACTTTGGGGTCCATTTTCTTGCAAAACAAATTCCATAATCTTGAGTTTCTCAGTTTCCCTTGCAATGCGGAGAGGCTGTGAGTGCGCATGACAGTACGTATGTGTATGTGACAGAAAGGGGGAGAGAGAGACAGAGGAGGGGAGAGTTCTGCTCTTCTTTCACCGCTCCATCCGGGAACTTTCGAATTAGCATTGACAGCCGAAGAGCAACTTTTCCCCAAGCAAAGTGAAATCAAGCCGCGCACTTGGACAAAATATAGTCCTCGGGATTTCAAGTTTTATTTGTCGATGAAGGAAAGCGATTAGCTGACGGATCGCGGAAATCGACCGGGTGCCATTTTAGGAGTGGATCTGTCCAGGTGCTGAAACCTTTCTTCCGTCTTTGGGGCACTTTGCCGACTGGCGTAAAGTGAGTGATGAGTCCTGTTCGCAGTAAAGAAACACGAACTTGCTTCTCAGACTGAGTAGTTCTTTCTTTCGATTGTTGTTGGTCGTTTTAAAAAAAATCTTTATTTTTTTCGGAAACTTAACACCGATCGCTTTGAAAGTGACGGAAAAGTGTTTCGGGAGTTTCGGAAGATGGACTTACAGGGCCTGCAGGAGGCGGTGAAAGTGGAAATCCAGTGTCATCAGGTAAGCGAAATGAATGTTTATTATAGCCTTAGTGGTGTTTGGAGCGAGTGAGAGTGAAAGAGTGTGACGGGATGGAGAGGCTCAGCACCGAGGTTCAGCACCGCCGATCTCAGCCATCCACTTCGGGGTATGTGCTACTCTTGTAGGGCAGCTTGGTGTACTTTTTGGAATACTTTGGGCCATTTTATGCCTCTTTTTCCGAAATCGGGACTCGCTTCTGAGTGATAATGCGGCGGTTTGTGTGCAGGGATCGCTACGAGACTTGAATATTTATGAGGCACAAACTGGCTGGCTGTGTGCTACCCGCTGCTTTTGTTTCTCTCCTCTCACATACAGCGACTTTACACACTTTTTAAATTAATCTTTTATTCTGTCTCGTCTTGGAAACTAGTTGCACGGATGAAGCATTGAGCGGCAGGTACACGGCGATCCCCGAAGCATCGCTATCGCCTTAAAAACACGGCTGTCGCAAGGTGGTGGTGGGGGGACTGAGTGGGAAATAATAATTTAAAAAGGAAAATAAACTTTATCGCCACACTTCTATCTTTTTTCTCCCCTGATCCTTCCATCTAATGCGCGTCGGTTTCACTGCTTTGTCCTTAGTGTGACTTTGCAGAGAAACGCGGCGTGTCCGTGTAAGTTTTTTTTTTAATTTTATAATCAGCTTTGATCTAATGTTTTCACACTAATTGTATTCTGCATTCAATCGTAGGATGGTGAGCGTAAGAAACAGCAACACGAAAGGCAAACAAGAGTAACAGCCCTAAGTGAGAAACAAGTAAGGTTCTTTTTTTAAACAAATACATGTAATGGGTAGTAAAAACTGCCATAAGAGTTCCATGTCACGGTCAGTTTTTAATAAGCCGACGTGCGGGGAAAGCTGCGCCTTTCATCAGCATGTATTTACAGAAAAGTCGATCCCTGTCTTGTTTTGCTTGAGATCGGTGTTTTTCGGGGTAAACAGCGTTTTTTTTGTTTGAATGCACTTTAAGTTGTGCAACGTGAAATGTTGGGAAAAATAGCGTCCATTTTGAGTAGGTCGACATGATTCTGGAGAGTAATACAGCAGGGTATACCAAGAGCTCGCAGCCCACTTTTTCCCGATCGTCATATACCCAAGAAATAAAGTGTAAAAAAGTGAGTGCCTGTTTGCTTTGCAATGTTTGCATTTATAAAGGGACTTATGGGTTACTTTGCGATCTTGAGGTAATATTTCTCCTTGGTCATATGATGACGTGGTAGCATTTGATTCGACTTTGGCTTTCGCACTTTTACTTTTTATTTTATCTTTTTTTAAATAAAACATCGCACGAATAACCGCGCTAGAAGGGAGACCGATCTCCGTCTGGTCGTCTTTTTTTCCTTCCCTCCCCCAATGAAAGTGAAAATGGTGCACACAGTTGTGGTGTTGCATGCAAAAGCCGCCTTCCGTCGGTCCGACTTTTGCACCGTGTAGAAGCGCTTTTAGGCAGCGCAGGGATGCGCGGCGGAGCCCCGGCTTTCGGTTTCCATGTAAAGTTAAAGAAGGGACGCCGGGGGGACAAGAAATCCTCGGTGGCGGGGCTGCTTTTATATGCTCCGACCAGGAAGCAATAGGGCCCTTGCTTAAGTTTAATCGATTTCTCAGGAATGCAGTTTTCAGCACTTGGAACAGCGCCTTGATTTTTTTATACCCGTTAATTAAACGCGTACGAAGTATCGGACGGAAATTCACGGGAGACTGGACGAAATACGGGGATTTTTTTTCTTTACCTCCCCCCCCCCTTGCTGCTGCTTTTCTTTAAAATGTGAATAGGGGGGCTGCTGTTTTGATGGTATTTGTGTAAAGCACTCCAGTATGATAGTGGAAGATTCCATTTCGCACCGAAGGGGGCTGACGGGGG
>JABFDZ020000066.1:28533761-28544061 GCA_019775955.2 Pollimyrus isidori
CTGCCTATTCCCCTTCTGCGTCTGCTCCTGCTTTTTCTCCTCCTCTATCTCCTGCTGCCTATTCCCCTTCTGCGTCTGCTCCTGCTTTTTCTCCTCTATCTCCTGCTGCCTATTCCCCTTCTGCTTCTGCTCCTGCTTTTTCTCCTCCTCTATCTCCGGCTGCCTATTCCCCTTCTGCTTCTTCTCCTGCTTTTTCTCCTCCTCTATCTCCTGCTGCCTATTCCCCTTCTGCGTCTCCTCCTTGAATCATGATTTCTCTGAACCCTTAGAAGTGAGTACATTAGAGATATTGTTATCAAACTTCTATTCAGAATCCTTTGCACAGGTTTTTTGGCAATATATCTACAAAGTTTGACACAAAAACCAATTAAATACTAAAGTTAAATGTAGAGAAAATGATTCTTATTTAACAGAGAATGCTCACTCTGGTTCTTGGTGACCATTGCCAGGCTCTTGGCCACAAATTCACCGGTGCTCGAATTATTTGGGGTGCGTGAAACTTTTCAGGATCAAGCTTACCTGTCCTGCTGTCCCAGTTTGGTACCTTCTGACCAGACTGGCACAACATAACATCCAGGGAGGAGGGCGATCAACTTACAGTTCAAAATATCATCCATCCATCCATTGTCCAAACCGCTTATCCTATTGGGTCGTGGGGGGTCCGGAGCCAATCCCAGAAGCAACGGGCACGAGGCAGGGAACAACCCAGGCAGAGACTTGAACCCGGGTCCCAGAGGTGTGAGGCAACAGTGCTAACCACTGCACCACCACGCCGCCCCTTTTAAAATATCAGATTTATGCAATCAAGATTGATTAACCTTTTCTCTGATTTATGGCTGTAGGAAATCAGTTTATTGTGAAACTATATTTGCAGTGTTTTGTAACATTGTTATGGAAGATGGCTCTGGGATCAGATTTTTTGGGCACTCTTCTTGTATTAATGAAGGTCATGAAAACTGACCTGACACAAATTAAAGGGCCCATCGAGGCAGCAATCTCAGCATTTTAATTCTGGGGTGTTTGGTTTATTCATGTTTCTTTTTATGAGTGAAAATCAAAAGGAAACAATGCCCGCTGCCACCTTTCTATTTATGTGATTTATCTTGGAAATATAAAATTGCATTTTGAGTACAGAGTTATGGGGAGGGGCTTCTGGCGCAGATGCATGTAGCTGAAATCAGACTTGGTCTGTACAGCCGGTGTGTGTCCTGCTCTAGAGGGATCCCGGTAACCGTATACAGGCGACTGGAGATACAGAGCGAACAGGAAGTTGAGACCTGTTCTCATCCCTTGTTTGGGCATGCACCAGTAGGGTCTGTCCCAGTTTAGTAGATGGAGTCCCCAGATTCCGTAAAAGAGCAGCTTTTGGGGAGTCAGAAAGGGGTGGAGGGCATACAAGATATGTCATATGACATGGGCACCTCTTACTATTATCGCCCAGCAGGAGCCTGCCACCCTCCACCAAGGCTCTGTTAAACCCCCCCCCCCCCCCCAAAAGTGTACCAAAAAAGGCATCGATCACTGTCAGGGCAGAAGATGTTTCTCTTTTCCTTTCCGTGTTTTCCTGACCTGTAATGGCGTTTCGTGTTGACACAGTCTGCACCTCGTCCTGTCAGCCATGCCTCCAAAATCCCATAAAAGCACTTACAATATTGTGTTGTGACTTCGAGCCTGTCAACATAGCGTGACTCTCTACATACACTCTTTACTTAGAGGTCTACCAAAAAAAGGTGCTATTTGTAGTAGTGAGTAGTGAACTTTCATTCAACGGAATGACAACACACTCTTATGGGCAACATAAGTGTGATTTTCAAGATTGTGTTTGCTTGGTTTGTGTTTTTTTTTGTGCTTTGGGAAAATGGAAGCTTTTCCCGGCGCGACAGACCTGTGCTTCTCCATGTCATCCTGCACACTCAGGATTGGTCTAGGTGACCTATAGTAATGCATTTTTTAGCTGGAAAGGAGAATTATTCCTGGAAATCAATTTCAGTCAGGGCCTTTGCTGGTCTAAACACCGCTTTGAAAACCTATCAGGTCAAAACAGAGGCAGAAATATGAGTCCCTGAGGGTTTTCATATAAAGCTGAAGGTTGCATGGATGTGTTGAAGTTTTTATCATGGAAAATGTTGAATTATTTTTAATCATAAAGCTTTCGATAATGAGAGCTTAGAAGTATTTCTCTGTGTTTTAGCAGGTACTGACAGTGAAATCGTAGTGATCTTTCCACGCTGTTATTTAGGAGTGGAAACTTTTGTGTTTTCACTCATTACAGGGGGAATAAAATCATTCAGAATGACAGTTATGGCTAACCTGGGAATTTAATTAACCAAAATCCAACAAAAAGGAGATAGAAGGCATAAAGTGTACTAAGTACTTTTACCAACAAGGTTCACTGAACCACAGCTTGGATTAAATGGCTTTTTTTGGGCTCTACTCAGAACTCAGTGATTGGGAAATGGAGGTGCAGGGCTTAAGTAGAGCGCCCCCAGGTGGGGATAATCATTGCTTAATTGATTGACATCACCATTCTTGTGACTCCACAGGAGTGGATCGGTGAATCTTGCAAGTAGGGCATTCCTTTATGGCCTAGTGTTTCCTTTCCCCCATGAAGGAGACTTCGAGGGGAACCAACTGAGGCGATTAAACACGACGTCGTTCAAAGGCAGCCGTGGCGTTTGAAGACAGACTGCGATGGCACCTGATCACAATCACAGAGGCTGTCCTTTTCTGATGATCAGCGTGAGCGAAGAACTTTTTGTGAGAGTAAACATTTTTTGCTCTTTACTTTTGGCCGATTAGCATATTCCTTTTTTGTGGCAGACGTGTTAATTTTCCTGAATTTCCTAACTTTGAATAATGGACACTTTGAAGTGCCCAGCAAGTACCTTAGAAGTGCTTAATTCACACTATGTTATACTTGAAAGGCTTGGTACTCTGAAGGAGACAGTGTACTTAAGGTGAAATGAAACTAACAAACATTAAAGCTTATGTCTGTTAACCTGACACATACGTCAGCTTTTGCTGGCCGGGAGAGAGACGGGGATTATTCAGCTATGTGGTGTTTTTATTTTTCATTGTGGCAAACAAGCTGGAAATATTGTGCTAATTGTCTCCTCCATTTTTTTGTATTAACGATTTAATTATTAACCAAAAAACAGAGATGGCTAGTATTTTGGCTAGTTATTTGCTAGCTTTGCTTTGTGTTTGACAGAAGACACCATTGTGCGGCAGCTTCAAACTGCTGCTAATTAACACGCTCAGGCTCTGAGCTGCGTGTTTACGTTTCTTTGGGATATGGCAGTCCCCTGAGAGAATGGGAGAATGGAACAATTAGCACCCTCTTTACCTTTACCTGATAAAACACTTTGTGTCATTTTTAAAAATGAAAAGGTTAAAACATAGATTTGTTCGTTTGTGTTTTAAGCAGTAACATTATGCAAATCATACCTTCTAGTATATAACTTTTCTTGCCCTCATGCAGCAGACGCACCCCCCTTTGAGGATCTCATGCCCCACCCACCGGTGCTAGAAGGGTAGTGTTTTGTGACAATATGCTTTCTTGCATGCTGATTGGATCAAATTGTGCTCCATATATTCATCACCTGAGGCAGATTCTGTGGTCATACCAGTACCACTCCTTTCTTACTATATATCACACAGTAGCAAACTATATTAATACTGGAGTATTCTCAACTATGTAGTACACTAATCAGTGCTATATTGTTTTAATAGGATTATACTATTATATGGTATGTTATGTTATGCTATTCTGTACTATCATCAATGTTAGTTGTGCACTTATACTGCAGCATATCCTATGCTATGCTGTGGTATGCTATGCTATACTATCACTGCTGTAAGATCTGTAATACTAAACATAAGGTTGATAAATATTGTAACACTAATATATAATATGCTGCACTGTATTATACTAAACTGCATTACACCGTACTATACGGCACTATACTGTGATATGGTATGCTATACTACGCTATGTCATACTATACTGTGGCATGTTACTCTATCTCTAGTATAGTATCACAGCAGCTAGCTTTATAACATCTGGTGCTATTATGGTGCCAGTAAATGTTTGCTAAAGGCTCCTACCCCGTCTTTGAGCTGTGAGGTGGGGCTCCGGTGGCCCCTGCCGTGCTCCCAGCATGCTTCAGCCTGAAGCAGTCTGCATGGGGCCCCAGCTCTTTCTCCCGACGCCAAGGCTCGGTGCCCCAAGGCGGCTTGTGTCGCCTGCGACCTCCACTCCGGTGAGAGCAGAGCTATTAATAATAATTTCGGTGGTCGTCGGCAGAGGGGAGGGAAAGTGACATGTGCCGCAAACCAAATGCTGCCGGCTGCCGCGCTTAAAGGCATAGAGTCCTCGCTAATACACCCTGCAAGGCAGGCACACTTTGGCTGGACCTGCCAGGCCTGAGGCCTACTTTCTTAAGCTTTGGCGCTAGCAGTTATGTTATTTCAGGAAAACACCCCTCCCTCTGCAATATTCCTGGAGGGGGTAAACAGCATGTCTGAATTTTACGCCAATGACCGTTAAACAGTCGATAAAAAGATGTGAAGCCTCCTGATATACACGACACGAGGTAAATCAGTGATTATCGAGGCGCATACATAAACAGAAATGAAACAGTGTGCCGGCTGAATGCGGGATACAGGCATATGATTAGTTTTGTGTCTCTGGCATGAATAGCATCGGAAATGGAACCTTGTGGAGTTTGGACGCGCTTTTCTTGCAGATGGCCGAAGTGGGAACCGAATAACTCCGGGAGATAAACTCTACTCAGCGCGACGGAAAACGTCTCCTGTGGAGAAGCCACGTCGAGATGAAGGCAACTCGGCTCTGTGGCGAATCGGCTGGCGACGTGTATTATTTTGAGCGCTCAAAGACACGTCGAATGAGGAAGCGGCGGGAAGGGCTTAGATTCACTAAAAGAAATCCTGTTTTCTTCAAAGGGTAATATAATCCCCTGTAGCTCAACGAAAACCCATAAGCCTCACTTTCAGCGGCGCTGTTACCTCGGCCCCACTTGGTGGGTTATGCAGTCTGAGGAAGGATCGGTCCATGCTTGGTGCCCAGGTGCTAGGGTGATGCCCCACAGAAAGTCCAGCTATCACTCGCTAGCCAAGAGTGTGATGCTATATGCTGTAATCTACAGTATATTGCTCTCTGAAGGGATCTTAGGCTCAGGGGTTGACCCTCATCTGCTCTTTTCGTTCCAGTTGTCTTCCTCCTGCTGAAGATCAAGGGTTTCAGTGGTGACACGTTCAACACAAGCGACCAGATAATGTAGATGAAATGGGGGAAGAACACTAAGTAATGAGTATTATGATGCTCCTCGCATGGACTTTTGACTATATTTTGATTTTGCAATAGTGAAATAGAAATGCACATTCAGTTATCAGCCATCTTTTAATTGTGATCTCCGCCCGGGCAAGCGATATGATGTGCGATACTTTCTACTGATGCTGGTCGGTGGCAGCATCCATCCAGTCACGCTTATAGTATCTGTAGCTATCATGAGTGTAAACATCTCATACAATATCTAATGACGTATCCTGTTTTTTCTGTGTGATTTCTCATGCCACGTTTATATTATTTTCAATTTAGAATGGCATCAAAAATATACAAATGCCTAAAGTCTTCTATTTTATTTGGTTACTCATGGTTAATGAACATAAAGATGAGGAGCATCTATTTTTCTGGGGAAGTTGCAGGTCTCTTTGGCTCCGGCCCTCTTTTGGCTGCCTAAGGGGTTGTGCTGGTGGTGTCTAGGCATGGCCTTCATGTTCCCATGCTCCCTTCAGCGCTGATGGCTGCCATCTCTCCCTTCGGTGACCCTGGTACCCCAAGTTAAGTTGATCCAAACCTAAGGATCTTCCAGGCCAGGGTCATCAGTGAGCCAGTCCCCAAAGTGACGTGTGCGGGCAAAAAATATCCCTGAATAAGACAATATACATTATCATATTCATATACAGACCTCTGTGTTTCTCTCCAGTGGTGACTGCCAGTTCTGCATTGGTTTAAGTGACTTTACATGAGCCAGGTCTGTAGACCAGAGAGGGGAAGAGTTACCAGCAAAATCTCCAAAAATCCATTATTTTTGGAGTGTGAACAAAATTCACTTTCTTAGAAGGTAGATTAGATGTCAGAGACTATCAGTATATAAAGGAGAAAGGTCATGTTCCATCTGTAGTAAGAAGTCACAATTGTCAAAAAGTGGAAATACTTGGTTTTCTTTGGACAACGATATACAACATGCCAGAGTGAGCCACTCCTGCAAACGGTAATGAAGTTTGTTAGTCGACGTCGGAATGCCATCGGGTCACGCTGTGTTACGAGCTCCCCTAAGATCCACGTACAATGTGCCGTGACTTTAATCAGCCTGTCTGGCACAGCTGAGGGTTAACTTGTTTGCTGCAGGCTGTAGGGACAGTGCCCGTCTGGCCCTCATCGCCTTCTGGCTGCGAACTGCATATCGCGTTCTGTCTTTGTCAGAAGAAGCAGGCAGAGAATCATTATGCCTGGGACCTTTAGTTGACCCTGTTTGCTATATATTTGCAAGGGCTGGTCACTCTCTGTAACTATTTAAATCCCTTTTGTCTCTTTGTCACACACACACACACACACACACACACACACACACACACACACACACACACACACAGAGATTTGTATCTATTTATTTGTGGGGACTGTGCAAAATCCCAGTCCCAACTATGACAACCTTAACCCCAATCCTGCCCAAACCTTAACTAGAAGTAACCAAACAAAATACAGACATTCCACTACTTATGAATGAGATACGTTGTTATTCAACATCTTTTTAAGGATGTACAAAGAACTGGGATGCTGGGAGAACGCATGCTCGGTCAAATTAGAACTGGAATTGGCGCACAGGAAAAAAAAATCATGTTGCGGACAGGAAATGGGAGCCCAACGAACACAATTTGGACTTATAGTCCTCTTCGATTGTCTGTCAGAAAGTTTGTAAGTTGAAAGTTCATAAGTAGAGGTGTGTCTGTACAAGATTTTTGACATGTTTAGTTTTTTTATTGCAGTCGCAGATATTTGTAAAATTGGGTTTGAACTTGTGGCAACCGAAGAAATTTTCCCCACAAGGACCAAATAACAGGTTGTATTACATTGAGGAATCTGCTATACTTCAATGTCATTGGGATGGGCTTTTGGTACTTTACCAGTACCAAAATTGTTAAACCAACTGAGGTACTTCCTTGGTACTTTGGGGTGGGACTTGAAATGATTTCTTTGGTTATGCGAATAGCCTGCCTCTGAAATACAATACACACGCTGCCTTGAAAACAGTTGTGAACAGAGAAAGCAATAATTAGCAAACTAATATAGTAAACTGGTTGAAAGAACTGATACAACAAAACAATCAGAATAGCATGTCAAGAAATTTAAAATATATATCCTCCTGAAACCTAAGGAAGAAACTGTCCTTCAATTGTAGGTTATTTGTCTTTGGAGGAAATAAGACATGTTACAATTTAGTTTTTTCAAATTAATTTTTATTTTTAATTTCACAGCATGTCCTCTTTAGTGTACAACAGGAATAAATATGTTTCCTTACATCAGTGAAAAGATAAATGCAAAAATAAAATGTCCACTACTGTAGACATAAATAAATGGGTGGGGTCTCCGGAGGATATAGCATATAGCGTGCTGTCCTAGCAACATGATTTTGTTGTAAAAAATATTGGGGTATTTATAAAACATAAAAGGTTTCTCACAAACCCTTCTTCGAGTGATTTAAATGGCAAGTATGAAAATGATTATTATGGTTTTAGAATATGCCTGCAGCTATCATGCAAAAGCAGCGGAGGTAAACTTTAAACTGATTTTTAAACATATATTAGATAATCTACCAATGGAATAATAATTAAAATGGCAAGGTCTGACATAGTAAAAGACTAAAAATATCCTTGCGAAACTTGAAGCCCCTGTGCTATAATGTTGGTATGGAAATGACAGTAAGAATAAGACTGATTTTATACAAACGACCAGAGATGTAAGAACTGCATGTCCATAAAATGCGATGTTGATATTACTCTTTATTCAGCCTGTTGGAGTGATGTTGTCCAATCCTACTACAGGCATTTTTTTAATTCATTACAAAATACCCCACCTTGAGATGTGATGTCATTCGGCACTGGTACCAGTTTTTATGCCGATGGAAAACCAACACCTTGAAGTACTTTCTTGAGGTACAAAAAGTATGGTACCGTGTGCGGTAAAAATCTCACAATAAATCTCATATACACCAGTAGGATCTAAAAAACAAATATCTACAATGATTTTATGAAACCATTACTTTTCCATTACTTTTTTGTTACTTTTCCAAAAATAACTTCAGAAAATATAAAGCTAATGAAAGACTACAATCTGGAGAAGCTACATTTCCTAATGGGTAATCTGACAGATTAACTTTGAATCCAAAATATTTCAAACCTTTTTGGACTATAGTCACTTTACTGTCTACATTAATGCATGTCCTTATGTTTTTAAAAAAATTAATCTTAAATCTAACCCTAACTGACAGCAATGCATGCTCTCTGTAGGTTGATTAATTCCCTAATAAAGCATAAAAAGGTTCCACTTGCTGTGGCCCCTCCAGTGGGGCTTTTGTTAAGTAATTGGACTGATAATAATATGCTCAGTCAGAAGGCCATCCCGTAGGCTTAGCTACAGAGGGGGTCGGGTGCCCTTGTCCGCATGCCAACGCCTCCGCATAACCAGCGTTGTAAAAGTGGCCCTGCAAGATGACAGGATTTCAGACGGGGTGCACGTGGAGGCTCTGCTCCTTAGGCCAGTTGTTTCAAAGATATAACCAAAGCATGGTAGAGTACAGTGTGTGACTTAGTGGATTGGAACTCTATGCCCATGATCGGAAGGTCGCTGGTTCAAATTCTAAGGCCAACAAACTGACCGCTGTTGGGCCCCTCAGCAAAGCCCTTAACCCCCGATCGCTGCCATACTGCGTGTGGCCTGACCCTCCACCATGCTCGTTTTTTATCAGTTTGTGTGTCATGGAGAGCAAGATGGGGCAGGCAAAAAGCCTTTTTTAAAAAAATGCAGTGTTACTTGTCTATTCTATGTATCCAGCTCAGATGAAAGAGAATGTCAGAAACATGCTGCTCTTATATTATGCTTCATTAGGCTTAACTTGACAGTTTGAGCCATTTGGATGTTTGTACTACAGTATATCCTAAACATCGTGGTAAGTTTTGCTTATTCATTAAACTGTTCTTAATATCAGATTACTGCACCTGTTATTATACAGTATGTACTGGTACATTCTGTGTACTGTATTGGTTGAGTGAAGAGGCAGGTTTGGAGGTTGGGCAAGAGGCCAGCAGGGTAAAAGCAGAAACAGCAGAGTAACAGCACAGCAAAATAGTAAACAACTGAGGTACGATACAGGAGAGTAACAGCACAGCAAAACAGTAACATGAAAGAGTAATGATACAGCAGAATAACAACATGGCAAAATAGTAACAACAGAGTAACAAGACAGCAGAGTAACAACAGAACAGTAACCTAACAGAGTAATAATATAGCAGCATAACAGCACAGCAAAATAGTAACATGCAAGAGTAATAGTACAACAGAATAAATATACAACAAAATAGAAAGACAACAGAGTAATAATACAATGGAGTAGCAACACCACAGAATAGTAACACAAATGAGTAACGATAGAGCAGAGTGACGGCACAGCAAAATAGTAAGACAATAGAGTCATATACAGAAGATTAACAGCACTGCAAAATAGTAACATGACGATAGAGCAGAGTAACAGCACAGCAGAAAGGAATTCAGTGCCTTTTGTTTTGCAGAAAAGAGATTAAATGACATGGCCTGTTACAAGTCTCATTTTTCTTGTAAGTAACTGAAATATTGCATTTCAGTGTCTGTTAAGTAAATCCAGATTGCAGATTTGCTTCTGCAAACACACGTCTGCCAAGCATTTAACTTTTAAACCTGGAGCTCGTGCAACTCCTTCTGTGGGACGCCCCTAACGCTGGCTGGGACATGAGGTTGGGAAGGAATCTGCTCATTTCAGTACTTCCTATTCTAAGTATAAAAACATTTCCTAGGACTGTTGCTGAAGTCAGAATAAAATCATAATGACAGTCTGAGTCTTTTTATTTTCCAAGAATCCTCCCCAGACTGATATATTGAACTGTGACCGTCTGGGGGGGGGGGGGGGGGGGGGGGGGGGGGGGGGGGGGGGGGGGGGGGGGGGGGGGGGGGGGGGGGGGGGGG
>JABFDZ020000066.1:28550221-28563705 GCA_019775955.2 Pollimyrus isidori
CCCCCCCCCCCCCCCCCCCCCCCCCCCCCCCCCCCCCCCCCCCCCCCCCCCCCCCCCCCCCCCCCCCCCCGGATCTCCCACAGTGCAGTTCCAAATAGGCGTTCAGCGTGAGCCTGCTGTCGGTCTCTGCCTGTTAAAGGTGCTACAGAATGAAATTCGGACTTTAGCTCGGGATAGTTTAAAAAGGAGAGTTTGGTGCATGGAAATGACATATCAGTCTCAAGCACTGTTGTATTCAAGTATAATTTTTGAACATATAGAAGGAGGAAGTGAACAAGCTGATTTTGAAATTCCTAGACTGTTACGTAACAGTCTAAACCAAAATGGTAGGCTGTATGCATAAGCGTGCCGTTCGAGGCCGTGATGGGGATGTCAGGACTTTTTATAAGCTTCTGAGCTGTCAACAGGCATGGTTAATGTTTATCTTTAACGGTGAGTAAGGGATACATTTCCCATAGGCTCCTTTGAGCAACTCACGTAGTTGTATCTGTTGCATGATTCTAACTATGTAAGTTACTAATTATGTTGTTAGCAACTATGCTTTTGGGAAAACCTAGTCCAGTTTAGCAAGGGAATAGTAAGGCTTCTGTATTTCCCGTATGGTTTGGTTAGCTAAAGAAATACCAAATTCATACTGCAGTTTAAAAAAAAAACGCTCCAAATTCATTACAAACAACACATTTACAAGCTGATCAGCTTGCTGTTTGGAGTTTTTGATAAAACTTGCATGACAAAGCTAGAGTTGTAAAATCATTAGTTGCATACGAGGAAAATTTCAGAGGCTCATCTTACTATGATGAAAACAAAGTTATGATTATGCTAATGTTCTTAGGCTGAGTATTAGTTACATGCAGCAAATTAGTTCTGTGTGAGCCGTCGCAGTGCCTCACTGCAAATCAGCCAATCAGAGCAGAGCTCATGAACATATCAATAAGTCCACCAAATAAGATAGAAAAGCCTTTTCCATTCTAGGGCCAAGTTATATGGTTGTAGATGGGCCTGTAAAACCATTTATGAACATTATTTTACCAATCCAAGTTCATATATCTTCTGTTGTAGACACCAGAGAATAATTTGAAACTTAACAAACACATTCTATGGCACCTTTAATATGTCTTGTTTTCATGACTCATTCTTTGTCTGTCTTTGGTTACTGCTCTAGGCCAGTCGCCATGATTCATATGACACACACACACACAGAGGTTTTTAATCTGTTTTAAATCAGAGTTAAAAATGTCTTTTGACGTTTTTGTTTTTTGAGTACATTCACTGATCTTGGTGGGGGCCTAAAAAACGGTCCTCACAATGTCAAAATAACTGGGTTTTACACATTGTGGGGGCCATTTCACAATGCAATATAAACCTAACACACACACACATATGCACATTCACACACTTGGCCCCCTATGCTATCCCCTTCCAACCTTGCCAATTCCCACCCGCCCACCTGTTTTGTTTGGGGGGGGGGGGGGATCAGACGCCAAGCAGGAGGGAGCTGACCCACAGTCCAAACGGGATGAGGAGTCTCTGTCCTATCAGGGACTTTCTTTCTTGCTGTCTGTCACCCGCATGTGACCAGACCGTGGCACCCTCATCTCCACTCATCCACTGGCCGTCTGCTTCTCAGAGATGGAGAATGTTTAGGCACTCGGACAATCTGATTACATTTCTTGGCATTTTATGAAGGAGCCTCTCAATGACGTCGTCACAATTTGCTTATTTATTGCTTTTTCGGGGCCGCGCCTGTCTGACTAAGCTGCCGTACCGTCTCATAACAGCCTCAGACCCACATGGCCCGCAGACCCCTTCAGCAGGCAGTGATCGGATGTAGTCCCGCTCCAGGCCTTTCTAGATTATTGGGGCCGGCACCTTCGTTTACCGCTTCAAACCATCTTTATTGCTCAATTCCAATATGAGAGGTTTGCTTTTCCTGTCTGCGAGACCGTCGCCATCAGAAACCACTGGGGTCTGTCTTAACTAAACAAGGGACAGATGATGAATGGATCATCATAGCGTCACTCTGACTCGTAGCTTGAGAAGGACAGAGAGGCTGAGGCAGTTTACCACAGCTACATACTGATGGCGGAAGACGGAACGGAACCGGTCACTTCTTGTGACGCCTGCGAGGTCACATGATCGGTAACCCTGGGAAGGACGGGTGAGATCTCGGTGGCCAGGGAGGGCTGGGAGTCGGCTAGGCTCTGTCCAGGTCCACTTCTGTCCGAGGTTCATGTTGTTAAGGGCTCGCCGTTCTATGGACTGAGATCCCGCGACAACGGCATTTGTTATCTGCAGTTCAATTTGCGGAGGAATCCGGGAAAGCGAGAGGGCGCCATGCCAGCTGATGTTAACCATGGCGAGTGAGAGTCAGCTGGAGTGTTAAGGAGTTATTGCTCTTCGACTTTCTGTACATTGCAATAACTAAGCAGAAACAAACACGCATTCATTTTTAAATACGGGGCATATTTTTTAAAGAACAATTCTGTTAAAAAATAAACTGTTTAAATCACACGTGGCTTTTTCCCTCTGGCTGCTGTTTGATTAAATGGCCTTGTTCTTCAGCTCAGCGCCACTTGGCCTGCTGGGAAATGTGGGGTGGAGTCAGTTGTCCCCACAATCGACTCCCTTGGAGCCACAGGTGGCACATTGGCCCCTAGGAATAGCATATGAAGTAAATCAACCTTTTATTAGAAATGTCCACTACTGACCCCAGATGCTGAGTACCAGGCATTGGGGAGGGGGGGGTTATCACACTTCTCGCATTCGTCCACTGAATTCCTCAGAGTAAACATAGCCACAGATTTACTCAGGTAACTATTTATTGTTAGTTTTTTTAAGAAATTAATTTTTTTCCTCCAGTGAAATAAATGGAGGTGAGACCTTTAATTAAGCTGAAGAAAGAAAATGCAAGTCTAGGAGTTGGACAGCTTTTAGTGTGTTTCTTCGAGTTTCCATGGCCTCAGCCAGAGCAGTACAAGGTGGAGAAATCCAGAGAAAAAAGAAAAAAGGATGAAAAAGAGGATGACTGACATGAGTGGATCCAACAGGCTGGATCAGGGAGGGGTGACTGTTGAGAATGCAGTTAGTCTCCAGCAGATTTAAGGCTTCTATTTTGCTCTTTTGCAATGTTTGTTATTTCTGTTTTTATCGACCCTGGAAAACTTCTGATTTGCACTGTGTGTGTGTGTGTGTGTGTGTACTCATCTGGATTCTGCTGGAATCTTTGGGATCCAGCCACCTTCTAATGGGCGACTGTCGCTCATGTGCATGTTTAAACGTGGAGATTTGCTTTATTTGTTTCGTTGCCGTGTTTTTGCGGAAGAATGGGAACAATAACAATAACTCGTGGAGAAGATGAGGCCGTTTCTATGCCCATTTTTATTCGCTTTCCCCCCCTGAATGCATTCTGTAAGAAAATATGCTAATTATATCGTTTGCAGAAATTTTCACCCCGTGTGTTTATGCGGGGGATTAGTCATGCGTGGCGCCGTACCGTGGTGTCTTTTAAGTGCTCTTAAATTTGCCGGTCTATGTTTGGCTTTAAAAAAAGAGAGCAGGAATGTGGCAGGATTTTCCGGCTCTTTTTCAGATTTTTATAATTTTCAAATGGGACCATCTCAAGAAGAGGCCTTCATCAGACGTGAGCAGGAAAAGCCATGGCACTTGCGCACGGCCGGGTTGGCGCAGTACGCTCACTTTCGTCTGTGTGTTTTTTGTCCCTTCTGCTGTCCCAGCATCTTTGGATACAACGGGAACAATCCAGACATCAGGAAAATGAGACCCTGGTCGCATGATTTGCATTTAAATTGATTTATTTTTTTCCATAGACTGCATGACGGACGTCAGCTGTGCCGTCAAATAGTTTTTTCCAGGAGGAAATCGGGGAATTTAATTTTGCCATGTTTAAAGTGTCAAATGAAAGGTTCACCAGACACTTTGTGTGTTGGGAAGTAGGGAATGACAGTCCGAGAAGCTGCTAGAAATGACCTGCTGGAACAAAACTTCCAATGATAAATTTAATAGGGTTGGGTTACAGCCGGTGCTGTGTTTGTAGATGTAGCTAAATTGGTTGACGGCGCCGCATGACCCTGCTGAACAGGGTCTGCTGGAATCCCTTCACACAAGGCCTTAAAGAGCCCAGTCATTTCAGATCCTTGAATGTGGGAAAGGTGAGGACTAGTGAGGACTATCAACCCCGGTGTAGTTGTGGGCGGGGGCATCCTGTGGTAAGGGGAAATTAGATGATGAGCACCTTTGTGTCGCCTGTACCTTGTTATCGATCACATAATATAAACATGCTCAGCCCATGATGCCTACCTACCTTGTAGAGGCCCACTTACATGAGTGATTCTAGACTTTTTTAAGGGGTGGGGCAATAGAGAGGACATAATTCATACAGGGGGCACAACCTTATTATGAGCCAATGACATGTTATGAATCAGTGAGTGACAGGGGAGGGGTTACTCTGGGGGCCAATCAGCTTTCAGCTGAGCCTTTGGCCCCGCCCCTGTATACACCCCACCCCGCCCCCTTCTTATTCCATGTGCTAACATTCAATCTTCCTCCCTATTTGTCTCAAGTCTCATCCCCATATAAGATAAGCTTTAGATAATAAATACTCCTTCCCCCCACCAGAGTCACATGATTCTGGTTGCTGGATAATTTTAACACTGATTTAACAATATGATCCCAGATCAGAATAGTCCAGTAGGTCCTAGATCACAGTTTCTAGATCAGTTTGATGCTAAAAGCAGTTGGGGAACAGGGTGGAATTCATCAGGGCTGGGGCTCTGTGTGTTGCAAGTTTTGTAACCATGGGCATTCTTCCATGGACTGAGGGTGGCGCTGGCCATGAGTCAAGCCTCAGTTAGCCCCTGAGACTTTTGTCAAAAGGGGTTACCACTATCTCTCAAGTAGGGTCCTGGGGTGGGGGTAAATCATCTCTAATTGTATATGGGACCCATGCCCAAGTTCATCGCACTACTCTGTCCCCCCTTGCACACCTCACTGCAATTTCCTACCAGTCCATGTTAGAAGTGGATGCACGTGACTTACCCGATTCGGGTCATTCTCAGGTCTGACGGTGCACTGAGCTTGAAGTCAGCAGGTGGCGGATTGTTGCAGCTAGCAGAGATCTGACATCATCCCCGCGGATTCAAGAAAAAAACTCACACTGCGCGCGATAGCGGAAACGTAAATGGGGCAGACAGTGACGAACCAATGGGATTCATCACTAACGGGGTCGCAGGTGTTTTTTTGCGAGAACCTGGATGGAGGGATAGATCTTGCACGGGGTGTGTTGGGCTGGGAATTACAGCCCCTCCATTTGCATCCATGTCCCACCCCCTGCTGCCGTTGAGAGCTCCTTGATAACAGCTTCTGTTGAAAGCAACAATAGTCGCCCGCTCCTTTCGCTTGCTTGTCTCTGCTTATCACCGCAATGACAGGGCTGTAGAGGTCTGGGTAGAGACTGGCCCTCACAGCCAACTCCACCCTAACGACCATCAAGTTTTACCGAGATCCGCCTTTTTGGAATGATGGATCTTACTCATTGGAGCTCCAGCCTTTAAAAAAGAAGGACTCTAAGTTTCTTCCTCAAATCTGCCTCCAAGCGTCATTAGCGATGATGGGGCACTTTTGTCTTAAGCTAATGTGAATTCTTGGGTATGTCAAAAATTGCCAGGAAATGAAGAGCGTCTTAGACAATAATGAGATTCCATTAAGCTTCCTGTAGTTTTCAAAGTCACTTTGTAGTTAATATAAAAGAAAAAGCTACGATTTGGATTACGAGCATACGAAAGTTGAAAAGGTTTGTAAACGTAGACTCCACAGCCAGCCATGCTGATGTTACACTCACTAGCAGAATGTTGGCACTTTGATTTAATTTATGCAGATTCTCTGTATTTGCATTGGGAAGAATTACATCTGCGGCACATGGTAATTATTGATGATGTGTGTGTTTTTTTTCCACGTGGCCTTCGTCGCCATGAAAAACATACACTAGTTCTCTTAATAACCCATAAACCGGCAGTTAAATCTCAAGGTTCCTCTGTGAGATATGATCTCAAAGCACCTTGTAAGCGATCATTCCACCAGTCACAGCAAAGGGGTGAGCGGTAGGTGCAGTTTAATCAGAAGTGCTAGTTGACCTGTAAGAGCATAATATTACAATATAGTACATTACGAGAAAGAAGATTCAGGATTTCTTCAGCATCAGTGCTTTCTGCTCAGGGATGTGCAAACCAGCATCTTTCCTAGGGAATCTTGTATGGCTCTCAATGGCTGCTGCTGCTTTTTCGTGTCAGATAGAAGGCCCATCCACCCCCCAGCTCATGGTTCTTAATAGGTGACCTTTGACCTCATCGAAGGAACGCCTGGATTGGTCAGGGGGTGGCTTGGCCCCAGATGCTGGTTTGAATGTGGATTACATGAATCCCTCAAAAACAATAAGACCCCCACAGGCACTGTGGGGCAATACATAACAAATGGGGACGGGGGGGTGAGAGCCCCCCCCCCCTCCAATCATTCCCTGAGGAGTGAAAGCGAGAAAGAGAGAAACCAATGTGCAGGTCATTACAAAAGCATCTTGTCTCACGCAGGAGAGGCATTCTCAGAAGTGTAGTCGGCTTGCCTTTTTCGTGCCCTGGTTTTCACCTGTAAACCTGTAGTTCATTACCTCCTGGGATAAACTAAACCCAGAGTTAATTAACAATCCCCCCCCCACACACACACACTCTCTCTCTCGCTTGCTTTCCAGCACTCTAATAGCGGATGGTGCTTTTGATCCAGTCGACTACAAAATGAGATTGTAGTTTCTTCATTTTTTTTGTTTATAATTGGCTAGAGGGATGAGGAGGGTTTTGCGTGGAGATTAATTGGTGCTAGACTGTAAGGATCGATGGTGAAAGGAATGATTTGTTATGGTTCATGGGAAAAATTTAGCTGGAAAAGTCTGTGCTCCCTTGCAGGTAATCTGTTGAAAAGCAATGTTCATATTGCTCAAGGTCGTTCGGAGATGGGGGCTGGGGGGAAATGCACCGTGTTTTTGTCCCGTTTCACGGTGCGGGGGTGGTGGGATATCCAGCTAACCTGAGTGGATCGTCACAAATAGCTAAAATTTAGTTTCCACGGAGACCACCCCTTCAGAAAACAAAAAAGAGACTCCCACCAGCCCCCCGCCATCTCAAGACCTTTTCACAGCCACTCCTTCAATGTGCACCCCCCCCCCAGTTGGTGTGCGAGGGCTCTGCGTCCCTTCCTTAGGAGGCTCGCAGCGCAGGATTAAAGGCGCATTGTCCCAGGCCACAGCCCCTAAATTAATCTCAAACCAACACACGCCCCCCCTCCCCGTCCCTTATAGCTCTGTGGCAGGCATCTGCTCAGGTTCTGCCAGGATATCTGTTGGCTCTCCAAGTTCTGGGGGGTGGGCTTCAGCAGCCCCCCCACCCGTATGTCTTCAATACAGCTGTTGTGAATCAAATTGCATTCAGTTTTATGTGCTGCCCCCACCCCCCAAAAAAAAAATCCTCCATGGCATTTCTAATACAGATGCTGGATGTGCAAAATTTGTGTGGAATAGAAAATACTCTATATAAAAATCACATTACCCAGCACTGATTTAGTTGCTATTTTATGGAAAGCGCTCTAAAGCTGCTTGTTTTGTGGGGTGCCAAGTTTTACAGAATTTCACTCGCTTTATTTGGACTTCACCTCACCAGCAGCACTTTTGTCGGGTGCTGGCGCTCCCTGTAGATGTGGCTGAAAGAAAAGCCTCACTCATCTGTACACGTGTAGGAGATGAAGATTCAACTCGCCCCCCAGCCCATCTTCCAGCTCCCTGCTCTATCTTAAGCTTATCTTGGAAGGTGATGAAAGGCATCGTGTGTGAAAAAGGTCAGTGGGATAGGATATGAAATATTTAGAGAGTCTGCTTTCCATAGCCAGCTTTCCCGTGGTGTTGGGGAAGGGAAAGGGTCAGGATGGGCCATTCCCGCAAAGAAAGGCAAAGTTATATGAGAGAGCAGAGGAGCTCACTTAAGGGGGGGGTGGGTGATATTCTGGGAGGCTGAGCGAGGCTACACACGCAGGCGCCCCGTCCGTCTCCATCAGCAGCTAATTCAGACCCCACACAGCAGTTTATCTACATTTAATTATTTTCATGAAGCAAAATGAACAGTTTAAAAGTGCGTAATTAATCAGTATGGAGGTCAGCGCCTGCAGCAGCTGCGTCAGCAATAGGGACAGATTGGATGAAGTTAAAGAGAAAAAGTTTTATTCATTAGCTTTGCTGATACGCAGACATGAACACAAGGAAACTCCACGGACTATCAACGCTGCGCTAATTTTGTTAGCAGTGTAAATAACAATACTGTTACCATCATTTTGAGTCCTCAAGAGTCAAAGTATTGTCTGAAATCTACAGATGGAGTGGAGAGATTGAGGGGTGGCAGCAGAGGGGGAGGTCTTTGGTCGGGGTGGTTGTAGCGGGCCGTATCATTCATCAATTAAGCCTTTCAGCCTGAATGCAGCTCCTGCTGAGATGATTAAAAACAGTTAATGGTGCCGTTTACATAACCTCTGTGATCATAAAGAACTGCAGTGGTGATTAAAACAGAGGTTCTACAGGGTGACCTTTGATATGCCTCCAAATCGATATTTTGTGGTTTTTCTTGCGATTTGCATTCCAGTGGCCGACCGATGTTAAACATGCACAGCAGTGTCAGTGCTCCTTGTCTAACCCCGCCTCCTTTTCCTGTGCGCTTTATCTCTCCTTGACAGAAGCTGGCTGTGAGAGGGTGTCCTGTGGGGAACGCCAAGCCCCTCTCCCTCATCAAGCCACCGAGCCAGAGCATAGCCATCTCCGTGGTGCCGGCGAAGCCTCCCGTCTCCATGGTGACCGCACGCATCAACGGACAAAAGACGGCAAGCTCTGAGCCGCTGCAGACGACTCCAGTCAGCCTGCCGGCAGCGGGCAAGGCGGCCGGCAGCGGTTCAGCAAGCAGAAGAGTCACGGAGCTGCCTCGCTCACAGGTAGTGTCATCACGGGCTCAGCTGAACACTTTGCAGCAGTGCTGTAAAGCGGTCTAATGGCTGATGTTCAATCGTGCAGGTCATCACTTCTCCCCCTGGAGAAGGTGTGGTGGCAGCTATTAGGAATCTCCTAATGAATCTGAGTGAATATACGAATAGGCATTCATGCCAGGATATGGTATAGTTTGGCATCCGTAATGTTTTAAAGCAGATTTCTGCAAATAAAACTTAATTTATGCTCTCAGTACTTTCAGTATATTGCTTTCTTGGTGTTGATAACCTTCATTTATGGAGGCTTTTGAGTCCAATATGTAACACTGAAACCAAATTTCTGAAAAAGTTTATATTCCAGTTCATAAAAAGTCATTCAAATTGCTACAAGAAGTGGTACATCTTAGAGCAAAGGGTTGAGGACTTATTTGGCTGTCATGTGACTGCCATACTTTGGATATCAGCGCAGTCAATCAGACCCTCCGTTCCATCCGCACGCATTATATTCATCTCTATAATTAAAAGCAGAAAGCTCTCGCCGAGCTATAGGTCCTGCCGGGCTGACGAGCACGTAAACCTTGTGTTACTGTGTCTCTGTGAGGGGAAATGAAGTTCTCTCTCTCTCTCTCTCTCTCTCTCTCTCTCCCTCTCCCTCTCACTACTCTCTCTTTCTTTCCTCCATCTGCCTTTGCCACCCTCAGCAAATATCTCGTTTCCCTCTTCTCCCTCCCTTCCTGAGCCATTATGCCCAAGACAGAGCAGGACCCTGGATTGTTTTACTGCTTTTGCGTTCTTATTGTTTGGCGGCGGAGGGGGGCGTGGATGGCCTAGGGAGAGAAGAGGTGCCTGTCACTGAGCTATCCTTCCTCAGCTTTTGGCGAGTGTCAGAAGACGCCCCACCAGCGCCTATTGTCTCTTCCTCGACAGAGGCCAATCAAAATGGGGAATCGAAGAGTGGAGGGAACAAAAAAGGGGTCATTTCGCTCGAGCGGAGAGGAAAACGGCCTTCTCAAACACCTGGCACCAATTATAAAGCAGGCAATTGGCTGCACTGATTGGATCAGGCTCTCCGATTGTCATGGGCCCGTTAGTGTGCGGATGCATGCCAAATAAGTTTATGAATTCGCTTGTCATCCTTCAGGTCGGCTGCTGCAGTGAAACGTTTTTATCGCCCTTTAGCTAGAAACAAAATTGAACCTTGACCTCGAGCCAGGAAAACCATTGACGCCTCACGCATGATGCCCACTCAGTCCAAGCATATTGATGTTGTATGCTTTCAGTCAGCGGGGTCATGTGCAGCGTAACCTCCAGTCGCTTGAGAGGCTTAGAGATGTTGAGTGTAAACATCTCGGCCTGCTATAGCTGTAGTGGGAACCTAGTTCAGCAGCAGCAGAAACACAGTGAGACTCAACAGGATGAAATGGAAGCATTCTTTCTGATGGCGCCCCCATGTGGCTGGGCATTGCCAGTTTTGGGAAGACTTCTTGAGTTAGTTAAAACAGCAATTTATGCTTTGTCATGCCAAGTGTTTAAACAACCTTTTTATTATTAATCCATAGATTAAGATGCCGGTAGATAACTGGAACCTCAAGTTCGTGGAAAGCCATTCTAGTTAGGAGCTGAAACAGCAGAACGCAGGGCATAGTCTGGATGACATGACCCCTTGCCTGTGTGCTAAATTGCTCCACTAGCAGTAAATGAATTAGATGGGCACCATGCCCTGCACCATGCCTAGTTGGGGGGTTTCGTGGTGGAGTGGGGGGTTGTCTTTCACTTATCATCCAATATATACACCATGTCCCCCTGAGGAGCAAATGTCTGTATATATCACTTATACTTCAAATCATAAGCATTTATTCCTGCACTTATGTGCATGTTTATGGTTTTTACTTCTGTCCTTTCCATTTGCTGGAGGTTTTTCTGTGTTTGTAAGACTTCACAGAAGCACCTACTGGGGTGTGTGTGTGTGTGGGGGGGGGAGGTTAAATTACCGTGACAGGTGGGTACTACCCTACCGTTGATGGAGAGTCTAAATAAGGGAGGCCGAGGCATTATGAGGCGCAATGCATGACGAGGCCTGGAATAGGTGTGTGTCTCTTTAAGGCGAGAATGCTGGATGCTGAAGTTTGCCGCTTTTATTTCAGCGTGCTAGTGCTCTGCAGGGCAGCTGTATTCAGCAGGTGACCTATTGCATTGCACTGGCTCACGTCGTGCGTTTATGCAGGGTTTTTATTAGGGGATAGGTGTGGCTGAGAGGGGCTTGGTTTATGCTTTTGCTGCTGGTGTGGCCTGTCACCCACACTGCCCCCTGGTGGCAGAAGGAGATTTTGACTGCTTTGGTTTCCTTTTAGAAAACTCGTTAAAACCAACACTACGAATGGAATGTCAGTCATTAGAAATATTGAAAAAATAATAAATTATATAATAATTTAAATATTTAAATGTTTATTTGGAAAAGCTGAAGGTAACTTTTTTATTTTAGAAAGTCATAAAATACTTTAAATATTTAAAGGCTTCCTGCTTAAATGTATGTCATGCCATAATATTCGGGGGAAAAGGAGCCTCATTAAAAAAATGCAGAAGAGTCGAGGAAATAAAACTTGTTAGAAACGTTACTCATCTCACCGCAGCTTTGAAGAGCCAAAAGAAGAGCGACTGCAGTGGTAAGAAGTCGTTCTTTAAAGGGATTGTTTTTCCATGTGAATTAGGCGCTCAAGTGCTCCACGTGGCCTCCTGCTGTTAGCCACCTGTACTGCATCCATGGCCTGCATGCTGCTTACCATCAACGTGATCCAGAGGAGTGTGAACAAAGCTTGGGCGGTATCTATTTATTCTTACTGTCATGCCATCTAAACATTATACCGCAGTGTATGGTGCTTTGCTAATAGTTTAAAAATCAACACTATTCCAGCGTTATGAAATCCTGTTGACTTATTTTGGGGGAAGGGGGGATTTCCATGATAAATTTCACCAAGTGAAAATACTACAGTATACACAAAATATCCTGGCATACCCAAAATATCATGATTAACCCAAAAAAAGCACTATACTGTATTACCGTAATACGAACATGGGGAAGCTGTGCTGACTGACAGCCTTTGGAAATAGCTGAAAAACTCAGTGTGTTTGGGGGGAGTTTAAGTCTACTTTGTTATGGGTCTCACTGGCAAAAATAAGCAAATCTTTGTTTTTGATTATTATTGGAGCTGGTGTCCCTGAACTGTCCTTCATTCAGCCAGCAGCGCTCAATCCCATCATTTCAGTTTTTTTCACCATTTTCATCTCGTTTCCCGCAAGAAATGACAGAAATGAATTGCAGCCGAATGGGATGTGAAGTAAGTCAGAAATGCCTCATTAAAAACAGTTCGGAGGTAATTAAAATGGACGCAGTTCAGCCTAAAAAGGTCATATGGGTTTTTTATTCAATAGGATAAGTATGATAAGCAGTACTGTATAAATATGCTCACATAAAGGTCAAGGTTTTTATAATTAGACTTACAACTAAATGCTGAAAATCCACATAATGATTAACTAGCCTGGCCACTCCGGGGAAGCAACATCCAGATTAAGTATTTATTTGTTTTTTTCTCTTTAATCTAATATATACATGTGCATGTATTAGACAGTATTTTTATTTTTAGCAATACCTGTTCCCAGGGTTTGTAAACAGAAAAATAATCGCATTTCCTTTGGAAATTAAATGCTGAAATCAAGCATGCAAATAAAGGCAATGAACATATTACCAGTACCAATTAACACTAATTAACACTGTTAAATGTCTGACATGGTTGTACCCATAGTGCAATTATAGTGGTGAAATAATGTGTCTCCAGGAAGAGAGTTCGCCGGCATAGATGGGAACACATGATGTAGCTACCCTTTGTTTCATTCATGTTCCTAAAAATATCCAAGGATAGCTATATGATACATGCATCTATATTCATGACACTAGGTTTAATATGTTCTGGAGTAGTTAAATATTCCGGTAATGTTACTGGATACATATTGATTTGACTGCTGAGATGGAGCCCTGAGCAACCTGTTGAGTGTGATATGTTCTAAAATTGACTGAATGTGGTACGCTTCTGAAGGTTTTTGTTATGATCTGATATAGTTCTGAAAGTTTTGAATGTTGCATGGTTTTGAAGGGGTTCAAGTCCTATGGTTCCGAAAAGTTTTGTGCAGGGTACAGTTCTGAAAGATTTTCATATGGTCTGATATACACTCACCTAAGGGATTATTAGGAACACCTGTTCAATTTCTCATTAATACAATTATCTAATCAACCAATCACATGGGAGTTGCTTCAATGCATTTAGGGGTGTGGTCCTGGACAAGACAATCTCTTGAACTCCAAACTGAATGTCAGGATGGGAAAGAAAGGTTATTTAAGCAATTTTGAGCGTGGCATGGTTGTTGGTACCAGACGGGCCAGTCTGAGTATTTCACAATCTGCTCAGTTA
>JABFDZ020000066.1:28619272-28630262 GCA_019775955.2 Pollimyrus isidori
AGGCTATCACAGGACACGTTTACCTTAAGTCACAGAGCACTGCAGAGGGGAGCAAAACCTGCTCAGGCTATCACAGGACACGTTTACCTTAAGTCACAGAGCACTGCAGAGGGGAGCAAAACCTGCTCAGGCTATCACAGGACACGTTTACCTTAAGTCACAGAGCACTGCAGAGGGGAGCAAAACCTGCTCAGGCTATCACAGGACATATTTACCTTCACTTCACGGTATTTTTCTGTGGTAAAGCCACACCAAGTGTTCTCTGCACCTGCACCTATTGTTGTCCTGTCAACACTGAAAGCTCCTCTGATGCTCCTCTCTTCCACTGAAAGCTGCATCCCTGATCCCTAAAGCTAACCAGCTCTCCATTATAATTACTACTAATTGTTCTAATTCTCCAACTGATCAGTTCTGACATATGACATGTCATATACCCCCAATACCAAAAACCAACCCCTAAAACCCCTATCTAACATTTACCACCCAACAGGTCTGTTTGCATCAGGCTAGACATGAGGAAGGCTGTCGATAGTGACTACTGACTGCTGGGACACTTGCTGAAAACACAATCGATGATTCACAATGGTCTAAAATACTACGTGGTCGAAAGGGATTCAATGGTGTCCTCATAAGACAGGAATCAGAGCTAAATTTAGTCCAGGGAAAACCTTGCATTCCCAGTACATCCATTAAATAACAAAATAGGAGATGGATGGATTCTCTCAGTGATACTATTAGCCCGAACTGGTATACAGTAATCAAAGTCACAAAGTGTTCTGTGAAAGAGTGCAATAAGCCTCTAAATCGCTCTTCAATAGCAACATGTCTCTGAACTGTATGTGTCTTTCAAATACACAGACCAGTAGACTTGTCAGGCTTATAAATCTATGCATAGTTTCAAGGGTGAACAACACAAATTTTTGTTCATGTAAGAACGACTACTTATTCGGTCAAGTATCTTGTGTAAACAGGGAAATGATTCCTGGGTTGTTTTAGCCCTTCATTATACATGCTTCTCATAACATTCACTTTGTTCACCTTGATATTCTTGGCAAGCAGAGCCACAACCAATCAGATAACAGCAGATACATTTCGTGAGAGTCGCCTGCCAGCGCTTTCTAGGAAGCCATCGGCTTTCTTCGATCTCAGAAGCACGTTTCCTTCAGAGTGGCTCAAACCGCAGACCTTCTGCTCAAAGGGGACGCCACCACAGCCCCACATTAAGGAAAGACGTCCCGTGTAACCGGGCCAGTTCGTAACTCGCAGTCCCAGTTTGGCGGCAGCCACCCCGACTGTGACAAATGGCTGCTACCGGAACTTCCTCCCCCCGGGACTCCGCAGCGCCAAATGCTGCTTGGCATTCTCCATGGGGTACAAGGCAACGGCCCAACCCTGACCATGCTGTCAAGCCTTGGCGAGGGTTGATTGGCTGTCCAAGATTTGTGTAGAAATTTTTTGCGCTGGGCCGGACATGGGGAGAACGACACAACGTTATTCACCACGGCATCCAAGGAGGGCTTCTGCTCTCAGGCTACAGTTATCATTGGATTCTTTTTTGTCATCCCTGTATGACGCCCAGGGCTGTGCGGCCACACTCTTGTAATTGCTCTTTTCCCTGAACGGCTGTTCTACAAATTCACGTTATTCACAAGGACAGCAAGAGGACAGTGAGAAGCACGGTGCTGCAGTATCACTTGAAGCGCTTACAGTATGTTGGGAGCAGAGCCTTCTGACAAAGGTGAGGCTCGCCCATGCTTCAGGTTTCTTCTGGTTGCTAAAGCGACTCGTACCAGCCAGTGAGAGAGTGAAGTAGGGCAGTCACTTCAAAACTAAATATCTTCTTTTCTTGTTTTTTACGAAAAAGGTAAGAATTTCTGAAGCTATGGGCAGAAAAGGAGACACAGTAGAAGTAATGACGGCAACCTCAAGAAGAAATTTATATGTAAGTGGCAGAACTCTCCAGAAGGGAATCACACGACATGGTAATGTATTGACTCAATCCACCTGTTATTTTTTTTGTAGTTCCCTATAGCTGTTTACCTTTCTCCCCTAACAGCCACGGTGACCTGGCCCTGAAGCCATATGCCAGCCACTTGCCCATTCCCATGACAGCCTGCCTGAAGTCATTTGCACATTTTCCCATCTATATTTGCAATTTTATTAATGTCTGTTCTCCTTGTTGTGCTGACCTGGACCACCCAGTCCACCTCTGAGTCCCCTGTACCCCCAATAAAAAGATCCGCCTGCCCACCCCCGTCACGTGACCCTGTTGCTAAGCGAATCTTGCAGTGCTGACGCACACTTGTGTCTAATTGGGACAGACATACCCACTTTCAGAAATGGCAAACTGTCCACTGGTAATTCCACAGATAAGTACATTCAATTAATTAACAGCTGAAAATGAAGGACAATGCTGTGGCGAACCGAGATGGATAAGAAGAAAAAGGAAGGCCTTTGAATTAAAAAGGAGATTTGAATTAGATCCCTGATGCCATGGCGATTAGTGGCTGAAATAAAAAAATGGCTTCCCTGCAAGTCCTGAGCTTCACAGAGGCTGTATCAGAGGATGGAGCCGTCAGTACATTCAGTTATCTGCTGTGCCGAGAAGTGACCGACGCATTTCTGTAACACGTTGAGGAATATTAACGCTTTGTCCGCAGCGCAGATCATTCTGTTGACTCAGACTTTTAAAGCTGTGGGGAATTCCAAATCCACCTTGAAGATTGCAAACGCCACGTGATACCGTTGGATTGCTGGAAAAATGATCCAAGAAAACTCTGTTAGGTAGTGCGGGGCTGATTTTAAGTCTTGGGGAATTATACCGATTGCAAAATTTCCTTCAAGCCCCGAGTCTAATTTTTGCTGGACTGTGGAAAAATCATCCATCATAAATGAAATCATGTTTTCTTGAGCGGAACCTTGTTTTGTGAAAATATTCCCCTTCATTAATTGTTTTATGCCATTTTGTGTAGGAGACATAACGCAATTCTGAGAGCTTATAAATAAAACCACAAA
The DNA here is from genome assembly GCA_019775955.2 of Pollimyrus isidori. Taxonomy (NCBI): domain Eukaryota; kingdom Metazoa; phylum Chordata; class Actinopteri; order Osteoglossiformes; family Mormyridae; genus Pollimyrus; species Pollimyrus isidori. Next base: position 28,622,288 of record JABFDZ020000066.1, read on the forward strand.
ATGAATGACTACATACATCTACAAGTGGCTAAATACAACACTAACAGCTTGTTTGTCGCAATGCTGCTCAGCTTCTCTTCACCACTCTGCTGCGTCCTTCATCCTTTTCTCACAGAACACTGGAGACATTTATCACCCTGTACACCATAAGCACAGGTCCCGCCCTCTAAGAGTCATTTAAAAGGGACATTAACCAAGCAAACAGGATCATTGCAAGAAATGCATGAATGTATGACCAGGGCTGTCATCACCGGAAAATGGGGGAACACCACTTTTGGCGAGACCTTGAATGCCTCGTAACCTTGGAAAATTAGATTAGTAACTGCGTAATGTAGATTAGTTGTTACCCTGCATTTTATATTTGTGCCCAGAACTATAAAGGCTTGACCTACTGTCGAGTGAGAGACCAAAATATAGACCAAATTAAACAAGACCCGTGGGCAAGCAGTCATTTTAAATAACATTTACATTTGCATTTTTTCATCAAGACAATCATTCAATTCACTCATGAAAGTTATTTCCCTAGCTAGTCAAAGGCACATAAAGCTTTGCTATAACCCCAAGACTTCTAATTATTTCTGCTTTGGGTTCGGCCACTGTTACAGGGTGATTAATATGTTAATTATCGCACTGGCCATTGTGTCCTAGCAGACTGCTAACCTGCAGCAGGCGTAATTGAGTGTGTGCAGAAATTTCTTGATGTACCACTTACTCAAAAAACCCAGGGGCCCTGTTACAGATATACCCATGGGCTGTGAAACTGGACAGGCGGACAGGGCAGGACCGTTTCACCTTTCCTCAGAGTTCTCCTTAGTGGACAGTAACGAATGTCTGTTTCTAGACGCTCCTCTGCGGATCCGAGTCCTGTCTCCAGCGTGGTGTATAAATCTAAAGGTTAATGAGATTTTAATTTTAACCACTGTCTCTACTGGTTTTTTGAGAAAAAAAAGTATTCTGTGTAAATTTTTTTTAAACAAATTGGTTCTGTTTTTTTCAGTTTCTGTTGTCAGAAAATGTTTATTTTGAAGAATATTCTTTAGATTTTGGCATCAGGTAATCCAAAGCAGCCCCGAATATTAATAGTATTATAATAATATCCATCCATCTTCGAAGAGCTTTGGCTGGTGATAGTATTAAGAATATGAAACTAAAATGTGCATGCATTAAAAATCACATACATTTATAACTTTTTATATACGCTACAGCATACAGAAATTCATTTGAAGAATGTTTTTCCTTGGAACATGGTAACAAGCCCACTTTAAGCATGACTTTGGAAAATGCAGTTATTTCTCTGTAAAGACTGCTGGAGTTGATGCGTGAAATGACTCCCAGCTAGATTTAATACAGACTCAACGGGGATGAAGGAGACTTACGTGGGCAGGATGGGGGATCTGTACATGATTTCAGTAAAGCTTGTGTCTGTCACAAAGCACTTCAGTTTCTAGCCAAAATGCATCATCACAGAAACCCTGTAATGCGGTTTTGCCATTTAATAAACACGGTAATTGTTCTTCAACATTCTTGGTCCACACGAAGAAAGACTGTAGCTACATAACAAGCTTAACAAGATGTTTGCTGTAACGTGCCGGGTGCGTGCAGAGCATACAAAAACCAAACGAAAGTCAAAGGGAACCGTAAACGGGGATTTAATGACCGTACTAACACACTGAAACTTCAACGCCGCACTGCCGGGGATACACAGACGCAGTCTTAAATACACACACCAACAGACAGGACTGGCTAGCGGCAATCGCCTCAGGTGCACACGATCAGGAAAGCACAGAAGGTAACGAGGTGGGCGTGGCACACGAAGGGCTGTAACAGGACGGACGACGCGGTACGTGACAGTTTGCACTCTTGGAAAAAAAAACGTGTTTTATCTCTATGAGTACAAACAATTAAGGATTGTTGTTTGTGAATGTGTGTCAGTGTGTGTGTCTGTGTGTGTGTGTTAGGCTACCCCACCTAGAGTGCTTCCCTGCCTTGTAACCTATATGCATTCATACATGGCCTATAATCAGCTTTTGATTATAAATCAGTCTCAGCACTTGATGAAATAACTTTCCATAACTTAATTCTTTCAGGAGTTAAAGACCCAAGCTTTACTCTGGTCTGTCACGTCTGTCACAGGGTGTAGGCTGATTTAATTGTTTGAACAGCCGTTCAGGATATCAGACAGGGATTCAGACCCCCCCCCCGTGAGACTGCATATTGGTGTCCATAAGTCCATTATTCCTGATTATTTACAAGAGATACCTGGAATTCCAGCAGGCTGATGCTGCTGCATTCTTTTACCTCTGCAGTTGGGGTTGTTTTTCAACAAAATACAAGCCAATGACCTTGTGTTTTTAAACTCTTTAGAAGCACCATGGTGTGCCGATCCGGGGTGCGTGAAGGGAGAACAGAGGCGCGGACAGCCAGGATCGCCAAACAAGCAGGGGTTTATTCACGCACGTAGGGACATAAACACGTTTATGCTGCGTCTGCCGGAGAGACGCAGACGCAGACCTAAATACAAACAAGACGAATCACGGGACCGGCGTGCAGCAACGCCATACAGGTGGAAACAATCGGGAATCACAAGAGGTAACGAGGTGGGCGTGGCACACGAAGGGCTGGAACAAGACGGACGACGCTGTACGTGACACATGGTCTCTGCCTCTCTTAAAATAAATTAAACATACGTACAAAATCGCATAATCGTGATCACAGGTTACGTGTACCTTCTCTCCTGCAATACTTCCTTTAAGGTAATTTGAGGATCTACCTTGCTGTTTTTAATAGCAGCTTTTGAGGATGCTGAGACTAACTTAACAGGAGGGTGTGGGTTATTAGTGGGGTGGGGGGTCAGCCTAAACCATCATGGCATTATAATGACCTGCAGCAGGAGTCATAGAATAAAAATGAAAGTCTCTTCAGAATGGTGTTTATTTTAGTACTTAGTAAGTGTCTCTGGAGGACGTGTCTCATCGATCTATTATTTCCCTTGTTTGCTGAGCCTTGTTGTGGATGCACTCCATCTAAACAGCCCCAGGGTAGCTGTGTGCCGTCTGGATTGTAACCTCCTACAAACTCCTGATCAGTGACCTGGGCACATGTTGATGACCCCACACTGTAATAAAAGTCTGCTTACATTGCTGAGGGGAATAAACCACTTAGAATTTCCATTAAGCATATGCAATTAAATAGTAATTACCTGATTCAATGACTTGTGCTCTATATACTACAGATCTTAACAGGCAACAGCCACGGTTTTGTAAAAAACACTTTCTAAGAAATGTGGAATTTTATATTGTGTTTGATATTAAGGATGCAGATACGTATAGGTGAACATTAAAGTTTTTGTAAATACAAATGAATGGAATGAAATTGATAAGTGTCTTGAGAAAAGGTTATTGTTATTTATGGGGTTATAAAAGGGAAGAGGGAATACTTAATTCTCATAAAAATGGGGCATTTTGTTCACTGCATGTTGTCATTCGTAGCCATGTAGAATATTAACATTGTATGAGTCTTTTTTTGTTTTTTTTTTCCAGCACAGCCCATGTTTTCGAGATGCAGTGCCTGACACTGAACACCTGCAATGTTTTGAACCCCAGCATGGGTTGTTCCTTGCTTTGCGCCCGTGTCAGCTGGGATAGGTTCCAGACCCCTGTGAACATGCATAGGACAAGTGGGTGCAGTAAATGAATGGAAGGATGGATGGATGGACAGGCACTGAACACAAATGTTAGTATACGTACAAGAGACATGAATGACTTTACTGGTTCAGTGTTTAAGCATGCAAACACATGGTTATATTAAACATTTTGTAACTGCAGAGTTGCATTTTGTTTTCTGTGTCCTTCCACATCCTCTTAATATTTGATGCTTTACTTGCCATTTGCAGCAGCACATGTGAATTCTTTAATATTCACATATCCCACCTTAATCTCTTTTGAGACATAAACATGTATTTGATCAGGTGATAGAGAAGCATGCGGTTTGACCTGGCACATTTTGGGGCATCGAGGGCCAATTTCAGGAGCCTAACAAAGCTGTTACTATTCTGCCAACAATGGGATTTAAACCAACAACCATTAGAGGTGCAGAGGCTTAACCTGCTACCCACATACTGTCACCTAATATTTCAAATCCTTCACTGTACAACAGATTCCCCGTCACACATGGGTTCTATAAGAAGTTTTCCCACACAAGTCACACAGCACTAACCCACTTTCACACAGATCTTGCCCAGAATGTTATTTGTTTAACATTGACCCATTTAGCTAATACAACGCCCTTCACAATACATCACGCATATGCAGATGGTTAATATTAATGTCTGTTGTATTCTCCCCAAAATGCCCTTAAATCAGGCATTTAATAAAGTTGCATAAAATGGAATGTATAATGTATTCCATAATAACTTAGAGAGGTATAATAAATTCTATCCTGTAATTGGCCTGATAAATTTATGGTAGCTAGGGCAGGTATCCCCTTGTGCTGAGCATCCTGACACGATGGTCCCAAGAACAAACAGGGAAGTGAGTTTGTCCTGAACAAACAGGGAAGTGAGTGTGTCCTGAACAAACAGGGAAGTGAGTGTGTCCTGATCTGGATAATGGGAGTTACTCTGTGGCATCACTGTTCCAAGTAAGAAGTCTTTTTTGTCAAATAAACAACGGTAAGAGTTGTAAAATATTAAACAGCCTTTAGACAACCATCTTAATTATCCTCACTTTAGGATCTGAGAAGCTCCACGGCCTGTTCCACCATAGTGCTAAAAAGAGGTGGAAAGTTCAGGTCCAGAAAGCAAAAATCCACACCAATATTTGGTTTCATCCAACCAGTTGAATGAAATATAAAGAGTCACAGTCACTGAGTACTCAGCTGGTTGGTTGAAACAAAATCTTAGTCTGGATTTTTACTTTCTGGACCTGAACTATCCTCCTCTTGTGCTCTGCTGACACAATAGCCTCTAAGCAAATGAGGGCTGGTTTATCCAACATGGAGACGTGCATGCAGGTGAGACTGCCAGATTTAATCTCACAATGTGACTGGTCAAGTAACAGGGAGATGGAGGAAATCATTGTCATATGTTGCAGAGACAGCTGGTCTCTCTCTCTCTTTCTCTCTATCTATCTCTCTGTCTATCTTTTTAGTTTTAATGCCACTGGAATAAATTTAAAACATTGCTGAGGTTGATGCATATGAAGAGAGGAAGTGTCACATCCTGAGGGAAGTAAAAATACACTCGAGTGACCAAAAGCATGACTTACGTTAGACTCTTAACTCAGCTGAAGCTGGAGCTGGAGAGGAGAAGCTCAGAAGCTGTGGATGACACTCATGGGTGTCTGTTGCCCCCAGTGCAGACCCTCATTTACAGCATTTATATTTCTCAAATTACTTTTGCTTGTAATTAAATTCTTTAAAAGATGACAGCTTCCTGTTCAGGTGTGATGTTCATGCTTAAACAATCAATTTCTGGAAAATATAGTGATAAGAAATCTGTCCATTTTCTGTAACCACCTCTACTATTCAGGGTCACGGGGGTGTGGAGCCTATCCCAGAGACTTTGGGCGAAAGACAGGGAACAACCCAGGATGGGGCACCCATCTATTGTAGGGCGCACTCACACAGGCAATTTGGTAACTCCAATCACTCTCAGCATGTTTTTGGGCTGTGGGGGGAAACCGGAGTACCCACAGGAAACCCCACAATGACACAGGGAGAACATGCAAACTCCACACACATAGAACCCGGGGTGGAGACTTGAACCCTGGTTGCAGAGGTGTGAGGCGAGAGTTCCAATCACAGCATCATCCAAAACTAGTTGATTTTTTCACTAATTTATGTAGTACTTATTATAAAAAAAGGCAGAAAGAAATAATTGGGAACTAAATATTAAATACCATTTTATTTTGCATGATGAATTTTTTTCAGTTTTTTATAAATATCTGTTAAATTCCCAGAATCTCACTGAAAAGCGAAAATCAAGATTGACAAACCGTCTTATCCCCTGAACGTTCATCCACGGGAACATACATTTTTGAGGGAAAGCAGAGTCAGACAAGGCATCTAGCAACCAGGGACTGAGGGCCTTGTTCAGAAGCCCAACGGTGAAGTCGCACTACTGACGGTTCGAGCCAATGACCTTCTGACAACAGTCACAACCCGGACAGTCACAGAATGCCGCGTCTCCGTAGGATGGACTTCCCGCTGGCTGAGGACGAATATGTCCGGCTAGTCACAGAAGTCCTCCACTGGCTGAAGCATCCGGAGGTAAAGGGGAACCCCGGGTTGCATTGTTTGGCCAGCCGGGCGAGGGATATATTATATTATCCCTCCCCGAAGGCGCGCACCCCGCCGCTGAGGTGCGCAAGCTGCTCAGGCAGCTAAAATGCGGGGTGAAGGAGGCAAGCGCTCGGCAGGCGGTCGTGGAGCCTGAGCTTCCCGAGCTCCTGCCTGCCTGCGCGGCATCGCCCCCGACCCCGCGAACCCCAGGCGCACGGAGAAAGCGAGGCGGAACCCGGAAGCGGCCAACAGAAGACCAGGCGATCGTGCTGGGAACCTGTTCCCTTGTCCCCGTCGGGAGAAGTGAGGGTGAGCTAGGGAGCTCCCCGTTCCCCTGGGGTAAAGTCGCCAACCCCGTTACCGCCGCTCCAGAAGCCGCCCCGCGACACGCTGCCCTGCACAGTGCCCGGGAGCCGGACCCCGCCCCGCACCGCGTCAGGGAGCCGGACTCCACTCCGCACAGCGTCAGGGATTCTGCCCCGCGCAGCGCCAGGGTGACGGACACCGCCCCGCACGGCGTCAGGGAGACGGACACCGCCCCGCGCGGCGTCAGGGAGACGGACTCCGCCCCGCGCAGCGTCAGGGAGACGGAATCCGCCCCGCACGGCGTCAGGGAGACGGACTCCGCACCGTGTCAGGGAGACGGACACCGTCCAAGAGGCTGCAAACCCCACAGCCACCGACGCCCCAGAGGCTGCGAACCCCGCAGCCACCGACGCCCCAGAGGCTGTGAACCCCGCAGCGGCCGGCGCCCCAGAGACTGCGAACCCCGCAGCGGCCGGCACCCCAGAGACTGCGAACCCCGCAGCGACCGGCGCCCCAGAGGCTGCGACGCCCGCCGCAGCTTACGCTGCGACCCATGCAGCGGCTGCGGCAGCTGCCCAGGCTGCCGCCGACCTGCTTCCTTGCCCCCGCTCCTTGCCTGTCCCGTGGCCCCCACCTGCTCCGAGGCCGTAGCCGGCTTCTGGGCCTCAGCTAGTCCCGCGGCCCAGCCCGCAGCCCTTGCCTGTCCCGCGGCCCAGCCCGCGGCCCCTGCCCGTCCCACGGCCCCGCCCGCGGCCCCTGCCTGTCCCGCGTCCTTGCCCACAGCCCTTGCCTGCCCCGCGGCCCCTGCCTGTCCCGCAGCCCCTGCCTGCCCCGCGGCCCTGTCCGCGGCCCTTACCTGCCCTTGCCTGCCCCACGGCCCCTGCCTGTCCCGCGGCCCCGCCCCGGCCCTCACCGATCCCGCGGCCCCGCCCGCGGCCCTTGCCTGTCCCGAGGCGATCGTGGCCCATGCCTGTCCCGCGGTCTCGCCCGCGGCCCCTGCCTGTCCCGCGGCCCCCGCCTGCTCCGAGGCCCTAGCCAGCTTCTGGGCCTCAGCTAGTCCCAGGGCCCAGCCCGCGACCCTTGCCTGTCCCGCGGCCCCGCCCGTGGCCCTTGCCTGCCCCGCGGCCCCTGCCTGTCCCGCGTCCTTGCTTGCGGCCCCTGTCCGGCCCGCGGCCCCTGCCTGTCCCGCGGCCCCATCCGCGGCCCTTGCCTGCCCCGCGGCCCCGTCCGCGGCCCTTGCCTGCCCCGCCCGCGGCCCTTGCCTGCCCCATGGCCCCTGCCGGTCCCGCGGCCCCCCTCCGGCCCGCGCCAGTCGTGCGGCCCCACCCGCGGCCCTTGCCTGTCCCGAGGCCATCTCGGCCCAAGCCTGTCCCGCGGTCTCGCCCGCCGC
>JABFDZ020000066.1:28630362-28644810 GCA_019775955.2 Pollimyrus isidori
CCAGTCTTGCGGCCCCACCCGCGGCCCTTGCCTGTCCCGAGGCCATCTCGGCCCATGCCTGTCCCGCGGTCTCGCCCGCGGCCCCTGCCTGTCCCGCGGTCCCGCCCGCGGCCCCTGCCTGTCCCGCGATCCCGCCCGTGGCCCCGGCCTGTCCCGCGGTCGCGCCCGCAGCCCCTGCCTGTCCCGCGGTCTCGTCCGCGGCCCCTGCATGTCCCGCGTCCTCGCCCACGGCCCCTGCATGTCTCGCAGCCCCCGCCGGTCCCTCGGCCACGCCCGGTCCCTCGCCGTGTCCCTCGGCCTTGCCCGGTCCCGCGGCCTCAGTCAGTCCCGCGGCCTCTCCCAGCTCGGCTCGCCCCTCGGCCACGCCCAAGGCGGGTCCTTCCTGGGGCGTGCCTGGAGGGCACGCCTTTGGGGGGGGGGGGTGCCCCGCGGCTTTTGACACCCCTGCAAACCCCGCGTTCCCCTTAACGCCTGCCCGTCCTGTAGCCCCCGCCGGTCCCAAGGCCCTCTCGGTCCCCGCCTGTCCCGAGGCCCTCTCGTCCCCGCCCGCGCTCCCTGCCGATCCCCCGGCCCCGTCAGTCCCTACCGATCCGGCGGCTCCGCCGGGGCCTAGCCTGCCCAGGGCAGCAGCCACAAACTCTTTAGATCCTGGAGGACAACCCTGGCCCCGGGGAGGTGGAATCCCCAGGGGTTCCCGTCTCTCTGTATCCCGGAAGGGAAGGGGACACAAGAGACGGGTCCAGGTCCCTCTAGTCCCGACCCCGGCCGCACCCGTGCGGTCCCTGGCCATCGCCCGATGGCTACCTGCGGGTCCTCAGGCCCGTGGATGCCGGTCGCCTCGGTCTCGACCCTCGGACCCCCCAGCAGACCCTCCTCTGTCCCCAGACCCCCCGGTTCCGCATGGGCGACCGACGGCATCGCTCCAGACCATGGTGCCACCTGCACCATCCCCGGGGGTTATCCCTTCCTGCCAGCTGACGCCAGGGTTCCCGGCCACCCCGTGGGCCCCTTCGGGGGTTCCTCAGCCCGTCCGCGTGGGGCCCCCTCCTGCTCCCGGCTCCCCCGGGCTTGCGGCCCCTGCGGGCGCTGCCCGTCCTCTGCCTAGGGGCCTTCGGGCGCCCTGGGCGCCTTTCGCCCCGCCTCCGTGGGTCCCGCCTCCTAGTGTGTCCTCCTTTGTGCCTGGTCCCTTCGGTTCCCCTCGCTCACCCGCTCCTTTCGTTGCCTCGTTGGCTCCTGGTCCCTTCTGTCCCCCTCGCACTCCCAGCCCTTTTGTTTCTCCTGCTAGTTTGGGTCCTTTCGTTTCCTCCGTCTCCCCCGTCCTCGTCTGTCTATCTGCCTTCCCTGTTCTGTGTGGGCTCTTGTCCTGGGTTCTGTCTTTGTTCCAGTTTTGTGTGTCTGTTTTGTTCCCCGGTCCGTGTTAATCATCTGTCTGTTGTATGTAGTGCCCGGTGTTGCATGTCCTGTTTGGGTTCTTTGGCTTGTGTAGTCTCCTGGTTTGGTTTATAGCTCTGTTTTGTCTTTCAGGTCCTGTCTCCCCGGTTTCGTCCCGTCCGCCACTCCTCTTGAGGCGCGCTCGGAGTGCGCGCCTTAGGAGGGGGGCTATGTCACATACCGCGTCGTCCGTCCTGTTCCAGCCCTTTGTGTGCCACGCCCACCTCATTCCCTCATGTGATTTCCCGATTGTAATCACCTGTGAGGCGAAGCCGCTCGCCAGTCTCGTGCTTTGTCTTGTGTATTTTAGTCTGTGCCAGAGTAACACCGACAGACGCGGCATTGATGTTTCTTTGTCCGTGTTTTGTGTGCATTAAAACCCTCGTTTCCGTGATCCTGCCTGGTGTCACTCTGTTCGCCTAGCACACAACCCGGACCGTCACACAGTACATCATTAATTAAGCATTCATCTAAAAAAAAGGTACTCAAAGCATAGTAAACATATTAATCATAATTGTGAATTTGAAGTGAGATTAGTTAGTATCTTGCCGTCATGACATATTTGCAAAAATAACATCAATCCACATACATCCTTTTAAAACAATAAACTGTTCATTGACTGTTGAATAAATGTTTCTTTTGTAGTGCTAAGGGTGTCTCATTACATTGTTTCATGTTTAATGTTTTTAAGTAAATTCTGAGAAAACGCTTTGTTCTTCTGTATTTTCAGAGGTACCTGTTTTTCAGACAGTGACAATACACATTTACATGGGCTTTGATGTGCTTTTGACTCCCTGCAGACAAAGGCAATGTGTCATTTTACATGAGTATAACACTCCCTGATCACTGATGCCCCTGACTGTGCATTTTTGCATATGATGTGAACATCTGATTAAGAACGACTGCCAGCTTCTAATGTAATCAGAGTGGGACCTGAGCCTGCAAGATCCACAGCCATCAAGTCTCATGACATAAAACTAAAAATTGGGTTCTTTTTACCCCAATAGAAGATGAGTCTGGTCCAGTTGGAAAGGCAGCTGCATATTTAAGGGGAATTGAATGATACTTAATCCAACGAAATTAAATACCAACACAAAAATTGTATGAATATCAGATGGGTTTATGAATCAAAACAATTAAGTGCTAGCATGGGGTAGGTAAAGAGCAGAATGTCAACCTTTGCAGTGCCTGAAATATTTCACATCTCCTCTGGGGTGATTCATTTTGATACTTTTATAACCATAGCTTCACAAAACAAATGGGAAACACTGCCTGAAATAGGAGATAACGAGATGGGTGGAGGTCTTCGCTTGTATAATGCGTCAAACAGCGGGTTCCATCAGAAGATGCCATCCCTTCAGGCTGTACATAAAGAATCGTACAAATAACTCCATCAAATTCTTGGCAGCATGTGGTTACAGACATGGCTAAACAAGTGAACTGCAGGTCCATACTGGAAGAACATTGGTGGAGAGGAGCTGCAAAGATCATGGAGATGGTACTGGATTGGAGGAAAGGGCCATGGGACGTGGCATTATGGGTAATTTATTACAATCTTGCTGAGTTTTGGGGTTTGACCAACAAGGGGAAGATGACAAAAGATAAGCCAGCAAAGGATCACCTGTCGACCCCCAGTTTCATAGGCGAGACCCAGCTAACTTCAGCCCTCTGAGAAGATCTGCATTGTCCAGAGAATTCAGAGTGAGGCATAAGACTTTCAGATAAGTGGATGCAGCTCCCTGAAAAACAGCCCTTAACACAAATGCCTCCCGCCCACTTTGATGGGATGAGCAAGATCGCGAGTATCCTACAGAGTACAACTGTAAAAAAACGCACATACATTTTATTCCTACATCATGTTGCTAGTAGAAAATAGTAATAATAAATATAGATATCAACGTGCAAGATTTTATTTATTATGTGCTGCCAAGACTTGATTTAAGGTGGACACAAACCAGATGCTTCAAATACTCTAAATGAAAGTCGTAAATGAATGGAATTTCTTTGCGGTGCATCCTGCACGCAGATCCATGTTCCGCGCGGCCACATGCAGCTTGAAAGGCATCTTGTGTTTTATCAATTGTTGGATGATCTTTGCGTAGGAGTCAATGCACCCGCAATCACGGATTACTAGAAAAACATCAAATAGATAACAGTCACGACAGAAACAAGCTTTCAACAGTTCTTGCATTTTGACACAGAATCAGTCCATCATCTGCAGGTATGTCCGAGTTCGTCCTGTTGACTTGCTAAAGTATAAAATGAGCTGCTGTTAGCATTAAATGTGCACGTTAATTTTTTTTTTTTTTTTGACAAAACTAGCAAGCCGTGCCATAGAAAGGGTTTTCTCCGTTATTTTCCCTGGCATTGCATGGAAATAAATCCCAATATCCCATAGAGAAATTGTTTTCGGAGGTAACATCACGAATATATTTTTTGAATAATAAATGAAATTTGCGCAACTATCCTCATATATAATCTGCGTGACTAAGATGTCATCTACTATTACACGTCCCATTCAATCTTTATCGTATATTAAGAATTGGCGGGACTGATTTGTCTGTCAGCACCATTACTTAAGCAAACTTCAGTTTGGTGTCGCGTATTTACGGTATTATTCCTACATTATTCTTTACCAGCTGCAATCTACAAACTGAATCGTACGCATTTAATTAATACCGGAAATGTTAAGTTGTATCTTTTGTTTATATATTTGACGTAGCCGTTGTTAGTGTTCAGCAAAACAAGCAAACCTAAAAAAAAAGTTTAAAAAGTAACTCAATCATCGCGATCGCAGCGTTAACGAGACGAAACCTCATGAATACGGCTGAGGCATCTTATAAAATAGATTGTAATTACGAGTTTAATAGCATATCGAAAATATAGGCTACTATTCTTGAGCTTTTGATTCACACATTCTGACTGTGTGTGCATTTCCTACTTAGCGAGGGAGCGCCTAAACGTCAGCCCACTTGGGGAGGGCACTATTGCTCAAAATGCTATGAATGTGACAGCCAATGGTCCAGATTGCCTACGTGGGGAAGGTGAAAGCATAAGCCGTGGACAATTAGTGAAGACGATGAAATCAAAGAGGACGCGTCCGCACGCGCTAGACTGACACTGGGGAGGAAACGCGCAACCAGGGACGTCGCTCTTCTGCGTGGCTGGGTCACATTGTGCCAAACGTCGAGAAACACAGGGGATAGAGAGCTGCTGTGAGACGTGGTATCAAAAGAGTTACCCGTAGGGGTGTAAAAATGACAGTTGTATCTTCAGAGAACCTGGAGGAGACTGTGGCCCTTGCAGCCCTGTCTCAAGATGTCTGTAATCCGGAGCGCATGGACCAGGAATGCTGTGAGAGGGTGGTCATCAACATCTCCGGACTGCGCTTTGAAACTCAGCTCAAAACACTGGCTCAGTTTCCATCAACACTGCTGGGGGACCCAAGAAAAAGGATGCGATTCTTTGACCCTTTAAGAAACGAGTACTTCTTTGACAGAAATCGACCCAGTTTTGATGCCATCCTTTATTACTACCAGTCCGGGGGGAAGCTCCGGAGACCTGCTAACGTACCTATGGACATATTTATGGAGGAGATCAAATTTTACGATCTGGGCGAAGACGTGATTGAAAAATTCAAAGACGACGAAGGTTTTATAAAAGAGGAAGAGCGCCCGTTGCCAGAAAGCGAGTTCCAGCGACAGGTCTGGCTTTTGTTCGAATACCCCGAGAGCTCAGGACCAGCCAGAGTAATAGCAATAGTTTCTGTCGTGGTCATTTTGATATCCATTGTTATTTTCTGCATGGAGACCTTGCCGGAGTTTCGGGATGCGCACGGAATTTCCGAAGATCACTTTTCTGTCAATGGAACTTTAGGAATGGAAAAACCGAATCCATTCACCGATCCGTTCTTTATCGTGGAGACCTTGTGCATCATCTGGTTCTCATTTGAGCTGATGGTGAGGTTTTTTGCGTCTCCCAGTAAACCCGCCTTCTTTAAAAACATCATGAACACCATCGATATTGTGGCGATCATCCCCTATTTTATCACGCTGGGGCTGGAGTTGGCGGAGAGCCAAGGCAATGGCCAGCAAGCAATGTCACTGGCCATTCTAAGAGTCATCCGCCTGGTGCGAGTCTTCCGCATTTTCAAACTGTCTCGACACTCGAAGGGTCTGCAGATATTGGGGAAGACACTCCAGGCGAGCATGAGGGAGCTCGGTCTCTTAATATTCTTCCTTTTCATAGGTGTTATTCTGTTCTCCAGTGCCGTGTACTTCGCTGAGACCGATGACCCACAGTCTTCATTCAGCAGTATCCCCGATGCCTTTTGGTGGGCAGTAGTATCAATGACGACCGTGGGCTACGGAGACATGTGCCCTGTCACTGTTGGGGGCAAGATCGTCGGATCATTATGTGCCATCGCCGGTGTGCTTACTATTGCACTGCCCGTCCCTGTCATTGTGTCGAATTTCAACTACTTCTACCACAGGGAGACGGAACATGAGGAACAATCACAATATACTCATGTTACATGTGGTCAACCGCAGCCCACATTTGGGGATGTCAAGAAGTCTGACAGCAAGCCTTCCCTGACAAAGTCTGATTTAATGGAGGCTGAAGACCTGGATTCATTAAAATACATCAATTACAGCCCGCATAAGCCGTACACGGGCAAGTTCACCGACGTATGAGGTGGGACCGCACGTTACGGACTCCTGAAACATGCGTGAAGCGGCTTTGTGCACCTACCCCCCTCATTTTGGCTTCGAAATGTTTACAGCCTTTTTTTCGACGTTTGATGCTAACTCACTTATAACTGTAGGATTTTTCATCAAAATAATTGACAACGTATTTGTAAATTTGCGCGTTTCATCCACGTGTCTTCCAATTTGTGCGCCTGTTAAAGCGTAAAGTTGCATTCGGCTCGTTTATGAGCAGAAAAACAGCCATTTTTATTACATGCTCCATCTCCAGTAGCACTTTATTTCTTATTAATATCTATGGCGTTCATTACAACAAGTTTACATTTAATTTAAGGAGCAAGAACATTGGACCAACTTGTTTTAATTACTGAAGCAAATGTATTCCTCTATTACAGGTCTATAGGGTATAACTCTGGACAGTGCAATAATAATAATAATAATATGCAAGGTCAATCGGAGAGTTTGAACTTTAGCAGTCTAGACACCGATTTGCGTAATTTATTTTCCATTGAGGTATTTTCCAAAAGCATGAGCAATATACAATTAGCCTGTTCTATATTCTATTAATATAGATATACCACGAAACAATACGATCGCTCGTTCCAAAAATTCACCTCCAAATTAATATTTCGTATAAAAATTAAGCGTGCGCACTTTGAACAGACCTATATGTTGCATTTAATCCCGATTACATCAAACCAAAATATTTGGAATAGGTCCTTTAACGTCGCTAAAATTAGTCGACACACCCTTTGGTACAATAAAGCGGCTATTCTCATTATATAAACAAATTTCATTACGATTTATATGAATGACAAGTAATCCATGTATTGGTATGCATACGCTCGTATGTTTGATTATAATATTGTATACAGATTATGGCGCCACCACGTGGACGAAAATTAACTTTGCCACGAAGTCTTTCGATACAGCAATGTTTCTATAGCAACCTTCCAGACGGTTTTACACCTTTGTCGTAACAGAAAATGGTATTATAATCCTGGTGATTTTTTTTCCCTTTTTTTGTTTTGCATTTTTATTAACGTTTTGGGTGTTTGACACCGACTGCGATGATCTAAGCGATAATACGATATGCAATTTCAGCACTAAATATTGTTGTTCAATTAAAATTAAAAACAACAAAGCAGAGAAATAAGGAAAAACAACCAAGTGAACTGTGAATAAAGATATGGCATCAACAATGAAGATTAAACAACTAAAATCAAACAATTAAATTAAACGACTGTGGAAAAACAGCAATACCTACACGGATGGCGTGACTTTGGAAAAAGACAGAAATTTGCATTCGAAATAGACTTATATGAACAATATATATCAACTCAGAAATGAAATACACATGTTCCTTGAAGTCAACAAAAATAGCCCCGATTTTTCACATCTTAAATAAAATGGAACTACTGGAAGACCTAGGCTATAGCGACCATGTTTATACATCGAAGTGACGTGACTTCAGAATAACTTACATAACTGCAGAAATTAGCCTGCAGACAAAACAATCGACGCAACTGAAGCAAATAAAAACGGAATCTCGATGTACACACAGCAAGAAGACTCCGCAACCGTCTTATTCCCAGGTGAGAAATGTCCTTAACCTTACGCTATGACGTTTACGATCACGTGACCAAAAAACACTTAAATATTATCCATAGCAAATGTAATATCTAGGTCTATAACTTATATTTCCCGTAAATTAGACTATATTTCTTGTAATGTCATTTCCATTATCACCATGGTGATAAACATGTACGCTTCCCTTCATCCTTGCAGGTCGCAGATTACACTCAAGGGACGCCTCACTTTGATTCCCTCACACGGCACAGAACCTTCCAGACCTGAAGAATGTCGGGCATCGACTCTGAGCTACGGGGGACCTGCTTCTGAAGAGGAATACTCAGAGCGAATGGATAAACGCTTCAAAAAAAACATCTCCATCGCAGGAGAACTGAAAATTGGAAATCACTCCCATGGATGTTTACCACATGATCTCTGCTTTATACTGCGTAAAGTCCTGCCCACACAGCAGCGGGTAACTTACTGTTTTACGTCAAGTTTCAGCATTAAGCGTTTCTCGAATCACCAGTCATACACATCCAACTTGCTTAATATAAAACTTTAAAATATTCGACATAGATTTGTCTAAAAAGCCTCCTGTCATAATACAAATATATTTGTGGTCCTGTAAGAATTTACTGTATAGGACATGAACATTGCATATCTGTTCCCGAACCTGAACGGCATATTGCATGCTAGCAAATCATTGAAATCCTTTGCTCTAAAGTATATAGCTGAAAACTTCTTTGGTGTAAGTGTGCTACTACAAGGGAGCAACTGCACAACAGCACTGTTCAAGAGAATGAGCTCAACGATATTAAATCTTTATTTTTTATATATTATATATTTCATGTATTTATACAATAGCATTACATAAATGAGTGAATTTTTTGTAGACTTGTATGATGCTACACAATTGCCTTGAAAACAACAACATGGTACGAGAGGGTTTGACTAAAGTGGAAAACCCTTCCTGCTAATACGTATCTGAATCTTAGTGCATATAATCAAGGGTAACAAATTCACCGCAGGTCTTTGTTGTTTCACGTTTATGGTTATCATTAACACTCTTTGTTTTCTTCTAAATCAGAATGCTGTATCACTTTTTAAAAACATCTACCTCGTTCAAATGTTTAACTTTTTACGAGTGGGCAAACACCATGTTTATGGGTGAATGTTATATTACATTACTGAACCTATTGTGAGATATGCTTTAAGTGTTCTGTAAGCCATAAAAAGGTCATGTTCATGTTAATTCCATTTATCTGTTGTGGAATGCTGTTATGTTATATAGCCCATACCAAAGTTTTGAGTTCAAGGTAGGCAGTGGGAAGCTGATCCTGAACTATGGGTGGTGGACCATGGACAGACACCCATGAGAAAGGGGCATTTCATCCTTTCAGCCGAACCTGGAGACTCACAATAGCTGTTTTAGTGGTGTTAAGACGTCATAAACAATTGTTCTATAATATGTGATCCTTTGCTCTAGCTACTCATAGATCTGTGCCATACAATTCCAGTCTTTCAAAGTGGTGACTGTACATATCATGTCTCAACAAGTGATTCTGTCTCAACGAGTGAGTCAGACTATGAACATAAATCTAGCTTCACATCCCTCCTAATTACTGTAAATGTGTAAATTAACACAATTTATAGAATATTTTCTTTGAGAAACTTAGAAGAAAAGCAATGCTAAACAGTATTTTTGAATATTGTACTTTAATTGTACATTATGCTTGTACTCTGCTGACATTTTTCCATAAAAGATTATACTTTTCTTGAATTGTACAATTATAATGAAATATTAGCTCTTTATGTGACAGCTACTGAATTGCATAAAGCAGTGGATCCAGTGAGTTACCAAGTGAAAAAGTGCATTTTTAAGATTTACCACTCCAAACTTCCTGCACCCCATCAAGAGTGACTTTACTTAGAGTATGATGTCATCGTCAGACAGGAACCACTGGAAGATCTAGTCTCTCCGCTAAGTTCCGTTATCCACACAAATGGCCGAAAGCCACTGGGCCGCCTCTGCAGCTCCGCTTTTGAAGCTATTGAATCACAGAAATGCTTATAAGAAAATGACATGTGACTCCTGGGCTTTATAAGCAGCATCCACACCAGAGCCGCCTTCCGAGAACAAAATGTGTCAAGAACAATATGTTTCAATTAAATTATGCATGACTTAACACTGAAACAGGTTACACAATACAGGCAAGCAAATCCTACTTTAGCATAAGGAGATTTTGCTTAAGGCCAATTAGCTATTGACCAAGGTGCAACTAAAAAGCAGGTATCTCTGGCAGTTATAAAGCATAGTTTAGGGAAATTATCAGAAAGGACAGATTTTGTAACCTAGTGGTAAACTGTTGGCAGTGGCAGCGAAGGTCATTTTGGGGTGGGGGGTGGTGGTCACACACGAGAGACTTGAATTAGCCTTGGGCATATTGATTTTTGTTGGTGGGTCTCTGGGGTGAAAACTGTAACACATTAAGGCAAGGTGAAATACAGCAATAGGACAAAAAACAAATAAATGGGTTACTCCTTACACAGAGCTGTGCAATAGGAACCACTACAATAAAACACCATAAGAATTACAAAAAAACAAAAGAAAAATATTTTATATAGGCCTAATTATCTGTGTTATTTAATTTAATTTGTGTACTAGGAATTCTGCCTCATTCAATAAAACAATGCTTTCTACATGTTGTATCAACGTGTTTTATTAAGGTACACAGAAACAGATGATTTTATAGCAAAATTACAAAAAATGAGGTAAGATGCATTTAAGTGTATTATATTTTAAGTGCGACATTATATGATAATCAAGCACTAATTCGGATAAACAAAGTATGTTTCAGTTTTTGATGGTTTGGGTGTTGTATCCCGTATGTCTGTGCGTGTGAGCATGTGTGGGTGTATATGTATCCCGATTGCACCATATGCAGAGCGGCAGGAACCAATTTTAGTCACTGGAGTGCAGCAGTCGGACAGCCTTCAGTGACGGACTCGACGGCTGTCCGTATGATCTTTAGCCGTTCTTTTTTATTATTAATGCAAGACGTATGAATACCTGTCAGTGTCTTGGCTTTGTAAAGAAAATATGAAATTCCGAAGGCGGAATAAGTAAATTGAGAAACGTATATATCAAACTTCCGCGAATGATTTGTTGAACATCAACTATTTTTCTACATGAACCTTCTGTAAATTAAACCAAGCGCGCAAGCCACGGACTTTTTTTATTCAGAAATAAATATCCTATTTGGATGACGCAGATCAAGAAAGGGTAACCCATGTTTATTGTCTTTTATTTACGACATATATTATTAGTCTTGTTGCTCGATTAAATAAATATCCGTGGCTTTGACACTTATTTTGCCTGAAAACAGTACAGGAAGCGCTAGCTAAAAATATTTTCACTGTAATAATGCCAGTTCAATGTGGATTAGTGCAACGGAAGTGTAGTTCGCCCATATCACTTAAGACCAATTTATTGTGCTGATAAAACCGAATCGTTTTAATTTTATTTCGGTTTTGCTACTAAATATTCTTCTGTACTTTTCTTTATTTACTGCAAAGCTGGTAAGATGACATTCATGTCAACGTCGCTGTTTCGAAATCGATTGATAAAGTAGACTGATCTAGTATATCAGTGGGTAGCTTCATCGGTTCACGGCCCACCTGTGTATGAGATATGTCCCCTCTACAATCCAAAGATATGCGATTAGGCTAGACGTTACGATTGTACTTCTGTGCATCTGTGTGTCCTGTAATGGGCCGGCATCTTGTCTAGACATATCCCAGCATTGTGCCCCGTTCTGCCTGTGATAGGCTCCAGGCCCTCCCATAACACTAACCACGCTAAGCATTTAGAACAGAGGTGCCCAATCTTATCCGCAAAGGGCCGGTGTGTATGCGGGTTTTTGCTGCAACTCCCTAATTAGATTACTAATTAGAGGACTGATTGGCTGAAGAGTTCTCACACCTGGGTTGGAACAGCTGACATGCAGGTTATCCCAAAAACCTGCATACACACCGGGCCTTTGCGGATAAGATTGGGCACCCCTGATTTAGAAGGTAGACCAATAGTTAGTATACTAGCCAAATAACATATTCATTCTTGTTCCTTTAATTCATTTGGTAATGGCCAAGGTAGTTCACATGGTATCTGATTCCAAGTTCTATACCTCGGGATTATGCAGATGCTTTTGTTAATTATTTTGTCTGAAATGGGAAATGGTGTATGTACTGCACAGTGTTTAAGGAGCACACATAGAGCTCTGACAAAATTTAAGCACCATACATTCGCTCACCCAGAGTGTGACGCTGATTTCCTGGCTGTGGCTTGCATTCATTACATACGCCATTTATGTCCACTAGTCACAGAGGATCAGCTGTGTTGATGTAAACATGAAGATGTTCTCAGCGTCGCACAAGACCGCCTTTGTGGTGGACCATTGTCACTACATGGCAGAGTCGTGCCGGCAGCAGGTGGAGTTCGACATGCTGACCAAAAACCGCGCACAGGGCGTCATCCCGCTGGCCCCCGTCTCCAAGTCCCTGTGGACGTGTGCCGTAGAATGCTCCATGGAGTACTGCCGCATTCTCTACGATATCTACCCCACCAGAAAACTGGTAATCCTCACAGGATCCTTGTTCTCTCTATTACATGCAGCAGTACAATGAGTCCCATCCATCCGTCTATCAAAACCACTTTTTTTGAAATGTATTGAGTTTCATTGTAGAGTTTGCGAGTTTCTGTGTCCTTTAACTGATAGGCTGTGTTGCCCTCATTGAGACACTGAGCTGTTTGTCCATTATGTTAATCACCAGGTGAACTACATAGTCAGCGACTCAGACTGTCACATCCTGAACAGCTGGAACCAGGTGGACCAGAACACTCAAGAGGTACCGTTGGCATTATGGCCTATCAAAACGTTAAATACTATTTGACAAAGCACAATATAAGAATTCGACACAATGTTCTACATTTTTATTTACACGATGTGGTGTTATTACATAATGCTTTGTCACACACCATGTAACAACATATTATGTAATAACTAATGTAACAAATAATTAAATGTAACAAATGTTGTTTAGGAAAATTAGATACATTTTCAAGGGTGTGTTTCCCAAAAGCTTTGTGGCACTTAGTTCATTATCTTCTACTTAAGATCATTCATTGAGTAATGAGTGTTTCTCAAAACCCTATGTAACTGAATTAAATCGTATCCTCATTCATAAACAAGTGATCCAATCCACTCATTATTTTCTATATCGTTCTTTTTATTTGAGCCTTAGTCTGCTATTCTGTCATAGAGACACAGAAGTTACCTGGAATGGATCACGAAAAGCACACTGATGCTTTCTTTTGGACTATGTGATGATGATGAAGAAAATAGATTCATGTTGTAATATAAAATTATATTGTAGGCTTTAGATTTGTTATATTTTATTATTGCATGATAATGTTATATAATGCGTTGTTACACAGTTATTACATAACACAGCATTACTGCACATGTCACATTTCCATAATATCATGAGCACTGTTTCTGAGGTTGTAATCTGAATGCGAGAACTCCTGGCATATGGCTAGATCAGTGGTTCTTAACCTGGGTTCGATTGAACTCTAGGGGTTCGGTGAGTCGGTCTCAGGGGTTCGGCAGAGCCGCGAAGGTCCGGACACACCCGAATTAACGTGCAAATTTGTGATGACACGCCCCGCTTGACCATCACTGGCTGCAGATGATCATGCTACACTGCTTGGCCAATCAGTGCTGCGGGGAATGTAACGCGCTCAGTAGTCAACGTGTCACTGTCGTGGTAGTACTTTGTGTGATTTTTTTGTTAATATTTTAATCCATACGAACTATGTCAGGCAAAAGAAGAAAGTGGTTGGAGGAATATGTACAACATGGATTCACATGTATCACGGAACGTGTTGAGAGTGTGTGTAATTTGTTTTAAGTTCATGCATCGTGTTGGTTTTATTCTTTGACAAGGTGATGTTCATGCACGGCTCATTTTGCGCACCAGTAAAAAAAAAAAAAACATATCTATGTTTTGAATTTGAAAAAATCATATTTTATTGTTCATTGTTGGTTTGGTGAATGTGCATATGAAATTGGGGGGGATCGGTACCTCCAACAAGGTTAAGAACCACTGAGCTACATTTAATGTTATCAGCATAATTCAGTATCAGTTATATATATGGACTATTAAGCGCTTAAAGTGTAAGATACAAAGTCAGTGCTGGTGTCAAAGAAGGGGGGGGGCATTCGAAGGCATTGCTCCCCCTACACACGCTCCAGCACCACAGGTTCCCAAATATTAATTTTTATATCTAATTATTTTTCAGATACCAAACGTGTAAACATTTACATAATTAATAAAGAGTGATTTTGTCATATTATAAATTAATTTGAAAGAATATAGGCTAGTTGATGCTGATTGTTTGTTGCTTTGGTGTGGCATTTGACTTTTGCGCGGAAAATATGATAAAGTACAATTTTCACCCGCCAGCATTCACATTAGGGTAGTGATTCATTCTACTGAGCAGCCTCTTTTCATAAGGGTGTGTAATTCAAGAGAACGATTCATTCAACGGTAATGTAGCAATGGATCTTGTTTGTTGGAAATCTATTACACTGGGTTACAAAAAATTTTTTTGTGAGTTGTCTAATATATTTCTGCTGATTTAACATATTTCTGGCCCACAGAACACGAATATGGC
>JABFDZ020000066.1:28650718-28665532 GCA_019775955.2 Pollimyrus isidori
GACTATGAGGTTCATAGTCGAATCAGACGTCTACGAATCGAATCGTCGAATCCTCGACTATTAGAAGTCAGCCCTACAATTTTCATACAAATAAATTAATTTTACGCAACTTCATTGTGTCATTTTTGCGGGCGAGGAGGGGAAATTTCTGAGATAGGGCGGTATAATCAAGATATCTCCTGTTGGCCAAATTTACACCGTATATCGTTTATACCATTTATACCGCCCAGTACTACCTGGTACAGTCTTTCAGCAAGACAACGTTCATCCACTCATCACACGTGTGTCTATGGCCTGCGTCAGGTTCAGATCCCCCCACGTCCAGCCAGGTCCCTCAATCTTTCCCCAATCAAACGATCAGGTTGGATGTAAATCCAGTGCCAATCTTCAGGGTCTCAAGGGCCAGTTGCAACAATTATGGGCTGGCTTGCTATAGGAGGCCGTATGACTCCCTTTCGCACCATATTACCAATATATACGTATTGGTGGGTGGGTATGGGTGCCACACCCTACTGACATAGGACAAGCAGTGTGCCCATACTGCCAACTCTGTTGTCTGTTTGATGTGATATTTGCGATTCAGTCACATGACCATTCAACAAACACAGATACATTTCATTCATCACCACTCTATCTGGGGGCTTAACTTTTATCGCCACTGAGTATAAATAACTTTTACAGTCTCTTCCTGTGGTTATGTGGCGCTTTAACACTGTTGCTCTCACACGGCCAGGCTCTCGTGGGGCCTCGCACTACGAGATCTAGTGGACAAAACCAGATAAAATACGCAGTGGGAACTGCTTTCCTCACGTTTGGGCTGCATGGGTTATTTGAAATATTTCTGTGTAATATTATGCTGGCTGTAAAAGAGTGATTAAATTTACCCAAAATAAACTGTAGCCAAAGAGAATGTGGTATTTTCTACCAATAGAGTGTGTCAAATAAGTTGGTGGTGTTGCCACTAGTTTTGTCAACAAATACAAACCGTTGCAGACAAATGCAGTGTGACTATCGGGCTTTATGGATGCCGGCTTTTTGGAACTACATGGATGTTTGCTTACACCCATAATTTGATAAGCAGGTTAGTAGTATGCCTAAAATATTAGAGAGGCATATTGTGACACCCAGAAGTTCGCAATCTGTATGAATTAGGTGTATCTTTACGATTAATAAACATTGGATTTTAAACTGCAAAAAATACCACCACAGTACTAATGTCTTTTTTAGCTTGTTTATCCACAATATCTCCTCTTTCAAAAGATCTTGTGACTACTGAGCTTTCCCTTTCTTCTTCACCACTTCATTGCTTTTCGCTTCCCTGATTTACCAGAACAATAGCGACCACAGTGCTCTGCTAACCAAATTTAATAAACATAAGGATATGCCAAATTTGCACAGATTACTAATGTTTGGCCATCACAATCAATATTGAATCAAATCCAGTGGAATTGGAAATCAAATTGACCTGAGACCTTGTGAATCGGAGTTGAATCAGTTTGGGAAATCAGTGGTGATGCTGATGTTAGCTTGTTGCCACTTTGGCTCTGTCGGAGCACTGTGAATCTGGGCTTGTTCCTGTAAAAAGGGGGTTTGACTGAGTTACCTTGGGCTGTGTGTGAGTAGGGCCTTGTCCAAGTAAAAAGATGATTTGGATGGGTTACTGTTGAGGCATTGTGAGGATCCTTAGCGTCCGCCATTGTCACTGTAGAATGGTGATTTGGTTGGGTTACCATTGACAGCATTGGGATCCGGAAGCCCTTGGTCACTTCTCTGAAAACTCCCCGCTGTCCTTTTAGATCTCCTCGGTGTTGAGCAGTGAGGTGCACAGCGTTCGGGCCGGGAGGCACCTCGCATCTAAGCTCAACGTTCTCGTCCAGCAGCACTTCGACTTGGCCTCCACCACCATCACCAATATCCCCATGAAGGTGAGCTGCCGCACCCCCTAGCCTCGCTCTTTAAACTCTCTCGTGTTGAGATTGAGGATGAAGTTTTGCTGCTTTTCTTTACACACCCTGTTTTCTGTTTTGCTAGCCCACATTAAATGTCTGTGACCAGGTCAGTACATTTTGGCGCGCCTGAGGGATCGCAGAACTCAAGACTCCCTTCCCATACAGACTTCCTGTTAGCAACCCCACCCCCTTTCCCCCTGCCCTTGGTCACATGATCTAGTTGTGATTGGTCTGTCCCGCCCCCTACCTTTGGTAGCCATCTCTCCTGTCCTCTTTTGTAATGTGATGAGTGGTGGCTGTTGGCTGTGTGTCAAATTTCTGCCAGAGCACCCACCCGTTTCCCCCCTCGTCCTGTCAGCTGCGTTGTTCCTCTTTTTAAGATGTGCCAGATGTGAGCAGAGGCCAGCATTTAGACATGGCTTACTCGTTATATTACTCTCATTAAATGCATCGATGCATGCATTACTGTTAGTGTAGTTGTTATTGCCCTTGATCATATTCTCTTCACAATATATGCATAATATTGTGTTTCTGTCAAGATATTTTTGCTCATACAGTAATTAATAGCATGAATTTGGTATATTATTGCTTTTTGTGGCACCATTGATGATTGTGGCCATGATATAACTGATTACTTTGTGGAGAATTACCATTATGATGCTTTCTGGAGCTGTGGTCACTCTTCATTATATGTGGTTCCAACTTTTTTGTTGTCTTTAGCTCGTTCTCATCTTCTCAGCCCTCTCTAAGGTCTTGGCCATTATATCAGCGTTTCCTTCTTACCAGTCGTGTGTCGTCATCCCCGTCGCTTTGAGGTTGGAGGAAGCCTTGCCTTCTTCCGGCTGATAAACCAGCAGATGGCTCCCTCAAACCAGTGGCCAAAATGACTCACGTAATTGAGGGTGTAACCGCTTTTGGATCCTAAACTCTTCGATACACCCGCTAGCCCAGATGACTCATTTATATTATACCTTCTTCTAATTGCCCCAGGGACTTTGTCACGGCTTAAGTCTGGTGATTACGGGAGGATTTAGGGCCATTAGCCCTACACCTATAGGTCCAGTAGGGGAATTCAAAGGAGGGTTGGGTAAGATTTGAGCGGTTTCATAGTTACGGTGCTCAAGGTTGCCTCCTTCAGTCATCGTGACTCTAAGGTCCTCGTAGTAGAAAGGAGTCGTTGTGAGTCAACTTCAAGTGGGAGCGGCGCGTGTCCAGAAGCGTGCTCTGACAGTGCCCGACCCCCCTCTCCCCTGCCCCGAAGGAGGAGCAACACGCCAACACGTCGGCTAATTACGATGTGGAGTTGCTGCACCACCGAGACGCCCACATGGAGTTCATCAAGAGCGGTATGTGAAGGTCGATGGCCGTGGTCTCTCGTTGTGCCATAGTGCTCCTGTACCACTTAGCAGGTGTTATCCTCTTATACAAGGACCCCGAACTGAGCTCCGTCACCAAGCTTGATAATGACAGAAGTTGAGATGGTCCTTAGTGAGAACATCCTACATTGCTATTATAAATATGTGACACATGAGTTGCTCACCTGGCCCTCTTGTACCCACTCCTTCATGGTGGCCTCAGGTGACCTTCACCCCACGGGCAGCACCCCCCGGGACAGCGGGCTGAAGGAGACAGTGACCCTGAAGTGGTGCACTCCCCGCACTAACAGCGTGGGTGAGCAAAGGGGGGATTTAGGTTTGCTCCTCTGGGCTGCTGGTTAGCTTGTAGCTGTGAATTGTTGTCAGCTATATGATTTTTAGGGATTGTCTGATGTCTGACCGTCTTCAGAGCAGACTTGTGCCTGGTTTTAATCTTCGTTCTGTTGCTACAGAACTCCATTTTTGTACCGGCGCTTATCGGATCTCGCCAGTGGACGTCAATAGCCGCCCATCTTCCTGTCTGACTAACTTTCTCCTGAACGGTCAGTCTGAAACCTGGGACTGGGCTTTGGGAAGAAGCGGCTTGCCAGAGATGTCCGATGGTGTCATAACGGGGTGGCTCGTCCCTCTAGGTCGCTCGGTGCTCTTGGAGCAGCCGCGGAAGTCAGGGTCAAAGGTCATCAGCCACATGTTGAGTAGCCACGGTGGGGAGATCTTCCTGCATGTGCTCAACTGTACCCGCTCCACCCTGGAGGACCCACCGTCCATCAGCGAGGGGTGTGGCGGCAGGGTCACGGACTACCGTATCACTGTGAGTGACCAGGCGTCCCTGCTGTTTTGGTTTTTTTTTTTGGGGGGGAGCGGTGGGTGAGGGGGAGGCATTTTATGGTGTGCACGTTTGTATGCTTCCTATTCACAGATCCTATCTTTTCTGTTTACATTTAGGACTTTGGGGAGTTTATGAGGGAGAACCGACTCACACCCTTTCCAGAAGCCCAGGGCGCCGACAGTGCTGGGAAGGTCCCGCTGGAGAGGGCCAGGAACCAGCTGGAGCGATATACACGCTACTGGCCCATGATCATCTCCCAGACCACCATCTTCAACATGCAGGCGGTGAGTGTGTCGGCGTCCTGTCCATCTGCTCTGTGATGTGACCAATCACGAACTCTCTCGAAGCCCCTGGTGGCCTAAAAGTGAAAGGTCATGTAACCTCCCCTGTTCCCTCTGATACTGGCTCATGTTTTTGAACAGGTCTGGCTGTTGTATGTTGCGTTACCCCTAAGAACTGGAGTCTTCCTTGTCACAGGTGGTGCCATTGGCTAACTTGATTGTGAAGGAGAGCTTATCTGAGGAGGATGTGCTGACTTGTCAGAAGACCGTTTACAATCTGGTGGACATGGAGAGGAAAAACGACCCTCTGCCTATCTCCACTGTGGGCACCAGAGGCAAGGGCCCCAAACGGTGAGTAAACTTAGTGTAAGCGGTGAGACCGAATGGACCATCCTAGTTTTTCGTGAGTTATTGAGTTGCTTGGCAGATTCATATATTTGAAGGGATTTACCTGCTGTGGATGGTACCACCCCCATGGAGACCTGGATTCCAGCTGAAGTCATAAATAATAATGCTTAATTTAGTCATGGAAGAAGTGAATCATGACTCAAATTAGGTTGCTGGAGCAGCCTTTTTCTGTTTCTTTGATTTTGTAATATTTAACAATTTAATTAACCTACAATTGAAAAGAACCTATTTAATCACTAAATTAGGGATTAGTGGTTAATTTTCCTTTAACATAGATTAATTCCTTTAAACTAATTAAGGGGGAACACATGTAGCGCTTTTTAGATCTCTGTGCACTTTCTTTCACTAATGTGAATTTAATATGAATATAATGATTGTTCAGGTAAATCGGCCAGTAACTCGGGTAATTGATTAACAGTTCAGCTGGAAGAAAAATCAGAGCGTGGCGTGGTTCACTTGGACGGGACCCAGTAAACTCTCCTGTGCTTTTAGTTTAACCACTGGATGTGTTTTAGCAGAAAACAGGCTAAAGTAGCTAAAGAGCACAAGAGGTAGCTTCTTGGACTTGATTTCTTCTGACTGTCATGTGATTTGCTGTCTCCTCTCAAGTACCCGGGCTCTGTTAAATGGCGTTCTGTTATGGTGGTGTTTGGGGTACTGCCTCGTGATTGGCTGACGGTCGCTGTGCTTGGCTCCTCCCCCCAGGGACGAGCAGTACCGTATCATGTGGAATGAGCTGGAGACGCTGGTGCGCACCCACGTCGGCAGCAGCGAGCGGCACCAGCGTGTGCTGGACTGCGTCCTGGCCTGCCGCAGCAAGCCACCTGAGGAGGAGGAGCGCAAGAAGCGCGGGAGGAAGAGGGAAGACCGGGAGGACAAGGCAGAGAAGAACGGCAAGGACTCAGAGGCCGAGAGGAGCTGGCAGGAGTCGGAGAGGTCAGGGGCTTTTCGATGAAGGTCGCCAGGACCCCAAGCTGCAGACGACAAAACTCCCTCATTTAGTGGCTGTCATGTACCCAAGCCGTCACTGTGATCCAGATATATGCCATTTCCTCAGATACATTTAATTAAGAAAATTAGAATTCTCCTGAGTTTTAAGGTGGCACAGGGGCCAAATGGTGAGCACTATCACCTGACACCTGCAGGATTTTGGGTTCAGATCCCACTGCTGCTGTGTTCTTTCTATGTTCCGGTTTCCTCCCATAGTTCAAAGATCTCAAAGTATGAAACCTTTGGACCAGGTCTCTTAGATCCTTAGATTGGTTTATTAGTTTGAAAATTAATCATGAACGTTCATGAGTGTTGCTAGTGCAGGGGTGGGCAGTGTTATCCAGAAAGGGCTGCTGTGTGTGCAGGTTTTCACTGCAACTACCTAATTGATTACTAATCAGAGGACTGATTGGCTGAAGAGTCCTCACACCTGTGTTTGAACAGCTGACCTAGAGGTGATCCCAAAAACCTGCATACAAACTGCAAATAGCCCAACCCCGCGCTAGTACATGTAGGACCGTTTGCTGGTGACTGAAGAGGATGTAGAGGATGGGGAGAGATGGCTCATGTGCCCATTTGGGTTCCTCTGCCTCCCAGGCTGAAGGCGGCCCTGGAGCGTGAGAAGGACGACCTGCCAGAGTCGGAAGTCATCAAGGACTCGCCGGACTCGCCCGAGCCGCTCAACAAGAAGCCCCGGCTGGAGATGGAGGAGCACCTGCTTCCGGAGAAGGCCAAAGGTACGGCTCCTCCCTTCTAGGTGGGCCGCAACTGGCCTGAGCCACGCCAGCTCTACAAGAGCAGAGTTCAAACGAACGCTGTCACGCCCTGTGGCCGCTGAGGCCCAGAAGCGGCCACCCTTTTGTGCTTTTTTGTGGAAGAATTGCATACAACATCTAGAATGTCAGGAATGTACCCAGTGAGAAGCTGCTGAGGTGTGTATAAAAGTTAGCGCTAATGCTAAGCTTACACTATACTACTTTTCAAGTCGTAAAATCGTCTTAAACTTCTTGCAGCTTACACACTTAAAATAATCAGCGACATGGTCACACTTTGCAAGATCTTTCACCAGGAAGAATCACTGATAAGTCTGCCTTTTCTCCAAACTATGTTTTGTCAGAAAAACACATGCAAGAAGTGAGGAAACTACAAATTGTTAAAAGACGTTTGACAACATATGACCTACATTTACAAACACAGGGCAAATTAAGCTTTGTATACATAGAACTTTGAGGAAACGCTGTTACATACAGTATGGGGTTTCCCCTTACCCCGTGTCTTGTGCTCTTATTGGCTGTACCGTGCCGGAGCATTTATTGCCAGTCACATCTGAGTCATAACACTTTTCACACTACAGGATATGGATTCGCTGACAGGTCCAGATATTTTGTCTTTGAAGAGTTTATAGTAGTGACCGAGTGGTGATTTGCCAATGGCAAGCGAACACCGATCTGCCTCCAGTCTGGGGCTGTTGTCAGTGATCTCCCAAAGCTATTGGCAGGCAGAAAATTGGGGTTAAAATATTGTAGTGTAAACTTAGCATTACTGTTAGTGGAGTGGAACTGCCACCACTTCACAGAAACATTATATGGTTGAAGATCCGCAGTATAATTCAATATTAGAAAAACTATATCAAAATTGGGGCAATGACACTAGGTGGCAGCAAAGCACAGAATGAGCAGCTGCAGAAGGCACTTAATATTGTGAACATGGTAACTATAGAAATATTTGTTGGATCCATCCATTTGTTGAAACCGCATGTCCTATTCTGGGTCACTTGGGGCTTCCTCAGCCTATGGGTGCAAGGTGTGGAATAACCTAGAATTGGGCACCAGTCCACTGTAGGGCACAATCACACACACATGCATAACTATGGGCAATTTAGCAACTCCAATTAGCCTCAGTATGATTTTAGACTGTGGGGGGAAACCAAAGTACCTGGAGGAAACCCCATAATGACATGGAGAAAACATGCAAACTCCACACATGGAATCCTGCAAAGACTTGAACCCAGGTCCCAGAGGTCTGAGGCGAAAGTGCTCACCACTGCGGCAGCCCTATTTGACGGATCACTGTTTTTCCCCAAACTGACCAGGAACATTGTATAAATGATGGTGTGGAGTCTTTCTTTCTTTGAGGCAAGTTGCACCAAAAATGCAACGTGAATTATTGGTGGCACATGAAAGGACAGCCACAGATGTAGGCATGGTAAACAAGATCCTATTGTGAGAAGTCACATAAAGTAGAGCACTGCATACAGTTTTTTATGAGGGATTGTACAGGTCGATGGGTAGGGGAGGAGTAGGGATTAGATTGGGAGGGGGGCTGACATGTCCATCCAGGAAATGCATTGCTTTTGTTCTAACAGCATCTACTTTCCACAATATTCGCAATAACTGTGTACTACTATACAGGTCCAGTCTCGCTCTTCACCATGTGGACCAATAGGATCAATGCGGCAAACTCACGCAAGCATCAGGAGTTTGCTGGGAGAATCAACTCTGTCAACAACAAAGCCGAGCTGTACCAGCACCTCAAAGATGAAAATGGGTTTGTATTTTGTCATCATTGAAGCCGATACGTGATTGGCCACCAGTACATTTCACTGACTGCTGTCTTTTATCCTACAGGATGGACTCGCACGAGAATGGGAAGGCCACCAGATAATGTGACTCTTTCCGATTGGTGGAATAGCCTGTCTGTCAAAGCTGCTTTGAGTCTTATTAGATTTGTACAGTGAGATTATTTTACTAAAAATGTGTAGCTGGATCGTGTGTTGCAACTTTTTACCTTTATATGCTGTACTCAGATGAAATGTTGCAGAGTTCTTCAATTTTTTTTTTCTTAATACATTTCTTTATACACACTTTTATACTAGCAAATTCCGATGTTCTGAAAGGAAATAAAAAGAATGTGTTGCTTGTTTTCCCTCCTGTTTCTTGAGACATCCAGAAACAACATAAGTGACTAGGATCTGAAGTGAATCGTTCCCAAAACTCAACACATCCACGTACATATACACAGAGCATTTAAGTGGCATCTCTATTGGGCCCCTATGGTGCCGCACAAATACAAATGCAAAAAATAAATCTATAATAGCAGCACTGTACAATACAATAATTCAATTAAAATATAAATATATACAATAAAGGTTTCAAAAAATGGCCGTAAAAACTAAATTGATTAGGAAATAAGGTTAGGAAGCAGGATTGATTGGTAGACTGAATCCCTTTGTGTTTGTGTGTCCAGTTTTCATTGCCGTATATGCCCAGTCAAAATAGGAATTAATCCATATTTCTGAGATATTCCATATAAAATGAGTTAAAGATAAAAGATTCCATGCTCCACAACCTTAAAAGCCTGAATTATATCTCCATGCTCTGTTGTTTTTGGAGTGCCATGGTGATAAATGTATCTACAAAGCTGTTGGTTTAGTGGTCATGTGGTTCAGCTGACCCTTGTTACCCACAATGAAAGTGCCTTGCCTTTAACCCTGGAAAAGCAACACATAAGTACAAATGTTTGTGCTCAGATGACATCAAGGAGGTCAGTTACTTGTTCAGCTTGTAAAATATGTGTGAGTTCATTGGAACTGACACTATCAGATCTCCACCCCCACCCCCACCCCTCTGTTCCTTGAAATGACAAAACATCTTGCAGAGCCTTTCACAAACCAGCTCAGGAAAAGTAGTTCTTTAATTTAAGGAAGTGTCATTTCCTGTACCAAAAAATATATGATGATAGCTAAAGAATATTGCATAGTTGTTTATTATTAAGTTAGATTGAATTCAAGTCTTTGTCATTGTTAGTTTTTTGATAACCACAAATTAATACGAATATCATGGTCCACGTAAAACTGTGATTATGATCTTGTTCTATAGAACTGTATGATTTTGTGTGGGTATAATGTTTTGTTTACAGTTCAGCTTTGCTGTGTTTAATTTTGCTTCTGATTATTACACAGATTTTGGCCAGGGAGGGAGCAGACAGTATGGATGCATGCACACATCCATTAATATACAGTTCGATTACAACCTTATCTAGTAATGCTATAGTTTGCTATATAGCCATTTTCACTTTTAATCCCTCCTGGAAAGGTGATGCACGCTTATGTCATCATTGCTGGTGTAACATATTTGAAACACCATATTACTTCAATTTGTAGGGAAACCCTGAAATGCTCCCAACACAGATATTAGGATCCTAGTACAGTATAAGTCTGAAGTGAGAGACTTTAACCTTAAAGAATAGTATGCAATATACAACAGCCAATGGGCTATTGTGTAACTATCCTACATTTAAATGGACATCAACAAACTGCCCCTGCCAGCTGTCATGATATGTGGTCATAATTTACATTACAATAATTACTAGTGTGAAACGTAAAGGCGTAAACTGGATTACAAACAGCACCTAAATGATCAGGAACGGCTGAAACTTTTATTTGGTCCACACATAGTATTGTAAGAGATAGTTTCACATATTTTCACCATAAAGCCATTGCCTCGATCAATAAACTATTGTTGAAATTTGGAATTATTTATTAATTTGGACAGTTTTATAAATAAAGCAGGACTATCCAAGAAGTGTGGGTTGCATATTCCAGATAATGACTGTGTAGGAAGGAGTCGGGTATACTACTAGGAATAATTATGCTCAGGAATATTTGAAGTAAAATCAGTATATTTTGACTGTGAATGCATTTTTTAACATTTTCACAATTTTCACGTTTATCTGAAATTTACTTCCACATACTCTAGCCCTTTTCCCTAAGATGTTTCATACACATGAATTTAATGTAGTCTAAAATTTAACTGAACTATATGCACAAATCTCGCTTTACACAAAGTTGCATTTTACAAAAATTACAGTGGACCAATTATAAGGGGCCTAAGAGTTCAGAAGCTAGACCAGTCCCCTAATGGCTAAATAAAACACTGACTCAAGCTTAACAGAGGAACAGCAACATAAGTTAAACAAGTAATACTGCACGTCTACAAATGTAATTAATTACTGTCCATATTTCCTGATATTGTTTAAACAGGAAAATATAAAAGGAAAAATGCCATGATCTGATACCCGGTCAAAGACTGCCTTATGAGAATAGACTACAATCTCTGGAAAAAAAAGGTAAAAATGCATATGTTTGCTTGTCACTGAGGCTGTACCATCAAGGGCCTGCAAATTATAGCCTTAGCTGTTTGTAATTGTACCTTCTAAGGTACAGAAATGGACTCTGAGGAACATTTCGGTACCATTGACGGTACATTTATGCTGTTTGTAAATTTGGGATGTTCCTCAGATATGTGCCTTCTGTACCTTCAAAGGTACAATTACCAGGCTACAGTTCCAATGAAAAGCAAGGGTACAAAATGTTTACTGTAAATGTGTACTGTACAGCAACAATTCAGCCCAGGCCACAGAGTTATCATACAGTATAATATTTCAGTCTGTCACATAACCTGTAATAAATACACACACCATACTATTGATGTGAATCTGCAACTACTAATTAAAATGAAAGAATCTCATTATCCCCATCATCACCTATCTCCCTTAACTCAGACAGCACATACCCACCCATTTATAACTACATGTCTGTCTTCCTTTCTCCCCAAATGTAAAAGTGCAATATGTCCCTCTAAGCGCCAGTGTGACGTTTAATAAATTCACTTCCTAACTCTAGATCGGTACCAGTATGTGCAATTTAATCGTGCTGCATGCAGTGAAGTGAAATTGCAAGGACAGATCCTGGAAAAAGATAAAATACACAAAAATAATATTAAAGTAAAAATAAAAAAAGAAATAAACAACAGCACAGTTCATTTTCTTATGGTACTGAAGGCACTTACTCAAAAACTACCAGTAAGGGTTTGCTGAGAGGTACGGCTAGAACAACTGGGCTTACTGGATAGGCTCCCCAACTGCGCGGAGCCGCTTCCTCCCAGACCAGCGAATACGAAAGTGCCTCGGAGAGGCCGCTCCGGTTCTGCACCAGGAAGGAGTCCGGAGCATGAACTGAAGCGATAATCTCTCGCAGAAAAATATCGGCGTCCTTGGGAACCACAATCGCTCCCCTCACGCTGTCATTCTCCGGCGGGAAACAAAAAACATGCTTTCTGCCTTTCGGGGACTTCACTTTCGCGCTGGAGAAGTGTCTGGGTGTTTGGAAGACACGTTGAAGCCTTTCTAAGAAGGTGCTCATTACTTCCACGCCAGAAAGGAGTGCATGCGTCCTAACCTGGGAGATCAACTGGAGCAAATTTGGAAGAAAAATGTCCGATCAAAGATCAAGTTTTCTCCACAAAGGAGACATCGTTTCACTGTATGCGGAAGGCACAGTGAATGGGTTTATAAGCACTTTGGGGTAAGCTCCTCTCTTACTAAATGGCTGCTGAGTGATTTTGTCATGCTTGTTTCGGACGTTTTGCTTTATTCCTTTGACAGGTGCCATCGCTTTTGCACCGCCCAAGAGCTTTTCTGAAAAGATCATGCACTTTTAAAAAAAGTTTCAAAGTGATTAACTTTATTTCCTCCAGTCTAGGGCATCAGAAGTAGGAAGTAATTTGAAGTTGTTGACAGGCCTGACAGTTGCAACTACAAATCCGACAAACACGACTCTTACTCCATACATTTTTAACGGGGATGCAGTATAAGCTGATATTTTAGAATAAAATTTTGCTCCGAAGCCACTCCGTTGAGAAACGCATCGGCGGGTTGAACAGCTGAATCCTGTTTTGTTTTTAGTTTACAGATTTCAGTCTTTGGCGGCAGATTACGGTCCGTAAAAGCCTGCTGATGTTTCAACACGCAGAAAGTGCAGCAGATTGAAACTTCTTCCAGGAAGCGAGCTTCGGGTAGTGTTTTAGTCTATCTGACAGATTTAGGCTGCGTTTATGCCAAGCCGTTTTCTCTATGATACATTTCTGCAGGATAACACTATTTCGGTTTTAACCAGTTTAGAATGCAAAGTTTTTATTGAAAAATCTATTGTATTTACATGCCTTTGTGTGTTTAATTAAGACTGCAGTCTCTAAAGAGAAGTGTTCCGCTTGACTTTTGTTGTTACAGTACTCTAAAACAAGCAGCCAGAAAATGTGTGAGTAATATATAGTATACTCCCTAACACGGCCTTGTCGTGCATCCTGTAAAACTATACCGTTAAATTGTGGTTTTCAGTCTCCTTTCCACTGTCATGTTACTGACTCGGGGTTTCACGCCATCCTCAGCTATACCTAGTCTTCTGATCAAGTTAATAGCATTCCTGGGGGTGGAACCATACCCCCACCAAACTGACTGCCCTACACGTGTCTGTCATCTGCTGGAGAGAAGTAGGCAGTGATGAGTCAGGATGCAATAGAGAAGGACACCATCCCCATTTCTAATTTTTTCAGGCCTGTGGTGGCAGTAAACAATTTGACTCATACATCTTGTAGGCCGGCTATGTATTAGGAGAGACAGTACTTAATTGGCATGTAAGTTGTCTTTTGGAGTATGATTTATCATCAGCTATGATTATGACTTTATAAACGCAATCCCTGACTTTTTTCCATATTCCAAAGTTATTCAACAATCCACCCAGGATGTTATTTCCACCTCCAGTGGTCTATGCCCTTTCTGGCTTTATTTGCAGCTTTTGGTTTTGGTGCATGCAAATCCCTCTTCGGATTTATCATTTATCGAATGCAAAGTGAGCCAGAGGTGTGGCTTTTTAGGGGTCTGTTAGATCTTGCCTGTGCGTAACTCATTAACGACTCTGAACAGGACTGCGCTACCGACAGACGCCTGACCGTTGGATCTTTCTGGAAGCATTTTGGAAGTTGTTAGACGTAGCCCCAGAGTGCATTGCTTTTGTTTCAACCACTCCCAAAGGTTAGAACATCAGGAATGTTCCGGAAAAATGTGCGATGACCCCCCCCCCCAACTACTTTGGCTTTATTGACGTATAGTGTGCCCCTCCCCCAGCAAAGCTGGGTTTGATTTCATGGAGCCAACCTCTACTAAACATGATTGCACAGTATTATACTAGCTTGTCTTCTAAAAAATAAGCTGGTAATCAACAATGATTATCAAGTTTATGTGTCCGGTAAACACATGGGAGCCCATGGGAGCAGCAGAAGATCTGTGGTCTGTACAGAGCTTCACATTAATGCCAAAGTGGGGAAAAGTTAAAGTTGCTACA
The DNA here is from genome assembly GCA_019775955.2 of Pollimyrus isidori. NCBI lineage: Eukaryota > Metazoa > Chordata > Actinopteri > Osteoglossiformes > Mormyridae > Pollimyrus > Pollimyrus isidori. The sequence goes on from JABFDZ020000066.1 coordinate 28,664,731, forward strand.
GGGATCCTCTGTTCATTTTTTGGCACCTGTTTTTTTTGTCTTGTAGGAAAGTCATCTTTTTTTTTTTTTTTGCTGTTTTGCTGGTTATTCTATATCAGTGCTTTGTTACAAATAAGGAAACTATGTGGAAAATGTTGGTTAAATGTGGTGCGCTGGTGTCTTAGAAGAGAGTAGATGTTATTCTCACCCCACTACGTTGGGTCACCTGTAGTTAATACCTAGAAATATTGTCTTTTTATATTTTTTAAAATTATACATTGAATTCTGTAGTGCCCAAGTTAAGTTTACTTAATCTTTACTTTTAAATAAGCCGTGTCTGAACTTGGTCACTAGTGTTTTTCTGACACACAGTAATGGTGATATAATTGCCTGTCAGTGAGCTGTAAGGTAACTGATGTGTGACCGGAGCTGCTGTTGGTTCACGTTTAACCAGACTTCAGGGCAGAATTGTCTCTGCAGCTTTACTCTTGAATGAACCCATAGGTTTACAAGCACCTCTAAGCATTTCCTTATGTTATTTATATGTTTTCCGTGCCATTTTCTGTTTATGTACTCCTGACTAAGTTTCTCTAAGTAAAAGGAAGCATGCAGAGAAAGGCAGTAATGTATATGAACAACTGGGATACAACACGGCTGGTGGTCAGACCCATAGTAATAATAATAATAATAATGGAGAGTCCATCCATCCATCCATTTCCCAAACCGCTTATCCTTACTGGGTCGCAGGGGGTCCGGAGCCTATCCCGGAAACAACGGGCACGAGGCAGGGAACAACCCTGGATGGGGGGCCAGCCCATCGCAG
>JABFDZ020000066.1:28665632-28676760 GCA_019775955.2 Pollimyrus isidori
GGAAACCGGAGTACCCGGAGGAAACCCCACGACGACACGGGGAGAACATGCAAACTCCACACACATGAAACCCAGACTGGAACCCTAGTCCCAGAGGTGTGAGGCGACAGTGCTAACCACTGTACCACCATGTCGCCCCATAATGGAGTCTCCTATGTTTAATTTTATGGAAAAGAGGGTCAAAATTTGTACCTTTGCTTGTCACTGGGGCTGTACCCTCAAGGCTCTGCCAATTCTAATCTTAGCTGTTGGTAACTGTACCTTTTAAGATACAGAAATGGACTCTGAGGAACATTTCAATACAATTGATGGTAAATTAATGCGGTTTGTACCTTTGGGATGTTCCTCTGAGTCCATTTCTGTACCTTAAACAAGTCAAATTACAAGGGTACTTCCCTAACGACAAGGAAAGGTACAAATTTTTACTGTTTTTCTGAGTGTGATGATGGATCTGAAGCTGTGTCAATACACGTCTCCATACTGTACTGTTAACATAATTAGTGTTTGATATTTGCTGTAATAATATTTTTCTGCTTCTTTTTTGCTTTGGTGTCCTGCACGCAGGCCAGGGCCAGCTGCAGATTCCGATTCAGACAGGAGATTACCGTTTGCAGGCGCATCGGAGCGCCATGCCAGAGGACTTGGGGAGATGCGCGTTTCCCGAGTATAAACTCCCGCTTCCCAGGTCCCCATGTGGGGTGCGCTGATAGGGGGCCCTGTTGAGGATTTTCTCGGGAAAACATTCGACAGTCATTGTTATGTTAGGTTATCAGCTTCCTTCGTTTCCTGAAAGTGGTCCTTGAATTCAGTCCAAGTGGAATTTTAGGTACTGAGAAGTGGGAGGCAGGACTTTTTACCTTGTAGGGACATTTTTTTCACCACAAAGGGAAACTCAATTTCACAAAAATCTGTGAATGGTTAAGGTTAGGACTGGGTAGGGGTTAAGGTTGGCATAGTAGTTGGAATTAGGGTTTTCCCCCATAGAAATGAATGGAGAGTCCTTATAAAGATATACATGCCTGAAATGTGTGCGTACCTGTGCTTGTACGTATGTGTACATGTATCTGTGTCTGTGTGTGATTCCTCAGCATTTATCCAACTCGCAGGTCTGCTATGTTTCCTGAGAAGATGGTTTTATGGACCATCATCGTCCCGTAACATCACGCGATGCAGACTGTTGAGTTACACATTTTGTTTTTTCTTAAATGTCTTTCTTCCCCCATCGTTCCCGGTGACGGACGGGCCCATTACTTGCCTTAGTGCCGCTAGTCGACTGAACAGTGGCCTCCTTAATTAAAAAGGCTAAATGTCTTGGGAATGCTGCAGGTTTTGGAGATATGTGTCACCTAATCTGCAAACCTGTGCCCAGCACTGGAAGTTTCTTGGCAGCCTTGCAGAAAACAGGTTGAGTGCAAGGCCTCTGTTGACATTAGTCTTTCCCTCTGATCTTAGTACACATTCGAGAATAGTGAACACAAAGGTACTGAGGTTTCCACCATACACTGGTGTCATGCACCATTTAGTCTTCACGGGAAGTAATACCTCACTTCTTTGTCATTGCAAGTGGTAAAATCTGCTTTTATTTTCGGATCCAAATCACAGCTGCAAAATGTACGACATTAATCAGTCCCTCCAGGAAGTTGCGATATTGCAAAACAGTTGCAACTATTTTTGTAAATTCGTTTTTGAAATGACATAGGCAAAGAATAAAGACTCAAAACATCGCAACTTTCACCGCAACTTTTTGAAAAAGCTGTCGAAAAATCAAGCATTTTAAGCCACAACGATCAAAAAAGGCGCCCGGAAAATCCTGGAGGGACTGATTAATACTGACATTCCATGTTATACACTTACTGTTGTCATACTGCAAAGACAGGGACAATCGACAGGGTTAAGACCTTAAGTTAGGCCGAAACATTTTTTCTCTGTCACAGGAAACATAGCTGAGCAAGTTTTGCGGGTTTAACAATCTGTCCTTTGCGAGATTATCTAGAATATTTAAAGAAGGAAAAAACTCTGCATGCGCGATTGTTTTCCTGTGAATCGCTCACAGACTGTGGCGCATTTGGGAGAAATTCAACAAAAATGAGTGAGGGCATAAAAAGAGAAACACGTTCTACTTCCACTGTACGAAAATATTTTGGATTCCATACAGACGATATTGAGCAAAAGCAAGTGATTTGTCAGCACTATTTTGTGCTATTTTTTGGAAGAACTCCTTGTAATACCAACAACAGTCTCTATTGGTAGATAATGTTAGATTTTGCTGTAGTTAATTTTGGGTAAATTTCAATTCCTTTTTTGCTTGAAAAATATCACAATATTAATCGCAAAACCTTCTAATATCACAATGAATGCTGAGACTTAAAACATCCACATTAGTCTGTAGCCGACTTCACTCGTCGATGAACCGAACCGCTCAGATTGGATATTGGATATGAGCTTAATTCTCCAGAATTCTCTTCCTAGAGGCTCCTGTGCAGTCCTGTGAGAATGGCCCCGTGTTTGAGTACTCGGGTCAGACTAAGGGTGGCGGTAACCAACCATGAGCAGTTGGGATTGCGTACCACGTGGCCGGGTGGGTTGCAGCGCTGGAATATGTATGCTTGCCAGATTTTCTTCTGAAGACAGCCAAGTCTTACCATCAACGGGCCTATTCAGACCTTTCTGGCATTCTGCTCGGGTGTGGAGCTTTTACCCTGCATTAACCCTACCAGGTTATCCAGGGAGTTTTGCGTAATCGCTGTCCGGCTTGGTTAGACCTCCAGTGTTTGCGGCCTCCTCGCCCTTGTCTGTTTCCATGGTGTTTTGGCCGGCCTGCTTTTGACAGCTTGTCAATAATCTATCACCGCAAACAAAGCTGCCCTTGTGTGCCAGGGAGGAACGGCCACCCTGGAACGTCAGTGAGACGCTCAAAGCAGAAGCAAAAAAATGCAGCCTTGGACGAAGTGCCTTCAGTCATTTTAACACCAATGTTCCGGAACAAGATCCTGGGTTGTCTGGACTGGGAATATTTGTAGCTCCTGGCAGTTATGTGTTGCTTTCACATTGCACAACAGGAACTGGGATCTTCTTGCTAAATAAATAGGGGAGATGCAAAAAGCTCGTAGGTTAAACTTTACACACAATTTGCAAATAAACTGCACCACGCCAAAACAATGGAGGATCAACAAGTCTTTAGTTATTGGGGGCATCTCTTGTGCTCAAAATAGGACACAGTGTTTAATTTATGTTTTATTTATATGACCTGTGACATGTTTATAATTATTATTAAATCTGCTTAGATCAATCCTTCCACAGAATAAAAAACAGCATATAATTATCCCATTAATTATAAAAGAGGTATATTGGTTATTGATCAAATTTCTTGATGCAGAAATATGGAGACACAAGCAAAAATGCATTCATTGATGCATTAAATGTAATTGAGGTATAAAATGTAATCCATCTGCTCGGTTCTCTTTCCTACACTTCTTTGTGATTTCCAAGTTAGCAACAGTGCTTGTGGTCAATCAATCTGCAAGTTTATCACTGTAAATGCCTCCCAAGTACTATTTCAAGGGAAAATTCCAAGTCTGGAGTCGGTACATTAAGGGGTTGAGGAATTACAATCGGGTTGCGTTCTTGTGATGTAAACACCACTAGAGTTCCTGGTTCTGGAAAAAGGTTCTGGTTCCTGAAAAAAGGGCTAGTGGTGAGAAAAGATCATTTGTTGAATGACCCTGCTGGAATAAAACCCTCCCTGCATACACAAATCGTTTGACAGTGGCAATCTGCTTCTGGAATAAACCATGTGATGCCCCCCCCCCCAGGTTGGTAGATGACAGATGTGTGGTGCAGCCCGAAGCTGGAGACCTAACCAACCCCCCAAAGAAGTTCAGAGGTGAGTGAGTCAGGGTGTTCTCTCAGTGTCTACGAATCTCTGCAATGAGCTACAGTTTCAGGATGTCAGATCCACAGTCGCATAACTGGAAAACACAGTGAGACTGAGGTGACACTAAACCGCTAAATAGTTTGTGGAAAGTTAAACTCTTCAGTTATAATTTGCATGTGTGAGTAGACTGTGAAGCTTGTTGATGAGTATTAAAAATGAACAGCATGCACTGTAAGAACCCATAAATTAGTACTTCTCATTCATTTCTTAAATCTCCATAGTTCTTGCATGTAGCCTGTTTAAAATTCCATTTATAGGGTTACAATACACTGGGCAACTTTTTGAGCAAAATCACTGGGCATTGTTGCTCAGGCACTTTACCACTGATTCTGGGCAACAAATTTCTGTTTGAAAAACATTAATTGTCAGTGGGCAACATTTTGCGATCATCGTGATCCAGATAAGTTGCTCTTTGTCTTCACCTTGTTGCGACGGCAACATTGCTCAAAAAGTTGCCCTGTGTATCATCATTTTAAAAGGGTAATTTTAGTTACACATTTTTTTTTTACCTTTATTGATTTTAGTGTTTTGTTAGTCCCGTTTTCATCCGGGATTAGTGTGTTAATCCCCCACCTATAACCAATGGACGCCTCACGTCAGCTGATCTTGATTCCTTTACGTCTCCATGTCACTCAGCCTTCCAAGGCTGCACTCTCCTCTGTCTCTTGGTTAGCTGACTGTACCTCCATTGCATGGCAGGGCAGGGATTATCTAACAGGCAAGATCCCTTCGCCTGGTGTAGCTTGATGGTCTTAGATTTCCCAAGCTGCTTCTGTTGAGTTTCCTCAGCTGCAGCTGGTTTCTGCAGGAATCAGAGATTTATAAGTCATCTTTCGTAATGAAAAAAACTTTGCTGCTTGGTTTTTTTCTGTTGTACTTCTCTTTCTTATACAAGAGGCCCCAAAATGCTTTTCCACTTTTCCCCTTTCCTTTAGTGTGTTATATAGCTTTATGTGCACAAAACATTCTGCAAAGTCTTAAGGCCCAAGGTAAACATTGAAGGGAGTAACTCTCACCACAAAACCCACTCTTCTCTAATCTGCCTGAAACGCTTTGTTGGAATTTCAGCCCAAACTTCTGTGACTCGGTGAGGTCACCTCGTAACACAATCCTTATTGGTCACCTACCTTCAAGGATCTGTTTGTAGACTCCAAGACAGTTGGAAAATGTAGGGCAATCTGACTAGTCAGAGAACACTGGGCTCATTGGGGGTGGGGCTTAAAGCTCTAATAGAGCATTTCAGATAGCTATAGACAGAGTGACTGTAAATGTAGAGTATGAGAAAACAAATGTGCTGGAACATTGAAGCATGCAAATCTAGGCTAGACCCCGAAAATAAAATTATGAACACTGAAAATGAGCATAAAACATTTGATGGTGTAATAAAACCAGAGATCAGTTGGAATAGTGAATGTTATGCAGAATCAGGTAACTGACACCATTTTGACTTGCTTGTGACATCTGTACCATATAAATCACCTGCCCTCCCCTTGTCTCTCCAAGACTGCCTGTTTAAGGTCTGTCCCATGAGCAGATACTCTGCGCAGAAGCAGTTCTGGAAAGCCAAGCAGGGGAAGCAGGGTAACAACACGGAGGTGGACTTGCTGAAGAAGCTACAGGTATGTGATTGGGACCCGGAGGTTCAGGGTCGAGCTGCTGAGCCTGTGAAATCTTCGTCTGAGCCTTAGAAGTACAGCACTAATCAGAACGCATAGTCATGCTCATACAAGACAAACAGATCATTTATAGTGCAACTCAAATTGGAACTTGTTTGATTAACTGACAGGCTTCAGAGATTGGAAAAGGTTTTGTATGAATGAACCTTATTGTAGCATTTTATCAAAGCTTCAGTAGCTCGAGAGTAAATCCACAAAAGCAGGATGCTAATCCTGACTGTCTTTGCTGGATTTGGTGGACAGTGTTGCTGGAGCTCTCTGCAGTCCGTGTCTCCATTCTGGCTCAGAAGGTCTCACCTTGTGTCCTTAACGATAAGAATTCAGATTGTCCTTTGAACTTTGAGAAAATGCCTGGTGTGGAAGGGGATTCTCATGAGGCAGATAGAAATGAATGAACTCGGCGTCATCTATCCTATAATGACCATGAAAAATGTGTTATAAGCACTGAAGTATATAAGGGATGTGTTTGTCAGAGAGATTAAGGTAAAGTTATCTGTTTCCTGTACTTTGTATACTTGTCACATGTGGGTGGCTGAGGGAGACAAAGACATCAGTATAATATTTTATATCAATATATATAACAGAGAGCAGCCTGTGACTTGGTGGGTAAAATGTCTGTGATCAGAAAATCGTAGGTTCAGGTTCAAGTCCCGCTTCAGCCGCATGGTTGCATGTCTGTGGGCCTTGAGCGAGCCCCTTCACCCCCAGCTCTTTGGGCACTGCCCTTCACTGCCAGGCTTGCTCTCACCTACATGTGTGTCTGTGTGTCATGGAGAGTAAGATATGGCAGGAAAAAGACAAGCTCCTCCCACGGATCAGTTATTATTGTTGTCGATAATAATGATCTGACTTACCATATCACTTTTTACAAATTGTGTCTAAATAATTAGCAGTTTGGTCTGTGTATTTACCACAAAAATATAAGAATTCAAATCACTCATAACTGAAGTCTTCTAAGATTTTTCTCCGATTGTAAATGAAATGTTTTTGTATAATTTGTAATGGTGAATGACTTTTTCACATGTGAAATTTATACTCATAGTTATACAGGTTTTTCAAAGGCCAGTCTTTGGTCTGGGGGCTGGGCATCCTTGCATGTCATGGAATACAGAATACAGAAGCTGCAGGGGGGGCACCCTGGCTGGGGGGGGGGGGAGATCTGGGTGTGCTTATTGTCTGCTCTCATGCGTCTTCGCTCCTTTGGCTCGGAGACATCCTGCTAGGCCTGTTGGGCGACTTTCTGATCCGAAATCTCCTGTTTTCCAGCACGCGGCTGAGCTGGAACAGAAACAGAATGAATCGGAGAACAAGAAGCTGCTCGGGGAGGTGGTGAAGTACAACAACATTATCCAGGTGCCCCAGGGCTCACTACTCAGCTCTCTGCACTTCTGTCCTGCACCCACCATTTCTCTGTAACCTCTGCATGATATTACATTGGACAACAAGCTGTTAACTGGCTCTGCCTAATATGCAGTATAACTGCAGTTTCTATGGTACCAATAGCTATGGTACGTTTTTGCCTCCTTATCCTAAATGCACTAATTGATAACCTTTGCATAGAGGAGTGGATCTTTACCCAGCAGGGTTGATTCTGGGATTTAGATTTTAAAGTGTGGGGCATAAGATGGGCCGCAATTCATGCAGAGGGGCAACCTACTCATCAGCTAATGATGTGTTTTGAAAAATTGAGTGATAGGTAAGATGGTACTCTAGCGGCCAATCGGCATTCAACTGCCCCCTGTGGGCTGACTCTTACAGTATGTATACCCCCACCCAGGCTGGCGACAATGCCTGTTGAGTAGGTGTGTTGGGTATTTTGATAAATAGACTGTTTGTGCAGAGTACAGAAGAGTTCAGAATACAGAGTACCCTGCTTACAGCAGGCAGTAGTTCAGTCAGTCCCATTACTGGCATTCAAGTATCCAGTTTAAAAGGTCATTTTAAAAGCACATAGTACTAATGCCCCTATGGACCTACATGTGGCCTCATGGGAAGCACGGATGAATCGGCGTGTGCATATGGCTCTGTCAGCTTAACCTTAAGCCCTAACTTTACTGTATACTCTACTTCAGTGCTGTTTAAGGAAGACACTTAAACATGTTATCCAGGGAAACTCAAGAATCCATGAGTCTGACTTGAATGAATGGGCGGTGGCATTTAAACCCGACATCTATCCTCTTAGGTTCACACTTCCGGCAGTAGGTTCCGGCAGTAGGATCCTGCCTCATACGATTCAGGGTACTTACCTGCTTTATGATAGGTGGCTGCCTTCGCAGAAGAACATTTTGTCCGAGTGACTGTAATGATAATCGGACATGCGTCTGTGGTTTTCATAAGAGAACAAGTCTTATACGCTGAAATCTAATCTGTTCCTCATAGTAAAATGGTGGAACCTTTTTACAGCACAACTTGAACCCCATCTTCGATGTCTGGCTCAGATTTCCATGTTATTGAATCTAAAACCGCTTTAGTTTACACCCACAGACACTCCATGTTTTTGCTCACTGGGAGGAAGCAAAAACGTGGACCGACTCTGGGTCCTCGATGATTGGATTGGGAATCACTGGTTTACACAGTTTTCTGACATGGGTATTTGCGTTAGATTTCCTGGGTATACCATTTTATGTGCAAATGTCACCACAAAGTGATAAAATCCCTTTATTTTGATGTTGTGGGTACCTTTTTTTTTGGCTCTCCACATGGGGAAATTGAGTTTTATAAAGATGTGTGGCTACAATCAAAAAAGTAAAAATGCCAAAAGTCTGATAATTGATATATTTTGTTTGGTTACTTATGGTTAAGGTTAGGGCTGTGTAAGGGTTGACTTGTCATTGTTGAGATTGGGGGTTTTTCCCCATACAAATGGCCCCCACAATGAAATCAATACAACTGTGTGTGTGTGTGTGTGTGTGTGTGTGTGTGTGTGTGTGTGTGTGTGTATGCGTCTGCGTGTGTGTATGCATCTGCATCTTCATCTGCGTGTGTGTGTGTGTGTGTGTGTGTGTATGCATGCATCTGCGTGTGTGTGTGTATATGCATGCATTTGTGTGTGTGTGCGCATGTGTGTGTGTCTGTACTCTTCTTCCGGCCAGCTGCTGCACATCAAGAGCAACAAGTACCTGACGGTAAACAAGCGGTTGCCGGCGTTGCTGGAGAAGAACGCCATGCGCGTTTCCCTGGACCCCGCAGGGAACGAGGGCTCCTGGTTCTACATCCAGCCCTTCTGGAAGCTTCGCAGCGAGGGGGACAACGTAGGTCCTGGGTGGGCGGCCTCTGCCCTCTAACACCTGCTTTTCTGTCTCGCTCTTCTCACGTCCCGGTTAGATTACATTATATTCCTATAGCGTTTTGTTTTTTGAAAAAGTATCGCTAGCGCTAAGGCTACATTCCTTGCTTTGAGAGAAGCACCATTTATTTCAGTGAATACAGCTAAAATACACGCTGGAAGTTTTTCTGACCTGTGATGAGTTGGGGGGGGAGGGGGGGGGGCTCTGCAGAGCCAGGGTGTTTGTTTCCTGTGTGATTCCTGGGGGTTAAATGCATCAGACAAGGGAACAGGATGCTGTTTCCTTAATTGGAAAGTTAAGCTTTGAAAGGCCAACTTCTTTGGGCAGGTGAGATTTGGGGAGAGAGGACCTGCGGGGCCTGTAGCTGCTAGAGCAGGACAAAGGTTTTAAAAAAAGATGTGTGTGTTTTTTAAAATAGGCTATTTAAACTTTAAAGCACACCTGGTGTGCTTTATTGATTAAATTTATTATGCCCCCCTAGTCATTAAGCAAGAGGAGATGCTTCAGGGTGGTTTTCCGTCAGCTTGTTTACTGTGGACTAAAGGGCATAATTTTATGAGATAAAGGAAACCCATGGGAGTAAGCATGCTTAAAAATAATTGTTTGATTGTTTGCTCTCTTTTAACACACTATATATTTTTTATGGATAGTCTGCTTTGGTCTATATTAGAAACGGTCTATGTTCATTTCAGTGGTGGTCGTATTTATTAAAGATGAACTGGCTTGTGGGCTGTTTTTGCACAGGTGTGATCTTGGCGGAGAATCTCTGCCGTCCTTCCAGCTGACTGTCTGTGTCATGCTGTCTGTTTTAACAGGTGGGGGCTGGCTGTGTGCTTTTTCTAAGGCCAGCCCTGGTAAACAGATCGCTATCACTGCACCCCTATGCTAGATTTAGATTTATGGCATTGTTGTGTGGCAATCAGAACGTCTTAAACCAGCACACGTTGGTTCTTATTCTTATCACATTAAGGTTTGAACAAATATTTGTCATCCAGGGTTAATGGAATGGCAGAGATCTTATCCTTGCATTTCTCTTTAGAAAGTAGCTAATATGCTAGCATTAGCATGATTAAGAGGATCCCTCTAATTCTGCAAACAATCCTCATGACTGTTCACCAGCTGCTTCTAGTCCCACCAACCGCCCTTTTTAGTTGTATTGCCCTTGTACATTTATTTTTTGTTTAAATGCAGATCTGTATCTACAGAGGTGACAAAGCTAATGTTGACTTGTTTTTGAGGTTCATTAACGTGACTGGTGTCTCCTCCCCCCCTCCCCCAGCCTGAAGCAGCCAATGAGGAAAGGTATTCCATCCAGTCATATGGCATGTGGCGTGAATGGCCGCCTGTACCAGCATGCTCTCATTGGTTGTTCTGGTTTTATCATTTCACGCAAACTGTAAGGCAGATACCCCACAGGCTTTCTCTGCACTGGTGCCGACCTTGTGTTTTAACTCCTGCTATTACGTTGGGGCAGCATGTGGCTCCATAGGTTAGGACTGAGGGATCTGAGGGTCATTGGTTCAAATCCCGTGGTCAGCAAAGTGATTTCATTGGCTTTCATTGGGTGCTTAACCCAAACTGCTCCAGGAACCAGCTGACCCTCCTTTCTCAATTATCACGTTGGATAAAAGTGTCCACTAAATTAATCACTAATTAATGAATTCATTCCCAGGATCATTCAGATCAATGTCATAGTTATATTTTGCTATAACGGGATAGCACAGCACTTGTTAGCTGAAGCATACTTGTCTGAAGAGATAAATGGTGTTATGGTGTTAAAGGACATGTTTTTTTCTGATCAGACATGCATGCTTCTGAGGGCGCTCACTGACACATGCTCCTGGAATGTGCTTAGCTTCAACCTGTCCTTCCAGAAGGTTCAGGCTCGCGGTTTCCGTGTATTACTTCCACGAAAATGGAAGGCGAAGCTGAATAACGGAATAACCCAGAGCTGAACATTCTTGTTTCAGTGGATTTGTTATAAAAGAGAATAAAAGTATCTAATCTTTCCCGTCATTGTTGTACTGTGACCGCAGACGCGTCACGAATGACAAGGTTGCTGGAATCCTCCTTCTGTCTGATTATCATTGTTTCCTGGTTTGTGTTCCATGATTGAATACACAAGCATGAATGCACAGTGCACTATTACCTAAGCCAGGGGTCGGCAACCTTTTCCACTCAAAGAGCCATTTGGACCTGTTTTCCGCAGGAAAGAACGCAGTGGGAGCCAC
>JABFDZ020000066.1:28676860-28695641 GCA_019775955.2 Pollimyrus isidori
TGATTTATCACCATAATTACAATTTTTTAAATTATATTACAAAATCTAGTGATAAAACTTCTATATTTTTATGAATTGCTTGGCATATGGTAAAAAAGAAAAAAAATCCAAAGTCAGAGGGAGCCGCAGCGAGGGGATGAAAGAGCCGCATGCGGCTCCGGAGCCGCGGGTTGCCGACCCCTGACCTAATCCATGAAAAAAAACATAATTCCGAGATCGTCCAGCCCCCCTTCATGCTGTGAGCCCTCGTGTGTGTCTCTGCCTGTCTGGGTGGCAGCTGCCCCAGGTGTGTAGACCAGGCAGCCCCTGTGCTCCTGCATGCTGGTCTGCGGTGAGCTACGCAGCCAACTTTCAAGGTTCAGGGTTAGTTTATTGTCATCAGCAGCTTCATACATGTGCAACATATAGTAACATACAGTATACTTAACACTACAGGGTGTGCAAGGTACAAACAGGCAGTAAATAAATAGTGCAGAGATGTAAACTTCATATGATTTGCACAGTTGCACAAGGCAGATGACAGGATTTACCCAAACAAGACACTGCAAAGTGCAGTAACAGAATTAAAAAGCAATACACTGCAGACAATAATAGACAGGATGATAAATAGGCAGCACACAATTCCAATTTGCAACAGTGGAGGGACACGAACCATAATGGCTGATATTGCACATGATTATTATATTGCACAGGACAGTTGTAGCATTACGTTCACAGTGACAACAAGTTGAAATTTATAGTTGTTAAATTAACAATGGTTGAAATGGGTGCATAATTTGACAGCAACAGTGGACAGTTTGTAATCACCTCTGTGTTCAGCCTCACTTGCTCGTCTTCAGAGAATCCTATCTACTGTAGTCCTGATCTGTTCCTGTCTGACTTTTCACTCTTGCCTCTCATTGGTTTGCCAGTGGGCAATGATACTGGTTTGTAGTGTTCTCCTCCCTTAACTTTTACTAGCATACCAGTGTGTGTCTTACTGGTTTGTCCCCATGTCCTGCCCCCTCACCCCCTCCGCCCTGCTGTGTCCCACACCTCTGGCCTGCAGGTGGTGGTGGGAGATAAGGTCGTGCTGATGCCCATGAATGCGGGGCAGCCCCTCCACGCCAGCAACATCGAGCTGCTTGACAACCCCGGCTGTAAGGAGGTATTCCCCCCCCCCCACACACACACTCATGCTGAACACCCCCCACACACGGCCATGGATTTGAGTCTCTCTCCCCCCTCCTCATAAATGGCAGGTCAATGCTGTGAACTGCAACACCAGCTGGAAGATCACTCTCTTCATGAAGTTCAGCGACTACAGGGAGGACATCTTAAAGGGAGTAGGTCCAGATACTAGGACTTCCACCATCTCTTCTGGAAAATATGCAGTTTTTTTCAGTCTTGGTTGATGACTCATGGAATAAGTAGCTTTTCACGATCTTTGGTAGTCTTTGCTAGGCTGAATCTGCATACCATGTGTCCTGGTAAGCATGTATCCAGGTAGTAAAGCTACGGGACTGAACCCCTCCCCTCGAAGACTGACAGGAGCTCCCTCAGCATTCATTTCTGTCTCCTGGTGTTAAGTAACCCAGTAAATTCCATAGTCAATGCAGAAAACACCCTTTGTACATTATGCTGTGTGTTTTTGGGTGTATTTTCTTATCATGTCATCTACAGCTCTTGACCTGTAGGTGTATATAAGGCTGCTGACCTCCCCCCCCCCCCCTCCCGTGTTCCCCGATTCAGGGCGACGTGGTGCGGCTCTTCCACGCCGAGCAGGAGAAGTTCCTGACGTGCGACGACTACAAGAAGCAGCAGCATGTGTTCTTGAGGACCACGCTCCGCCAGTCTGCCACCTCTGCCACCAGCTCCAAGGCTCTCTGGGAAGTGGAGGCGAGTGTGCAGTCTCACTGTCTGTGTCTTATTCTCCTTAAGCACCTTGTCATAGGCATAACAGAATGCCCGATAAGTTTAAAGAAAAAGTTCAAGGTAGATAAATACACTGATTAATCCATCCATTTCCCAATAGCTGCTTGCCAGTGATTCAGCCCATTCCAATGTACTTTTATATAGCGCCTTTCACAACAGTTGCCCCAAGGTGCTTGACAATTATGTGGCAATCCATTATTGTATCATTTATACGGAATGCGCATGAAACAGGAAAAATGGGAGGATGGGGGAAAAAAAAGACAAAGGACAAGGAATGAGAGGACACATTGTATTTAACAGAGGTGGATAGTTCAGGTCCAGAAAGTTAATATCCGGACCAAGATTTTATTTCAACCAACCAGTTGAGTGCTCTGTGTCTGTGATTCTTTATGCTCAACTAGTTGGCTGAAACAAAACCTTGGTTTGGATTTTTCACTTTCTGGACCACAGCTATTGACCTGTTATTTAATATATATTTTTAAGACTGAATTGGTCTTCTTCCCCACGACCTACCTTCTTAAGAACCTAAAAACATAAGAAATTTACAAACAATAGGAGGCCATTTGACCCATCAAGCTTTTTTTGGGGAGAACGTAACTAAGAGGTCAGAGTTGTTCAAATCTTATCTAGCTCTGATTTAAAGGAACCAAGGGTTTTAGCTTCCGCTACACTAACAGGAAGACTATTCCATACTCTAACGACACACTGTGTAAAGAAGTGCTTCCTCAAATTTATTTTAAAATGTTCTCCCGCTAATGGCCTCAAGTTCTAGTATTAAGACTAATATTCAAATAGCCATTCGGCTGAACAGCATCCAGACCTGTTAGAATCTCATAGACCTGGATCATGTTCCCCCTTAGTCTCCTTTGCTCAAGGCTAAACAGATTCAGCTCAGCTAACCTCTCCTCATAAGACATTCCTGTAAGGCCAGGAATCATTCTCGTAGCCCTCCATTGCACTCCATTTGTTTGCTGTACCTGCTTCTTTATAGCGTCAGCCGTGACCTTTTCTCCGCCGTGACTTTTTCTCCTGCAGGTCGTGCAGTATGATCCTTGCAGAGGGGGGGCAGGCCAGTGGAACAGCCTCTTCCGCTTCAAACACCTGGCAACGGGGAACTACTTGGCTGCCGAGGTGAGGATCTGCCCGGTTCGGTAATGCCCCCCTGGCTTCCCTACTCTCCGACCTCTGACCCCACCAGAAGGTCTTCCTGGAACATGGTCTTGTATGGTTCATGTCACATCGCGCCGAGACATAACCAAAGACGTCGTAGTACTTCCTGTAAGGACTTGGTGAGACAAGTGTTACACGCTATAAAGCTCTTGTTCCAGTGAAGTGTCATGAATTAATTAATTGTCCCCATTTCTAAATAATTATCAGCTCCTCATAAGTCCTCGTGAATGGTGTTGCCCGCTTCTCGTGAAGCTTGCAACTGTACTGGCAAACCGATGACGTAAGTGGCTTTTGGACGATTGGCCCGTTCTCGCATTCGTCATGGTTTGCCGTCCAAAAGTCTGTCAGTGACAACGGTTCATCCCCATCGCAAATGGAGATGCGTTTTCTGTTTCATATCTACGATTATATATCTGTGTTTGAAGCTTTCTTATTGTGCACACACTGCTGCATGCTCCTGACATAATGAAAATGGATTAACCTCATTTGGCAATCTCCTTCCTGGCATGGTATCAGGGGGACGTCCTGACTTGTTCTCTGCAGGTATGAACATATAGGAACCAATTACCAGGCCGATGATCTAATTAGACCAAAATGGACCAGTTTGATGGGAGGGTGACACATCTGTGTGTCTTCTAGCCCTTAATAGCCTCCCTCTGTCTGTTCCATCCTCGTGTGCCTGCATGGCTGTCCCTGCGCTCTCACAGAGTTACCTGTTTGACCGCAAAGTGACATTGCAGTAAGCGTGTAGTTGCAGATGTTGTACCCAAAGTGTGAGATCGGCTGGCAAATCTGCTGAAATGTGGAGTTTGCAACCAGACACATGTTTAATCCCCTTATGAGGACATGTCTTATGTATGTATTATAATGCTTTTTTTTTATCGTTATGGCAGGTTTTGGCTCTTGGTACAGAGCAAGCTTGTCTGCCATCACTGTATTTGCAGTGCCAGTGGTTTTAAATGGAATCCAAAACTCAGCAGTCCTGTGGTTTACATTTAAATCAAAGCAATGGAGCATTGACTTAAATGCTTAGTATTTCTCGACAATTCAGTGTTATTTATTTTAAATACAGAACGTGTGGTGTGATGAACACAGATGTCCTTGAAGTGACCTCCCCTCCAACCCCCCCTCAAAAAAAAAAAAACTTTCACACTATTGAAATGGGAGTGAGATACATGATGTGAGACTACCAGCAGAGGGCAGTGTTCACATGGAAATGCTTTGCCTGTTTCCTGCCAGAGAATGATCCGACAGGCCCCTAATTTTACTCTGAGACTGTTGGCTTCTTTGTTTAGTACACATTGTTTAGAAACTTTAAATTGAAGTTTGATTTCGAAAGTTGAAGTGGAGCAGTCATGGGTAACTAAAATCAGCAGTGCAGTGTTAAGTAAAAGCCACACAGCTCACTGCTCTTATGTGCTGCTGTCTAGAAGCTATAATCTGAAGGGTAACTAAATTTCAATTAATTTCAGTCTCGAATCTTACAGGATTTTGCTTTGATGGGAATGTCAGGGGCGGCATTGTGTGTTTAAAAGTGCCCTTTCTGTGCAGGTGAATCCGGAGTACCGCGACGAAGGCACGGAGCCCAGCGCAGTGGTGAGTCCCGGCCAGCAGGCCCCCGTATCTGTCGGTTCTCCGCTTCTGCGGAGGCTCCCTGCTCGTCAGCGCCTGCCGCACCTGAGTTATGCAAGCACACAGACTTCCCACTCTCTCTCACATGAAGGCGGAGGCGGCGGGCAGCACAGCGCCCCCGACGGAGAGCCGCTCCCTCACTCCCCCCGCCTGACGTATTAGTATTCTGCGAGGGCCGCAGCGGCTGCGCCGCAGACGGGACTTCTTACATAACGTCTGCGTCTGGGGGCACCCAGGAGAGCGGGAGAACGTGCTGTCTGCACGAGCCCCCGGAAAGAGTCGCCCGCTTGGGGAGGGAGGGGGGGTCGAACGTGAGAGTGAGCGAGAGAGGGTGGGAGATGTAGACAGAGAAGGAGTAGAGGTGAGAAGAGAGAGATAAGATAAGATAATCCTTTATCTAATCCTTTATTTAGAGGGAGCAAAGAAGGGAGAACGGAGAACAGGACGGTGTGGGGGCGCGACAGGGAGGAGAGAGGTGTGGGGCTGCTGATCATTAACCTTTTGTATCTGTAGCAATTAGACAGTTCCTCCTCTGCGGTCTGTATTCCTGGCGAGCTTGCCCGCTCCTCGGCGAAACCCGTCCGGATTCTGGGCGTCGGCGTCTCGCCGGGCATTTCACTGCAGTGCCACTTAACGAGTCCTACGGAGGGCATCGGCGCCGGCGGGCGGGAGCAAATTAGCAGCGATGACGAATCACCTCCGTAGTGCTTTACATAATGCTGGGCTAAGCTCCTCCAATTATGAGCACTCTGGCCTTCACAGGTGAATATAGATGAGCGCTTAATTAATACTCTGCCTTGCTCTGGAGACGCCATTTTACCCGGCTAAATGTTCGCCCCATTCAGCTAAGAGCGAACAGCCACGCTTGGTCCTAATCGCGCTCCGTTTTAATTTCCGCAGTAAGAGAATGTTTAAATTGGTTAGCATTTCATAGAGCACGCCTCTGCTCCCAAATCGGCCATAATTAGTGATTGCGTGCCCTCCGATAGTGCTTCTGTTATGCTCGTGTAGCGCCCTGTGGCACGAATGTCAAACTTTTCACGTGAATGTTGTCCGGATGCTTAGCTCCATGTGAAGCAATTCCGAGCCCTGGGTTTCTACCTCCAGCGTTGGGGAGAGGGGGAGGGGGGATGAGCTGGTCCGCCGAGAGCAAGCAGGCTCTGCTCACTGCAGATGCAGAGGAAAGGGATTTGGATTTTCTGCCGTCCCCTGCGAGCTTATTGGCTCAGCCAGGCGGAGAGATGTCTGATCTGTGTGTGACTGAGGCGGCGAGAGGCTGCGTGTGTGTCTTTGTAAGAGGCCCTGCCTGTGATCGAGGGCCCGAGCGGTCATGTGTGCGTGCGGCGTGTGACCTGTGTCTGCTTGCAGTCACGCGTAGCTCCCAGACGTCTCTGTGCTGCCAGATGACATCCTGTGGCTCCTCTCCCCCAGACGGGTGCCGACACCCCAGCCTCGAAGAAGAAGCGGCCTGCCGCGGAAAAGATCGCCTATTCACTGGTCTCGGTGCCCCACGGGAATGACATCGCCTCGCTGTTTGAGCTGGACGCCACCACTCTGCAAAGAGCCGACTGCCTGGTGCCCAGGTCTGCAACCGGCATCATCCAGCCCTCTCCCAGCCGTCCCACATTCCCTAATAGCCTGGCACCTATAGGAGGGGTCCATCCAATAAGCATTTGACGTTGGTCAAAACGTTATTTGGTGGTGTGGCTCTGCCCACTCTTGCCCGGGAAACGGCAGTCTCTGTAGCCTCCACCGGGGTGAGGTGGGTATCGAGCGGAGTGTGAGCGGGATGCTCCATTTCCGGGGCGTGCAGTGCCCGGGCTGATGACTCTGGTCTCTGATGACTCTCTGACACTTTCTCAGCTGTCCAACAGCTGTCTCTGTAATTAGATTGAAATTCTCGGTGGTTTTGTTGACTCTCTCCCTGAGTCTTTAATTATATATAGACTATTACAGACTGACAGGCCATATAAATAAAATATAATTTTTTACTCTCAGTGCTGAAGAGCGCATTTGAAGGTGTGTAGGTGTTCTAGCTCCAGATTTTTATTTTATATTGGGCTCCTTCCCCGACGGCCCTTCCATTATCGTTGTCTTCAAACACTTGGCAAGATGAGCTGAGTTTGCCTCTCCTTTCAGGAACTCCTACGTGAGGCTGAGGCACCTATGTACTAACACCTGGGTGACCAGCACCAATGTCCCCATTGACACTGAGGAGGAGCGGCCCGTCATGCTGAAGGTCGGCGCCCATGTGACCCCCTCTGGCCACGCCCACTCTCTCACTTCTGAGCCCTCTGGTTTTGCCCAATCCTATCAACACTAGAGCCTAGCCATTGTTTTCAGTTAAAAGCAAGCCCCCTCTACTCCTCTGTCAGCCTAAGCATAGATTACGTAGTTAATTAAAGCATTGAAAATGACATCTCATTTATTTGCCGCAATCTGTTTATTAGGAAATGAATTACAGTTGCACTATTGTTGTCGTACTACTGATGTGCTATTTTCAGTTTAATAACAAGTCACACATTTGGCTTTTTGGAAAATGCTGTGAGTTGCACAGTCCTGTTTTGTGATGATTATGTGTGACCTGTGAGATGGGCAGAGGATCCCTGCTATGGTAACACTCTGCTTCTGTCGCCTCGCTTCTCCCAAAGATCGGCACCTGCCCTAAAAAGGAAGACAAGGAGGCATTTGCCATTGTCTCCGTGCCCCTGTCTGAGGTGAGGGACCTGGACTTTGCCAACGATGCCAATAAGGTTCTGGAGTCCACCGTGAGGAAGCTTCAGGAAAGCAACATCTCTCTGAACGAGAGGAGGTAACAGGGCCCTCGCACCGGGGCCATGTGCAGTGTGGCCGTCCAGTAGGTTCCTTATACACTGGGTGATCCTTACAGCTCGAGTTCGACTCAGTATCAAGTGCAGTAGGGGGTGTGTCTCATGAGACGAGGCCAGATCCATTATCAGAGCTGGGTAGCTGAGTCCAAGTGCAAAGAAACACAAGTTCAATTCTAGACTATGAATCTACATTGAAAAGCTGTAAATTGAAGACTAAACATATACCATAGCTCAAATTTTTTACATTTAAATAACTTATTTAAAACGACCAACAACTAAGAAATTATTTGTCATAGGAAACAGAAACACACCTCCAGTGCATGTATCCATCTACCTATCCATCTATCTATCCATCTACTCATCCATCCAATTAAGATTACAAATATCACTGTAACCTCACTCTGTTGTGCTGAACGTTTACAATCGGTTGTGGAAACAAGGAATATGATTAAAATGATACCGAGTATCATATTTTATTTAATAACATGTTAAATTAAGTGTTTTTGTCATTTTCTAAGACGTACATGCAGCGTTTCGTGGCAGATCTTCTATGTAGCACAATATGCAAAATATCTGTGATGATTGGGACTCTCTATACCACAACTATGGCATGATTCTTTTGAGGAACACAAGTGCTGTGAACATTTTATAGCTTAAACGTGCACGATGGGGGTACCATCAGATCGGTCACACCATCATTAGGGTAAAACCTTAAAACACAACTACTCCAGGAGTGCGACCCTCACCGACCGTGTGGTCTGATCCCAAACTTCACTGAAACCTGTGTCTCTCTGGAGACCAAAGTGGGTGATGTGGAAAAGAGAATTTTGGACACGGGGATTAATGAAGTTACAACAATAAGCATTATTAAAAAGATATGGGCCAGCTAGTTGGATAGCTATTGTGTGAAACAAATTTTAGCTGTGCCATAGGCCAGTCATTGAAGCTTGACAAACTGAGTTTGCAGTTCCAGATGTCAGCAGAAATTGAAAGTTGTGCCAACCACCTCAGTAATCGATGATGTGGAATATTTGCACCTCACAGTGTGCCTCCTTTCAGTGGGTGTCTTTTATAGAAACTCATTATTATGTGCTTTACGCTCTGTATTGAATCTCCTCTCAGCTGGTAAGGTAGGCTTTTGTCTGTTATCTACAAGACTCAGTTGGACCTAGATTCATGCGACTAGTAGTGTTGTTTCTGTAATACTCTGAAGTGTCTGCTGGTCTATAGTTAAGGCTCAGTTCTTGGAGTCAGTGGAAAAGCTCTATAATTATTAATCAAATTAGGGAGTTACAATGAAAACTTGCATACCCAACAGCCCTTTCTATGTAAGACTGACCACCACTGTACTATGGATTGGTTTCTTGTACTGGAAGGTTTTTTTGAGTGTTTGAGTGAAGTCTGAGTAAAAATTCACCCTACCAGGTGATGACTCATATGTGGACCTCACTTGAGTACCACTGCTCTGCTGTTAATGCTGAACTTGCTATATTATGCGCAAAGAGACGATTGAATCTGGCCAACATTTTCGGTAGCTTGACATTTACGGTACCTTAGACAAACTATTGTATAATCCTATTTTCTTTCAGTCATGTGTCGCCCATAATGAATTGTTTTAATCAAACACTTTCCGTGTATCCATGTGACGAGCAATAGGTGAATATGGGATACGAGAGCAGAAGTATGAGATCATGGGCGCTGTAAGTAACTCACCCTGTGCTGGTGCTGTTAGGTTTATCACCAAGCTTCTGGAGGACCTGATCTTCTTCGTGGCGGGCGTCTCCAACAACAGCCAGGACGTGCTTTCTGTGGTGATCAGCAAGCCTGACCGGGAGAGGCAGAAGCTGATGAGGGAGCAGAACATCCTGGCTCAGGTGCGCCCACGCATTACCCAGCATGCATTAGTGCTCATGTGCTCCAGCTAGCAAATTGGTGAAAGCAGACCTATTGCTTCTGGAGAAATGCTGCATTATCTCTTTGCTGAATCGTGGAAGGTACTCTGTGCTTTCCAAATTGTTAATGGTTAAGTCAACTGTGATACCATTTATTGTAGAGATGTGAAATGCAGTCTCTGGGAGACAATTTGGATGTTTGTACAGGAATTTGTTCAAAGCGACTAGAAGAGGTAGGACCAACCAGTCAGATATCTTATTCCTACAGCCTCTAGTTGTTTGGATCCACCTCCTTTACAGTTTGACTCCCACAAGCTGCAACTAGATGGCTTTGAATGTGAAGAAACTTCAGCACTCTCCCCCCCCAACAGATCTTTGGCATACTCAAGGCCCCCTTCACGGACCGGGCCGACGGCCCCATGCTGAAACTGGAGGACCTGGGTGACCAGCGCTACGCCCCCTTCAAGTACATGCTGAGGCTCTGCTACCGGGTGCTTCGACACTCGCAGCAGGACTATAGAAAGAACCAGGCAAGGACACAGGGTCGCGTGATCCCCGAGGTCCAATCAGAGGGCTGCTGTGCTGAAGGGGAGGGATTTATTTATGTAACATATCAATAGCATCACATCTGCCCAAGTTTGTGATATGCTGACATTCTCTATTTTTACACATTGTGTGTGTGTGTGTGTGTGTGTGTGTGTGTGTGTGTGTGTGTGTGTGTGTTTTTACAGCAGTGAGCTGAAAAACCAGCATTATTAATTCATATAATTTTATTTATGTATCAGGGGAATAATATGGCCACATCAGTAAAAAAAAAAAAAAAAAATCTATAAGAAACATGCAACAAGGACTTTATTTTGGGCTTAATTTTGCTTCCCTAGAGTTCCACGGTTAATTAAATTAATCAGCACATCGCTGATGAATAGGATGTTAAAAATAACTAACTGGTCTTTCTGCCGGCAGGAGAGTTTATAGGTTAATATGGTGATGTTGTTTACAGTCTCCGGCAGGCCCTGTCCAACACGCCAATTGAGCTCTGGTTTTAGGGCAGCTTTAGTGTTTTATTATCATTTTATTTTATTTATTTATTTTTTACCGTGTCAGTCTCAAAGCCGCAGTGTTTCCTGACAGGCGACCTTACGTTGTGTCTAACGGACTCCTTCCTCCTCGCCAGGAATACATCGCAAAGAAGTTCTCCATCATGCAGTCCCAAATTGGCTACGAGATCCTGGCCGAGGACACCATAACGGCCCTGCTCCACAACAACCGCAAGCTGCTGGAGAAGCACATCACGGCTAAGGAGATCGAGACCTTTGTCAGCCTGCTGCGCCGGAACCGGGAACCTAGGTCCGCAGGCTGTCCGCTGGAGCTGCCTCTGGGGCCCCCTTCTGTTCAAAAGTGACATAAGCAAGCAGGCTATAGTGTTCTCATTCGAACAATTAGCAAACACGGGTTAATTAAGTCTTCTTTTTGCTATGGACAGAATTTTTTTTGTGTTAGTCTGTTAGCCATTTGTAGAAGTATGAGTACATAGGGATTCTTTAGTTTTTGCCCGCCCCGTTTTGTTTGCATATAAAATGTACACTCTTAAACAGGTGACAGTGAAGCTTGCCACAAGACCACAGGGTTTGCCATTTATCCATTGACCCTGGGGCGTTTTTTTCCCAGAGTTAAGGGTTAAGTGCTCAACTCTGATATGAATACTTTCCTGCCAACATTTCACACGGAGGGCAGAATTCAGGCTGTTAGCTTTGGTTTTACGATGTTCAGGCATTCACATTATTTTCTGACAAACATGCACTTGAAGTGCAATCAAGAAGTCACCCATCTGCACCAACCAGGAAAAGAGGAGGTGTATAATTATTTATGCTGAAAGCTTCACAGAGATGGGGTGTGTGGAATTGTTACCCCTTTCCCCTCCATCTCAGGTTCCTGGACTACCTGTCAGATCTGTGTGTGTCCAATAAGACAGCTATTCCCGTCACCCAGGAGCTCATCTGCAAATTTGTGCTCAACCCCTCCAATGCAGACATCCTCATCCAGACCAAGTAAGTTTCGTTGTCCTATTTTTTGACCTTGGGTTGTCCTAGGCAAAGTCATCATGGAGCCCTGGATCTGAGAAATTGATCTCTGCTGCAGTCGACTCACATCTTCGCTTGAATATGAATCCGTGAAGAGTTCAGCTTACAGTATATAGCACCTGCCCAGCTCGATTGACCCATAGTAACAAAGCTTTTTTTAAAAGTATCAAATGTGTCATATGCATTATGGATGAACATGACAGCATGTTATACAGCATCTTGTGGTTTTAATGCTGATTTGAGGAGTCACTTGCTTAAATTTTTTTAACAAACAAATTAGAAGTTTCTCATCCCTGGTGGTCTTGTTAAGACTCACACCGCTTCCTCCTTGCCCCCTCCCAGGCTGATCACCCAATCAGACACCAGTTTGGAGAACGTGCTTCTGCAGGATGAGGGGGAGGAGGAGGAGGTGTGGCTCTACTGGATCGACAGTCACAAGGAGCCGCATGGCAAGTCCATCCGCCACCTAGCGCAGGACGCCAAGATCAATCACAAGATGGACATGGACATCATCACCTACTACAGGTGCCCGGGCCGCCCCTTGGTCCCACAGAGATGGTAGAGTTTAGGTGCCCCCTTTTGGTTTTGCGGTGAAATCATTCTAGGGACCAAATTTGTCATAAATTTCCCACGAGCCTAGCAGCGATGCCTGGTGCTGCTCGCTTCTTGCAGATACCAGCTGAACCTCTTTGCCAAGATGTGCTTGGACCGGCAGTATCTGGCCATCAACCAGGTGTCAAGCCAGCTGCCAGTGGACCTCATCCTGCGCTGCATGTTTGACGACATGCTGCCCTACAACCTG
The DNA here is from genome assembly GCA_019775955.2 of Pollimyrus isidori. Lineage (NCBI taxonomy): Eukaryota > Metazoa > Chordata > Actinopteri > Osteoglossiformes > Mormyridae > Pollimyrus > Pollimyrus isidori. The sequence goes on from JABFDZ020000066.1 coordinate 28,689,183, forward strand.
CGCGCCGCCTTCTGCCGTCTCATGCTGCACATGCACGTGGATCGCGACCCTCAGGAGGCCGTGGTGCCTGTGCGCTATGCCCGCCTGTGGACAGAGATTCCCACCCACGTCACCATCCAGGAGTAAGGGCCGACGGTCTTGGCAGTGGGCTGCTGAAGCTGTGGGCGATGGTGATGGTGGTGTGAGTGGTGGTGGTGATGAAGGTCTGGATGATGGTGATGATGTAGGTGTGGATTATGATGGTGTGTGGGTAACGATGAAGATGTGTGGGTGGTGATGATGATAACCTGGGGTATGTTGGTGTGGGTGAGGATGATTGTCTGAGTGATGTAGGTGTGGGTGATGATGCTGATGGTCTAGTGTTGTGGGTGATGATGGTGATTGCCTGGGTGATGTAGCTGTGGATGATGATGACTGTCGGTGATGTACGTGTGGGTGATGATCGTCTGGGTGATGTATCTGTGGATGATGATGACTGTTGGTGATGTACGTGTGGGTGATGATCGTCTGGGTGAATTAGCTGTGGATGATGATGATGAGGATGATCGTCTAGGTAATGTAGGTGTGGATGATGATGATTGTGTGGGTGATGATGCTGACGGTCTAGGTGATGTAGGTGTGGATGATGATGATTGTGGGGGTGATGATGCTGACGGTCTAGGAGAGTTAGGTGTGGGTGATGATGATCGTGGGGGTGATGATGCTGTCGGTGTAGGTGAGCTGGGTGTGGGTGATGATGCTGATGGTCTAGGTGAGGTAGGTGTGGGTGATGATGCTGATGGTCTAGGTGAGGTAGGTGTGGGTGATGATGATGGTGTGGGAAGTTGTGTTTTTATTTCACATAGTGTGTTTATCTTGTTGTCCAGTGCACCAAAATCAGATTTCAGTCATGGATCATAATAATGTGTATTTTACCTTATGTAGTGAAGGATTCTGCCTTGTACTTGTAATTCTACGGTGGCTTTGCCGCTAGCCAGGAAGTGGTGCTTGATATTGGGGTCAGCAAGACCCCCTTGGGAAGGGTGCTGTCGATACACATCTGTTTTTTTTTTTTTTTTTTTTTACAATATGAATATTTCATCTCATTTTCATGGCAGCAAGCTGCCACTTGGGATTGTCTGTGGCGGCTTTCTTTATCCTGAGGGCGACACACTTTTGGCCAGGGGGTCTGTTTGGCGTGATTCCTGTGGCCTGGTTCGGCTTTTCGGAGTTGGAGTTCTTACCTGGAGTGCCGTGTGGCCTGCGGGGCAAAGCTCAGGACTGATTTAGCCCGGGGATGTAGTTCAGATGCTGCTCAATGCCTGTCTCTGGTGTCTGTATACAAGCGGGTCCTTAATTGGCGATACGTGTGCAGCATACATCTGAGAATCTGCAGTGGATATCTTGGGGGTGGTTGGAATCGAGCGGGTTTGACCGCCGAGTGCTGTTGTCCTGAATGCATTCTGCCCCCCCCATCCATTCAGCGGCTCACGCTGCGAGCTTTCTGTGGGCTCAGCATGAGGCCAGCCGGAGTGTGACGGCTGTGCTGTGTGAGCCATGAGCCCGAGCGACTCCCGCCCGCCATGCACCGTGCCGGTGACTCATCGCACCGCCAGCATCCTCCGATAAGCCACACGGCCGTTAACTCTCGCAGCTCCGGGGACCCCTCTGTGAGCTGTGCTCTGCTCCTTGTGTCTCTCTCTTACACTGACCGACCCTCGGGTCGCCGCTGAAAACACTCATTGCGTAAATCGCACAATTAGCATCTTAGTCTCTCCGCCAGCACATTAATCTGCCTCGGCTGGCATAGCACTCAGCCCAGTTAATCCTGGTTGAGTTGACACACCAGAGCGTCCAACAGCAGGCTGCTTCTTGGGTTTTGAACCAGCAGACCATATCTCAGTGCTTAACCCAGAGTCATACCTGCTGTTTTTGTCCATGTGAAGCTTATCAGTATTTGTGCCTGTGTGGAGCCTGGTGAGCCTAGATTGGTGTTTTGTCCCAGAATGGCATAGAAATCTATGAAGCGTCTGCTTTTTAATGCGCTGTAGCTTTCCACATTAGTTAGTTGCCACGGTTTGTACTAACCAGATTCCTCTTTATCACTAATTGTACGGTCTCCTTGATGCTGGTGTTCGGAGGGCAGTGCCTGTCTCTCTAAATGTCTGCATCCCTACCTGAGAAACGTGCACGTACCAAAGCCTTTGCCCTGTGCCCTTAAGGTACGAATATGAGTTCTCCAATGCCACACGGGAGGATATGAAGAGGACATTCACCCCAACCATGGAGTTCGTGGAGGAGTACCTTAAAGAAGTCGTCAACTCGCACTATCCGTTCGCAAATGAGGAGAAGAATGAGTTAACGTTGGAGGTAAAGTTTAAAAGAAGGAAAAGATAAAGAGAGGAGAAAGCGGGCATGATTCATGGTGCAGGTGGTGTTTCTGGGGAGACTTCTGCTTTATTAACGTATAAGGGATGAAAATAAACACCTTGTGAGGGGGATGGGGCAGTCTGGCTCTCAGAATCTCGCAGTAGATCGTTTTTTCCCTCAGAGAGACCACTTGGTGAATGTATTTTCAAATGTTTAAAAACGCCGACTGAATTTCATTGCAACAGCTGACTGCATTTAATATGTTCGGCTTGCCGTGCAGATCAAACTTCACCATCCGCGTGTCTCCTGGTTGTGTCCAGTATGCAATGGCAGGTGTTAACTTCCCTGCCGGCACGGGCCGCCAGAGCGCACTGCGCTGACCTCTGCTCGCCTCCTCGCCTGCAGGTGGTCCACCTGGCGCGCAACCTCGTCTACTTTGGCTTCTACAGCTTCAGCGAGCTGCTTAGGCTGACCCGCACGCTGCTGGCCATTCTGGACATTGTGCAGCAACCGCTCACCTACATGGGCAAACTGAGCAAGGGCCTGGAGGGAGGTAGGTTAGGGGACCAAGGCTGGAACCGTCATCACATCTGCCCTGATCACTCTACTTCAGAGAGACGCTTCTGGAAAGACGAATGAATGAATGAATGAATGCCTTTGTTATTGCACAAGGTACAACAATATTAGCAGACTATTGTTGCTGGTGCAAGAAAGAAAGAAAAAGTCAGGAAGGATACAAATACAGAAAAAATAAGATATAACAGTATAAAATATACAGACTATAAACATAAAAAGCAGAAGAAGTGCAAGGATGCCGGACTGAGCTGTCACTCACTTTGAATAAAGGTCTTCACTCATCATATTGGTGTGTGGGGCAGGGTGCGGTTCAGTGGCTTAGGGATCTGCGCCTATGTCTAGAGGTTTGTGGGTTTGAATCCTACAGCCGGTTATGTAATAATTACTACTGTTGAGTCCTTGAGCAAGGTCCTTAAGCCTGGGAAACTGACCCAGCTCTCTGATCATCACTTGTGCGTTGCTTTGGACAAAAGGGTCTCTTAAATAAATATAAATCTTAATATATGTAAATTAAATTCTGGTAGGTGTCGTCAGGAGCAGATCTTTTATTTGCGAATCAGAATGGATCTACAAAGGGCTGTTTTATATGCTATGTTTGTAAAAGTTTGATATCGGTTAACGTGGAATGGGCTGCTTCTGTAATTAAACCCGCATCTTAGCAACAGCAGTAACCTGTGTGTCACGTTACTAGCAGTCATTATGTTGCTGCTCATGTTTTCCTTCAGGGTGCAACGCCCCCCCTTCTGAACCATCTCATTTTAGAATCGTGTCACATCACGATTTTCTCTGAGCAGTGGAACGGCAGTTGCCATGTCTTTTATTTTTTTTTCCTCCTGCCTCCCTCGATTCTCCACCAGGTAACAATGTGATCCGCACCATCCACGACGTCGGCGAGATGATGACCCAGATGGTGCTAAGCCGGGGGCCGATCCTTTCCCAGAACCTCCCCGACGCCCAGAACGGCCTGCTGCATAACATGCCGTCTTGCTTGGCCGACAGTGAAAATGTCACGGTCATGGACACCAAGCTCAAGATTATTGAGATCCTCCAGGTGAGCGCCCCCTATAGGTGGACAGGAGTCACATCCATGCCTTACATATAGATCAGTTTGGAGTGGACATCACGGTTCCCTCACTGCAGTTGTGCACACATTTCAGTGCCAGAAAAAACACTGGAGGAAGTGGAGGAAAATGCAGAATAAGGAAAAAAAATGTCTTGTTCCATTGGATGTCAGAATAGGAATCCAAAAAGAGGTGGTCTTCATTTTTATAATGTAAATAACCATTTTCCATATAAAAATAATTGGTTTTGCAAGTAATGAACACACATAATAATTACATATGTTAGCCCTACAGCTGTAGCATGAAATAACATTTTTTCATAACACCTATAGGTAGTTATAGTAATAGCTGCAGGAGTTCTAGCGATTTACAGTGAAAAAGAGTTAATACTTACTCAGCCATGCAAGTGCAGTTTGCCGTCAGTCTATAATTGTTTGCCTTGTTTGACTTATAGTTTATATCCTTGCCACTGACCTTGGGCTGTAATGCACAAAAATTATTCGACAAATCTCTGTATTAGACATCCTGGACATGACCAGATGCATCCAGAGATTTGACCCACTGACTCGACAGTGAGCACGAGTCAGGAAACCTCACTTGCCCTGTGCTTGGAGAAAGTGTCCAGATGATCCATTTCCCTGATATGTGAATTTGATTTTGGTGTTCACAGCAGACGCCACTACTGCAGAACTCTCTTTCCGCCACCGGTTAGGCTTCGGCCACAAAAACCATCGTCACGGTTTATAAACACAGAAAGGGTCCATTTGTTCTCAGTATTGTTGCTGTTTAATCAAATGGTGAATTTAGCAGTACATTCCCACAATAATCAATAAATACTTACAAACCAACTTTCCTAATAAAGTGTAATAATCCTGAGCTGGGTGATTTGTAGATTTTAAAGAAAGAACTAACTTTTACCATGCATTCAGATGTTCTTAATGTAGTTGCACATCAGTAGAGAAGCAAATCTGTTTAATACCACTGTCAGGTTGGGTTTGAGCTCTGTTTAACAAAAAACTCGCTCTAAAGTTTATTCTCAGCGTTCGCCTGGACTATAGGATCACCTTCCTGCTGTCCATCTACAAGAAGGAGTTTGGAGAGACCTCGTTGGCTGACCCATCCATTTCCATGACAGATACCACCCCCATGCCTGGTGAGGCAGAGTGAATTGCTCCAATTTACCTTCCTTGTTGATCGCATTAATTTGACAAATATTGAATGTGGTTGGCGAAGCCCCTTGGAAGTGGCCTCAGAGCCAGCAGCCCATGGCAGCCTTTCTGACTTAATTACCTCTGAGAGGCACCGGTTTCCCCGAGAATCCAAGCGCCCAGCTCAGTGTGACCTGCCGTTTTCCGCTCTCCCATAGTTTCCGACCCCGACTTCGATGGTATTGCAGCCCAGGCAGAAACCATGTTTGCTGGAAGGTGGGTAATCCCATGGTTTACTTTTTGTGGTAGAAGCAACATGAGATGCAGAACTTGTGATCATGTTTTTGGGATCTACTTGATTAGCGAAGTCCCCTGTAATGTCTGCCATTGCCAAGACCTGTGGAATTATACAGGTATTGGAGCTCTGCATAGGAAGAAAAAACATAACTTGAGAAAATATTTTTTGTGTATACTGGCACAGAATGGTAACAGATTGGGACAGAGGTGTTGACATGCAGACCTGAGTGTGACTGTTATGTAGCCAGCAGGAATCATGATGCACAAACGTGGAAGCAAAATTGCAGTTGAAGATCTCTGTAAAATGCTAAAAAAAAAAATCTAATCCATGACTGAGTTTTGTCTTACTGTTAGCTTCAGTAAACCGTTGTTGTAGGAACATGTGTGGCTGTACTTGGATGCATCTGCTCAAAGAAGCGTTGGGCTAACTTGTGCTCCCCTGGGCTCCTGGATTTTGGGCCCCCAGCGAGGAGAAGAGTGCTGTGGAGTTGGACGATGAGGGTGGCCGGACCTTCCTGAGAGTCCTCATCCACCTCATCATGCAGGACTATGCCCCACTGGTGTCTGGCGCCCTTCAGCTGCTCTTCAAGCACTTTAGCCAGAGAGCTGAGGTCCTGCAGGCTTTCAAACAGGTGCGCAAGCCAAGACTGGCCCTGGGTATTGGGATAAAATGGGGATTGGTGCGTTTTATCTGCTGTCAAAGGGAGGCTTAGCCTTTGAGCTGCGTGCAATGACTAGTCAATAATTTTTGTGATCATCTACTGATCCATTATGTTCACATTGCAGAATATCTCCTTGGAACATCCCGGAAGGGATGTCGCTCTGTCACAGGTCACATGTTCAACCACACACTAAGGGCAGTTTAGACCCGCCCAGGCGCGGAGGCAGGGGGTGGCCGGGGGGGGCCGTGGCCACCCCCCGCCGAACCCCGGCCCCCCTATTGGCCCCCCCTGGTCTGGCCCCAGCCATCCATGCAAATAAATATAGTTCTAATTTATGCCACCCCCAAAATTATCAAATAATCATCC
>JABFDZ020000066.1:28695741-28711525 GCA_019775955.2 Pollimyrus isidori
CGGCCACCCTATTGGCCCCCCCTGGTCTGACCACAGCCATCCATGCAAATAAATATAGTTCTAATTTATGCCACCCCTAAAATGATCACATAATCATCCTGGCCACCCCACAGAAAATTTCCTGGCTCCGCCACTGGACCTGCCAGTCATCCAAAGTTGCCATACATGTCCACTTTAAGCAGAGGTGGAAATTTCAGGTCCAGAGAGTACAAATCCAGACAAAGATTTTGTTTCAACCAATTAGTTGAGTATAAAGAGTCACAATCGCCTGGTGGGTTGAAGCAAAATCTTGGTCTGGATTTGTACTTTCTGGACCTGAAACCTCTGGTTTTAAGAAACAACAGGACCTGCCCTGTTTAAACGTGTTGAAACAACGTTGTAAAATTGCATATAATCGGCATTCATCCACTGACCATCAACCCCTCGTCCTCTCCTCAATATTTCATTTGAATTCATTCACCTCTCCCCCAATAAATATGACTTTCAGTTTTAATTATTGACTTGTCCCTCCTCCAAATATCAAAGCTGTTGCCTGTAGCTTGTTCCTCCCTCACCGAGTGGGAACGGTGCCGGTACTTTGGATTTTAATCCCGGACTGAGGTGGCATTCTCCATTAGTGTACTAAATTGGATTTTAATGGCCAGATACCTAGTGGAATATGATTCTCAAATTAAGTCACTCTTTTTCCCTTTGAATGTTGGCTGTAATAAGTGGTTTTAGCGAGTTTCCATTTATCCTGGAAAATAGCGGCGAATAAGTGATAGCGAGAGATCAGTGAGACACCTCGTCGTTTTCCCGGTGAGGTGGTGGCCGTCCCCGAAGAGGGCCGGCTCGCTGGAAGCCAGGGTGATTCAAAGGCCGGTGGCTGCCTTGCGGCCAGCTCATAATGGTATGGTTTTATTAAAGTCTTGCAAAGGAAGTTAATAGGAACCCCCCCTTCCCACCCCACCTGACCTCTGTAGAGAACATAGGTAGGATCAGTGTGGCTTGTGGAAACCCTGTAGACCAGGCACTTTGAGCATTTGTTCTTGGTAGTTTTGTCTTATTTGTGACGTACTATTTGATATGATGCATGAATTGAACTGCTCATCTCCAGGTGTTCCTGAGAGGTTCTCGTCGTCCGTCAGCTCATCGTAGTAGGTCTTGCTGATGTCTGGCTAAACTAAACTATGGATTTTCATTACATCCACAATGTTTACAACCCCCCCTCCCCTCCCTAATGCCTGGAAAAACTAATGAAAGCATTTTTGATGGAGAAATGGGTGGAAAAGGACTTGAGGATTAGATTTCAAAATGCACCGTAAATTACTACAGTTCTGGTGAGGGATGTGATTCACTCATTCAAATATGATTTCCTCATATAGTCATTCCTAACAACAATTCTATGCTAATGAATTTCTTAATGGTCTTTTTCAAGGTAATCTTCTGTAATGATGTTCATTAGTTAGACATTTATGGAGCTTATGTGTGTTTTCCTTGTTGAGCTTTTCAGTAGGTGCAGAAGATGGTGTTGCCCACCAGTCCTACCGCTGCATCACCACACCACGCACTTGTGACCTCCCGCATGGTCATCCGTGTGTCACGCTGTCACCGCAGGTCCAGCTGTTGGTGTCCAGCCAGGACGTGGAGAACTACAAGCAGATCAAGGAGGGCCTGGATAAGCTGCGGCTGACGGTGGAGAAGTCTGAGCTCTGGGTGGAGAAGAGCGGGAGTTATGGCAATGAGGAGCAGAGCAAGGAACAGATGCTAGAGGTGCGCCCCCTACAGTCTGTACATGGGAGGTCACTGTGCTATTCCTTTATGTCCCCATGTGTTCATTTTATACTTTAATTTTTCAGGACTGATAAAGATTGACAGCTGATAGTTTATACATCCCCTGATTTATTCAAATTAATAACTTTCATTCACAGTACCTTTTAATTAACGATAAGAATAAAAGTAGCTATCTGTTTGTTAGTTACAGGAGGTTGGTATGTTGAGCCCAGCGCAAGATGGGAAACCTCAGATCGACAGCAACAGAGCTAACAACTACACTATAATCAAAGAGGTGAGCAGCACTTACTATAATATCTCAAAGATAGCAATCTCCGAAGTCCCATTAAATTCTCCTTGCTCCCAGTGGATTGGATTAGATTTACCTTGTCCATGTTCAATGAGGCAAACAACACTGTTACAACACTGTTTAATAAGTTGTACATAATAAGGATGGTATTACTTTCACTTGTGGTTGCAATGAATAATGTAATACCCAGTTCCTTTTCTATAGAGTCTAACAAGAGGTTCGTTATCGGTTATCTGACCCGAGCTGGCGTCCCGTGGCAGAGAGCTGCGGCTGTCACTGTGGCTCACCCCTGTTTCTCTGGGACCGCAGATACTGCTCTGCCTCAGCAAGCTGTGCTCTCCCAGCAAGAAGAGCCCAGTGCAGCAGCAGAGGCTGCTGAAGAACATGGGCGCCCACACCGTGGTGCTGGACCTGCTGCAGATACCCTACGAGAAGGTGCCTTGGCCGGACCTGAACAGGGCGCCATCAGTCTGTCACGAGTAGTGAGCGTGGACGTTGGCCTGGAGCGGTTCCGGCCAGAGCCGGCCCGATCCCGAGTGTCTCGCAGGCACCGTCTTCGGCGGAGGGCATCCACGCCCCTCAGCAGCTATAGCTTTGCCTTTCGATCCGCAGCTCCTGTGCCATCTGCGTCTGTACCACATTTTGTCAGGGCTCTGGGCACACTCTGTCCAAAACTGACTCCTCCAGCCTGGTAGGAAGGGACACAGCCGGAACGCCAAGCATAACTTAGAAACTGCTAAATATTTACAAGACGTCTGTGGCTGAGATGGGAGGAATAATATATAAATCGATAATGCTTTAATCCAATAGTAAGACATTAAAATAAAATAATCATACACCGTGTTATTTCTGTTTGTGATGATAAAAAGGTTCTGCACCTTTAAGAGTTTGATGGGTTTGCATAGTACAGTGCTGCAGTAGGGAAGGTCACCTGCGAGAATGTGTGCTCACCACGGCAACCTGCCTGCCTCTGCAGACCGACGAGAAGATGAACGAGATCATGACCCTGGCACACGCCTTCCTGCAGAACTTCTGCCGTGGCAACCCGCAGAACCAGGCCCTGTTGCACAAGCATCTCAACCTCTTCCTCACCCCCGGGGTGAGTGTCTCTCCACCACTGCCGGCGTCTGCAGGACTTCGCTTAACGGCACCACAGTGGGATCGAGAGTGGGCACCACCCTCCCCGGTCCAAGCTTTTCCGTCTCACCCACGTGCCTCGACGTCAAGTGACTCTCCAGAAAACAGGCATCTGGACTGGCATCTCCTTGCCGGCACTTTCCGGGAGCCAGTTCTCCACTATGCAGATCTGCGAAACCTGTCCACTCTTATACCCTTATGTAGATTCATCTTTTTGTAGCAAAGCAAGATGGACCCAGATAGTAATTCCGTTTGAACTATTTTAATAAGGATCATTTTATTTTTACTATGAATTATTGATATTGATTGTTATGTGTTATTGATAACCCAGGCTGGACTGTAATTAAGAATCAATTCTGGAGTTTTGCCTAGGCTCTCAACACATACAGTACATACCCGTGATAGATTTTGCTGATGAGGGCAGGGGGAGGGGATTCCCCACAATAAAATGTCCCATCCCATCGGGAAAATGCCTGGTATGCCAGATGGTGAGCCCACCAAACGTGTTGATAAATGAACGCAGAAGGTATTGGAGATGGCCTCATCAAGGTCCGGATGAGGTCTCTTAGTGATGGGAGAGAAGAAGCTTGGAGACTTACAGCGGCTGCGAAGCCCAGATTCTCCCACGGCTAAGGTCGGCACTAATGAATATGTGTTGCCCCCCCCCCCCCCTGTGATCCAGCTCCTGGAGGCAGAAACCATGAGGCACATCTTCATGAACAATTACCACCTGTGCAGCGAGATCAGCGACCGCGTGGTGCATCACTTCGTGCACTGCATTGAGACGCATGGCCGCCGCGTGCAGTACCTGCGCTTCCTGCAGACCATCGTCAAGGCTGACTGCAAGTACGTGAAGAAGTGCCAGGACAAGGTCATGACGGAGGTGAGTCGGCGTGGCGAGCGGCTATGCGGCCGAGTTCAAAATGCGAGGATGGTATTTTGCATGCTCTTACCTTACCGGTGTTTCTAGCTATTGTCCCATAAATACAGTCAGGACAAATGTTTGATCGTTCCTGGAAACTAATTAAAATCAGTGAAACTTCATTATTCTTAACAGTTAATGCTCCTTATTTAAAAAAAAAATGTGCCAGACAACTACTGAATAATATTCTACCTATTCTCATGATTTATCCAGCACAGGTTAATGTTGAATAAATATTCATCGTTTTAACATTGCATTGAAGTTTTGCTACACTGTTTAATCATTGTCGATTTGAAAGGTTTGTTGAGCTGAAGTTTGTATGTGTTACAAAAATGAGGCTGATTAACTATCTACCCCAGCCAAATCACACATCTGCCTGAGGCTTTGGTGCCTCAACTCTGCCCGCCGTGCCACTCTCTCCACAGCTGGTGAACGGCGGCGAGGACGTGCTGGTCTTCTACAACGACAGGGCCTCCTTCCCAGTGCTGCTGCAGATGATGTGCTCAGAGCGCGAGCGCGTGGATGAGAGCGGGGCGCTGGCCTACCACAACACGCTGGTGGAGCTGCTGGCCGCGTGCACCGAGGGCAAGAACGTCTACACCGAGCTGAAGTGCAACTCGCTGCTGCCCCTCGACGACATCGTCAGAGTGGTCACGCATGACGACTGCATCCCCGAGGTGAGAGCCCGCGCGGAAGGCCGCGGGGGTCGGAGCTGTCCGTCCATCTGTTCATCCGGATTCCATGACTGCTTATCCGGTAAAGGGTCACCTTGGACATGGAGTCCATCCCAGGAACCACAGGGCGCAAGGCAGGGGACGCTCTGGATGGGACGTCAGCTGTCATCAGTTTACCTTGGCCGTATTTAATAGGTGTTGATGTTTTTTGTCTGTCCGTCCATCCGTTCCATCCCTCTGTCTATATCTGATTTATATATCTCATCTATTTGATATCTGTCTGTATGTCTGTCTCACAGCTTGTCTAGTCATGGTAAGCCAGGAGCTTTTTTCACAGTCATACTAGATGGTCATACCAGTCCATTGCAGGACATGCTGATTGAAATGATTATAGTTATATGTCAAGTGCATGGAAATACCTCAGTAGTGATTTTTTTTTTATGTGAAATGTTTGCTCTGAAGATTACTGAACTGGAATGTTTGCATGGCCTCAGGTGAAAACTGCCTATGTGAACTTCTTGAATCACTGCTACGTGGACACTGAGGTGGAGATGAAGGAGATCTACACCAGCAACCACATCTGGATGCTCTTTGAGAACATTCTTGTTGACATGGCCAGGGTACGTTCGCCAGTAATGACACTGGGGATGATTTCATGCAGAACGATTAGCTGAGGGTGCTTAGTACCCCCTGAAGGGTGTGCAGGGTGACATGGATGTGTGTCTCACCCTCAGGTGTGCAACAGCACGACCGACAAGAAGCACACGGACAGTGTCCTGGAGAGGTACGTGACGGAGACGGTCATGGCCATCGTCAAGGGCTTCTTTGGCTCCCAGTTCTCCGTCAACAACTCCAACCTGCAGGTGCGCGTCCCTCGTTGTGTCGTCAGTAGGAACGAGAGACTGACTGGAGACGGTGGTTCCATCGCCATTGTGTCTCTTTCACTGCTCCCAGCTTTCTCAGATGTAATATTCAACAACATAATTGAGTTCAAAGCTCAGCGGCTTGAAGATATTACTGGAATGAATGCCAGAGACCTTTATTAATCAAGGACGGACTTTAATCTCTGTGTAATTGATATATTGCCTTGATTTACACATATTACACTATATGATCCACAGTATGACACCCCCGTCACTGTGTTTTCCTCCCTGAAATCGACTAAATATATTTAAATCAGTCGGCAGTGGTTTGGGAGCTATAGGTGCACCCTACTATGCTGCTTTAATGACTGTCTTTATACCATGCTGATCACATCCCCCATCCCCCCGAATTCAGACCCACCAGCCCATCTTCATCCAGCTTCTCCAGTCCTCCTTCCGTTTATACAACTGCAACGGGATCATACAGGCGCAGAAGGCCAACATCGAGGGCTGCATCCGGACTCTGGCCGACGTGGGTGAGTCACACTGCCTCTCGGGCTGGGGCGTGCCCCTGCACTGATGGCCAATCACCTTCCCCGCTCTGGGGCAGCCTCGTCATTTTTGCTGTCAGGATCTCACATTTTTTCATTTTTAGTGGCTAGATTATATCAGTGAGTCATTATCTATATAAGTAAAAACCATGGACTCCATATTCTTCACCCCTGTACTTCTCTGAAGGTAATTGAATGGAAAAGCAAATAGAAACTCTTGGGCAAGTCAAATTTTCTCTGTCACCGGCTGACGGGTATTAATTAAAATAGTTCAGTTCTCGGCACCTTTCCTTGCCATTTCCTCTCTCGGTTCCTTCTCTCCCGTGGCCCGGCGGTAACCCACGTCACCCATATGCTCGCTGCTCTGCTCTGCCCCGCAGCCAAGAACCGCTCCATCGCCATCCCCGTGGACCTGGACGGCCAGGTGAACACGCTGTGCTCCAAGGCGCATAACAACATGGTGCAGCGCGCCGCCAAGGGCTGGAGGCTGTCTGCCCGCACCGGGCCACGCCGGGAGCCCATTGGGGGCCTGGACTACAAGAACATCATCGAGAAGATGCAGGTGGGCTGCGCCAGTGCCCACGCAAGGCTCGGGCGGATGGAGCCGCCAGCTCACGTCAGACGTACTTTGGTTACCTGTTTCAGGCGCATTGCATACTGCAGTAGGGCCTGTTTCCTAAAATAGTCTCACAGTGCAGTAATATTGTATGGTTGGATTACTGTTGTCTTACAACTCTGCTACCAGGGTTTGGGTCACTGCTCTGACTCCATGTGTGTGCAGTTTGCATGCTCTCTGTGTGGGGATTCTTCCAGGTACTCTGGTTTCCCCTCACAGTCCGAAAACATGTTGAGGTTAGTTGGAGTGACCAAATTGCCTGTAGGTGCATGTGGTGTGTGAGTGTGCCCTGTGATGGGTTGGCACCACATCCTAGGTCATTCCCTGGCTCGTGCCCGTTGCATCTGGGGTAGGCTCCAGACCCTACATAAGACTGAGGGGTACGGAAACGGATGGATGGACTGCTGAGAACAGTTATTTCAAATAAGTAATTTTGGCCAGAGGGACATGGAAGCTACATTGGTCAGAAAGGGGTTTAGTGACATTTTGAAGAAATATAGATAATTTTGAAAATTAGTGCGTTGGTATTAAGGTGCAAATGTTACACTTTAATTCATTAGTCTTTGTGAACATAGTTTGAGATGTAGAAGGCTGCATCTGGTTACGAATGAAGCATTTTGCATGTCAGTTCGTTGACAGATTAAAGGGATTCTTTAAGATGTTGGTTTGTAGTTGAACGGTTAAGGACTGTGGACTGTTTAAGCTGGGATTTGCAGTCTTGGTGCTGGCGGTCCGAATGAGCAGAGGCTGATCTATTCGTCTTCTGCCCCCAGACTGTGGTGGCTCGCCTGGAGGAGCAGTTCCACCCCAAGGTCCAGGCTGAGTTCTCTGTGCTGGTGGACGTGCTGCACAGTCCCGAGCTGCTGTTCCCAGAGACGGCCCGGCTGCGCTGCGAGAGCGGGGCCTTCATGTCCAAGTGAGTGTGCTTGTTAGCGGCCAATCAGATGGGGGACGAAAGAAGGGGGCCATGAGTCATACAGAGGGCAGCCTTCTCATTAGCCAATGATATGTTTGCAGTTGTTGGGTGAAAGGGGGGGGGGCAATTTGGGAGCCAATCAGCCTTCAGCTGGGGTCAGTGACCCTGTAGCTCTGCCCCCATATTTCTTATGTTCTTCACTGAGCCTCCATGTGACTATCCCTACCAGGACTGCCCTTGAAGGCAGTGAATGCCTTCATCACACACTTTCTCATAGGTCCCCACTTACACAGTTTAACATGCATCTAACATGCTTCCTTGGTTGGAAAAATAGCAGGAGCATATAGCTCTCGGGGGGTGGCTGTGTCCCTTGTAAGCAGCTCTCCAAGGGGGGTCCCTCATGCAGCTCTTAGCGGTTCCTCTCCAGCTCCCCTGTCCTTGTCTTCTACCCAGACTGATCAAGCACACCAAGAAGCTGATGGACAAAGAGGAGAAGCTGTGTATTAAGGTCCTGCAGACACTGCAGGAGATGCTGGATAAGAAGGAGAATTTTGATGAGTTGGTGAGTCCCGGAACACTTAAGGGAGAATCCTTTAAGTCCTTTAAGTGGGAGATTCCAATGTTCGTGTCACCTACTGGATGTACATGTAAGTTAAACATAGTCTTGACATTGTGTGTCTTCTGCCAAGCAACATGGATCTCCAAAGAAAAATGCTCAGAGAAAGAAGGATGTGTTGATGTGGAGAACTTCAGATGTTTGCACTGGTATTGGACATCTAAAACAGCGATGAATTTTTGGGATTAAGGGGGCCTCAAAGCAAAAACAGAAAAGGGAACATTCTTTCACTGCCCATCATACAGCATGCCTGAAGACCGATCGTGCCTGATTTAGATTCTGATGCCAATTCTGACACCCTGTCATTAAACTGAGCTCTTCATATGGCTTATGGTGTGCAGTATTCCTGGGAACATCCCTGCACATCATCTGTGCTAACCTGACATGTTTTGGCGAGTCTCTCCGCTGTGAGAGGGAATATCGTGATCCCACGTGAGAAGTTTCGTTGCAATTCCTCCGTCTGCCACCAGTGGTCACTGCTGCGTAAGAAGCAACATAAGTTGGGGGGGGGGGGGTACACAGTGTCAGTCTGTGCATTTCAGGCACATTTCAGCTCGAGTAGGAAATGCCTACTGACAGGCAGCATGGCTCTCGCTAATGCCACTGACAGTGCAGATGCGAGCTGCTGTCGGTATCTGCATGCTCAGAGAGCCAAACTAACCGCAGCCGCTCTGGTCCTGTGACGGCGCTCTGCAGCCGCATTTGGTGTGGGAGGTTCCCGGCAATCGGCCATATCTGAATAAAGTCGCCATCCAAGGGTAGTCGTGGTGTAGGAGTTTGTCGCATGCACTGCACATCCAGAATGCAGTTAAGCAACCCGCCCTTCAGTGGGGGGGCCGCCGCGGTCGCTCCATCTGCATGCTGCCAGTCCGCCTTGCCTCGGCACGCCTGGGGGGGGGGCGCCGCCAGGCCTGCGGGCTGCCCTCCAGACGGCCCATCAGTATGCTGCGGCGAGCGGGCGGACAGGCGGGCGGCGCTGTGATTTTCCGTTCGCGGTTACATAAGCGGGAGGCGCATGAGGATAAGCTGAGGCATGAGGCGCAGGACAAACAGCGGGCCGTGAGATCGATACCGCGGTACAGCAGCGCACTGCAGCTCGTGGGGAGCTGCTGCATGCTGGGAGCTGGGGGGTGTGGAAGCATTCGACACCCACCCCCCTCGCCTTTTATTCCACTTTCATTGGGGGAAATCCAGCCTGCCGTGATCGATTTTTCCCACTGCCAATGACCACATTGCCACCCCGTCCCTTGGGGCTGAATCCGCAGTCAGGGGCGCCTCAGTCTGTAACGTGAAATCCCAGCTTGGGATTCGTGGTGAGGCTGCACCCCATGCAATAGAAAGTAGCAGTTAAAGCTTTTTTATTTTTTATTTTTTTATACTGCAGTTTATACTGTTATACTGCAGTTTTAATAACCGAGAAGGTTGTCCTGTCACTCAGGTGCCAGTGTGACGTCTGGCGCCCGTGTGGAAGCCATCATCCATGTGAGGATATCAGACCAGCAGCTCTGACAGCAAGCGCATCACCATTTGGGAGTCTCTGTACCTCTGTCTCAGCACCGGGTGTGACGACCCCTCCCGCCTGTAAAACTAGCCCCGGTTCCACACGCCAGTCACGTTCTCTTGCATGTTCTGCTCCTGGCGGTTAAGCGTTATGAAATCCAGGCAGAAGCAGCATGGCCGCCGTTTCCTAGACACCCCCGGGCCGCGTGTCATTGCGTGGCACACCAGGGGGCGCCGCTGGGCTCCTGTCTCCATGCGGGAGGAGCCTGTCCGGGCCGCCCGCCGCTTTGCCCTCCGGCAAGGCATGACCGCACATGTGTCTGAACAATCCCGGCCCCAGTCTATAGCTAATCGATTGTTTCGGCTGGTATGAATAGCAGTACATTCGTTTCCTGTCCACCGTCAGCTCTGACTGACAACTGCCAGTTTTACTTTTTAATTCCGCCACTCAGCCGCCGAAGTTCCCGTCTCGCGATTTTGTTTTCGAGGTGAATAATCTCGTACAACATTGCGAGATTTGACCGTCTTCATCCTGGGGTAAATCTTCAGCTTTTAAGAATCCTCAGTGTTGTAGCTGGACAGTGTTCCGGGGGCTCCGCTCTCTGTGCTCCAGATCGTCCCAGGCTACCCTGCAGCAGGCTAAGGTTCTCCGGACCAGCACACATCTTCAGTTTTGCTAATTAGTGCCTTGTTAATCTTGCAGTTGAGATTTCAGTCTCATCTCAGAAGTTTTACTTTGAAATCATACTGTAGGTGCACAGAAACTGTAAATTCTGTTGTATTTTTTTTTACTACATACTAAATATGCCAAATCCAAATTTAACATAAAACTTTTAAAGAAAGTTTAGTCATTACACTATAATTGAGAATAAATGTGTGGTCATTCATTTTATTTGTCACTGCAGAGATAAGATGGCAGGTACTTGTGTGATGTCATTCGAATGGATGTCCCTTTAAAGTTGATTTAATCTGTGCAATTTAAGTAGGACTAAATGGCGAAAAGGACTATTTATTTTTATTTCAAAACAAATGCCGCACAAGTCGTCATCATTGTAAAACTAAACTTAGGAGAAGTTGCTGACTTGTGATTTGTAACTGTGTGTGTGTTGAGGGTGCAAGTACCCTGCATGATGCTTAGCTTTCTCCCGACTCCTTCCCCAGCCAAGCACGCGGGAGGTGTACAAATATGGCCGCCTAGGGGACATGGGACCGGCCATGTGAGTCAGCAGGCCGTGGAATTACTGCTTGCGAAACTGCCCGCAGGCCCGAGCACGTCAGTCCTCACACCCCCCCCCCCCCCCCAGTTGCCGCTCTCTGCACCTCCACCTCCCTCCTTCTCAGCTTTTCTCTTGTGCGCTGTCTTGCTGTGGCTCCCATCCATGTGGCGTGTGATTGGTCGCGGGACTCGCACGTGATTCTTGAAACCAACTCTCTTGCCCAACTCTGTCATCCGGGCAACATTTTTATTTATCTAAGATTTTCAAAAATTGCTTTTTTTCAGCAGGTCACAACCCTGAGTTGTCCATATGGTGTGTGTGCCTATATATATACATATATATATATGTGTGTGTGTGTGTGTGATCCGAGCAAACGCCTCCCCCCCGTGTCCTATGTGCCCGCTCCCTGGAGGAGTTCCCGTTTAGCCTGGGCACCATCCCCGCGTGTAAACACAGCCGCCCCCCCCACCCGAGGAAAGCCCCGTCGCGTAACGTCATGGTCTCCGGGCTCAGGAGGAGCTCGCACCAGCTGGCGTGGCCGACGCGGCTTGGCCGCTAGCCGGTCACCCTCGCTAATCCTCGCCGTGCGTCACCAGCGCCCCCCGCCCCCCGCCCCCCGTAGGTGTTCCAGTCCCTCTGCCAGCAATGTCGGCCCGTAAGTAGAAACCACGGATCCCCGCTCCAGTGACCGCCCCCTCGTTTCTGGGTGAAGGTCTGCCGTGCTTGGCATGCCTCATCACCACAGGCGACCCGCGGGAGATGCCTGTCCGTGTTTTTGCTCATCGATCAAGTCTGCGTCTATATCTGAGCTGAGGTCCTGTTCTTGTCATTTGGGTTTATAGCTGGAACCTTATTCCTAGTCATACAAAAAGCCGTGCAGCATGGAAACTGAATTGTTCATTATTTTTTTGTTCACACTGGCGAATTTTGATTGACGTAAGTAATCTGCTCCACGAACCATATTTTACGTATGTCTGATTATCCCCCCCTTGTACCATTGCAGACACCTAACAGCCATGGATTGATGTAATTGGTATGCAAGTATGCATTCTTAGTATAAAGGATAAAAAGATCTGATCAGATCGATTCAGATATGAGTTCCTGCTCTGGGTAAGTAGCGTTTTCTGTGTCACTGTCACCTGCTCTGCTCCCTGGAGGACAGGATGTCACGAGGGGACAGGAGTTGCACTTGGCATGTCTAAAGCTCCCTTTGAGTCTAGACAGTAGCCAGAGGCAACGTCAGCTGCTTATAATGGGCCTTTCTAGCACTTTCCGGGTGATTTATTCTGTGTTCCGTCATCAGCTCGGGGATATTCCGGGTCTTCAGAAATAAATCCATCATTGTGGATGTTCTGATTACTGCGTTCACATCCCATGTCGTGTCACTGAATGGGGCAGCAGGTGACACTGTGGTTAAGGACTTCGAACCCAAACTTTGTGTGTCTGGACCCTGTTGAGGTTGCGGAGCTGCCCTTTTTCATCTTAGCATAGTGCTAAGAGAGGGTAAAGAGCCAAGATGATTTTTGCATTCCTCATGTTTTTCTACTTTATGTGATGCCGGGGTGGGGGGGTACGGGAACATTGTGTGGTTCAGCAGGTTATGATGCTGTGCCTATGATCAGTAGGTTGTCAGTTTCAATCTCAAGGTTGGCAGAGTGATGACACCCTTGAGCAAGGCCCTCAACCCCCCACAGCTGATGGGCGCTGGGTCGCCCTTCTTACTCCAATGTATGTCTATAAAATAAATAGAATGTGAATGACATCGACCTGTTAGCAACATCCCTGAAGAGAGAGCGCGTCACTGTGGTTCTGCTTGCAGGTAGCCGGATGAAGGTCCACAGGATGTGTCCACAGGAAGTGTCCTTTAGCGCCTCCATGCGCGGCAGTCGTCTGCGCGGTGCTATGGCTAAGTGGCCTTGCCTTTAAAAATAGCACTGAGTGGGCGGGTGTTGCACTCTTACCTGGCCTGTAGAGAGCTGTGAAATGTGTGAGAACTTCGGAAGACTGACAGCCCCAAAACAGCCGGGCGTCCCTGGGGGTAGGGGGGTGGGGGGGGGTGTATGTGGTTGCCATGGTGACGTGCTTCGCAGGCTCTCCGCTCCTGTGTGGTGTCCTGCTGGGTATTTCACAGCAGAACAGGACCTCGGCATCTCCTGAAAGGCCTTGTTACTACCCCAAGTACCCAGAGAACACCCCCCCCTCCCAACACCGAAAGAGGCTGAAAGCATTTTTGTTCATGCGCCTGATCTAGTAGCTTTAATAAAATTACACGCTCAGGTTAGCTTAACTGCGCCCCTGATGATTCCAGTGTGCTGAAAAGGACAAATCTCTCTGAAATCTGTTCTTAGTCTTTATGAATGAACATCAAGAAGCTCGAAAATAACTTAAATGCAAGGTAAAATTTTTATAAAACTATATCCGTGTATGATCTGCAACTCCCTTGGTGAAGCATCCTGTTTGGGGAGCCCGTTCTGTTTTGTTAGTCCTACGGTGGCAGCAAAGGGATTATTTACTCTGATTGGGAGTGAATGATTCAGTATGCATGGTTTGGGGTAATGGTTTTATTGTGAAATGCAGGGTAACCGGTGCACAGATATTTGAGCTGGGCTAGTCCCACCCTCCTGTTGGCGCCTTTTGCTGCAGTGTCAGAGTCGGTCCAGGAGGGAATGGCAGATGGTGCCCTCTCAGGTTTAAACATGGGAGTCGTTTCGGACAAGTGTACTCTGAAAGATACGGTGCATGTAAAGTATGGAAAGAATAGTGTTAGGTGTAGCATCCCTGGTTATGAGTTTGCTACACAAAGCCTAAAGTGAAAGTGAAACCGTCAAATCTAAGTTAAATACCGTACGCTACTGCTCGCTAAATCTGCAGGTTTCTGTTTTGCCAGGCATGTTTCAGAAGCCTGCTGGTTTGAAAATACTGCTCACTTCTGGCCTATTGAAAATATTATATTAGATATTTTAGTTTTAAAAGAACTACTCAGGTTATGTTATGGCTTCCTTGCGAGAATATCTCAAACATATACCAGTATGAGTAACTGTGACGTTAATGAAAATGCTCACACATTTATGAACATATTTTTAATTATGAAGAAAAGTTGGTTGGGCCTGGCTACTCAAACCTCACCCAGATGCCTAACCAAAATTTTTCCAAATCACCACGATGCCTCTTAGGCCGTTTCTCATCTTGTTTGTAGCCTTGTCAGTTGTATTTGGAGCAGCAGAGTAGACTGGGTGTGAATTCACACTTCCAGAACAAAGGCAGTGGGCTCACTGGCCGTCTGATGTGTTCCTGAACCGTGTCACTCTGTGGAGCGACGCATCGATGTGTCGGCCATGACGGCAAGCATGACTCCACTCAACATCCACATCATCCGGTCTCCCTGTTCCCATTAACCAATCACGTGTGAGCTAGTTCACCTTTCCTCGACTGCTGCACCACCCGAGCCACATATGTAATGAAAACAAAAGGCTGCCGTTCTCGCCAGACTGTTTTAATGACCTACCCGCCGCAGTAACTCTCGGAATGTCGACGGTGATGCTGAGTAAATGCAGCAGATGCGCCTGTTTTGGGGCCTAAAACCCCTCGAGTCCTAATCCGTTTCTCCGTCCAGCCTTACCCGGCGTGACCCTCCACCTGCCCAGCCTCGGCCCATAGGTTAGCTTGCAGATGGCTCCTGGAAGCAGGGTTTTTGCCTCCCCCCCCGCCCCCCCAGAGCCCCGCATCTGTCTGTGGCTTGACAGGCATTGCGATGAGGATTGGGAACACCAAAGCAAGGTCTCTCCTTAACCAAATCCCCTCCCTCCTGAATTATTTAGGACTTCCTGATTGTGTGTCTTCATCCTGTTTGCTTCACGCTCAGTCGTCGTTGATTTAACCAGGTGTCTGCTACCTTCAAGCTGGTAAATAGAATATTCTTCAACTCTTAGCTCTGAAAATACAGAGAGTGCAACAGTGTTCGCAGTTAAAAGGACATAAGGCTCACTATAAAGTATGACTTTAGTTTAAGGCAACAGACACAGGCCCTGGAATGTTTATTCAGGGGAATGTTTATTCAAGAAAAAAATTCATCATGTTGGATCGTCGTGGGTCTCAGGAGTCACGAGGGGGTCGCCTGTCTGCAGAGCAGGGGGTTGACTGTCCAGCACGCTGCTGAAATTGCGTTGCCATGCCGACGTGTGTTTGTGTATCTGTGTGTGTGTGATGTGTGTGGATGTTCACACATGTGGCTTGTGTCTGGATTTGACCAGGTTGACTGATTGTAAAATTGGGATCCCGGATTTTTAAGCTCAGCACTCGGTGCAGGCCTGGGGCTCAGAAGATGCTTGGTCATCCCTGCTGGTATCGGATTAGCCGGGTAATCTCATTGGAAGCTCCCACATGCAACACTGGTTTTGCTGCAGGTCCTGCTTTGGGGGGCGAGGGGCCTCATTTTGAGGTTGTCTTTGAAGCCCCCGGAGCTTCTCCCTGCCTGATCTGCTGTGGCGTCAGGGCCCGGCAGCCACCCCCGAAGCAGGACCTGCAGCAAAAACAGTGGGAGCTGTACAGTTTGTCTGGGGACACTGAGCTCCCCCCAGGCATTGCAGGTGGGGGGGGGGGGGGGGGGGGGACGGGGGCCGGGGGGGTGGGGGGGCAGTGGGGGGGGGTGGGGGGGGGGGGGGGGGGGGTTAAAATCCGTTTGGGCGCCCCCAAGGGGTTTGTGTTGTTTTG
>JABFDZ020000066.1:28735466-28747448 GCA_019775955.2 Pollimyrus isidori
CCCCCCCCCGCCCCCGCCCCCCCCCCCCCCCCCCCCGCCGCCCCCCCCCCCCCCCCCCCCCCCCCCCCCCCCCGGCTGTCTGGAACTTTCTTTTGATTACACATCAAGGGCCGTTGGCCGATACGCCTCAGATGTTTACCTCCAGGAGCGGTTTTGCATTGCTAATGCCGCTAACTTGTGGTGGGAGTCGAAACGCCAGTTTATTCAGGCTTTTTGGGCCTCCTTCGCCGCAGAAATGAGACCCTTTTCAGGATTTCAGTATTTTATCGGCCAACTGCAGCTAACTGGATGCTGATTGAGCGATACGTGATGGCGTTTTATTCCCAGAATGCATTTTAGCAGTGAAAACCAGCCAAATCAGATTTTTATTCATTTTCAGTGTAATTGATATGTAATTTCTGAATGAGATGGTGGAAGCCAGTCACGCCGTGCAAGCCATCACAGACATGGATCTGCATTGGACATTTTGCTTTGAAATTCGCTGCAATTGCGGGACAATTCGTGTTGTCATACTAGTGCCTGGGTGCAATGTAAATATCTCTCCAAAGCTCCCTCAAGTTTTGTGCTGTGAATCTAGCCCCAGAAGACATTGGTAGTCATGTCTGGGCTGGTTTGTTTGCTGCGGGGGGGCTGCCCTGCCTTTCGTGGCCTTAATGTGCCCTCGGCTGAGGAGGAGACTGTGTTGGTTTTAACTCTGTATACATCACTGTGCAAGACTGCATTTGAAGGCCTTTTTGAGAGCTTCTGTCCAGAATCTTACCTAGCAGACTGTCACCTTGCCTGAGGAAATGATTAAGCTGTTTGGTGGTTTTTGAAAGTTATAAAACTGAACCATCATCCATTATTTAAGCTTGGGTAGACAGAATAAGTCACGTAATAATTGAAGTATCTTGCTGCAGATATGACGTGCTGACAGCTTGGGTTTTGGAGAAAAGCTGTCTGGTTTTCCTTTTTCGGTCCATTATTGACAAGCTGCCCGACGCAGCTGGATATGGGTGTAACTGACGTGCTGGGCAGTGCCAGGCCGTCGGTGGGATCGCCTGCCAGCGGTTCGATTCTCTGTTCGTTGTGGTGAGAGCCCGACCCAACGGCTTACCCTGACTTCCTCTCGCCGAAGGCAAGAGCTTTGTTCTGAAGGATGGCGTGGCTCCACCTACGTGCCTCAAGGAGAACTGCAGCGCAGAACCCCCGGCGTTTGTCGCAGGTGAGTCAGACGCACCGGGCCGGCCGCTCGGGCTCCCCTGGAGGTGCTGGATGCAGGGCTCCTGCGGGGTTTCCTGGAATAGCCCTACAGCCTGGGGAGGGCATCCGCCTCAGGCTGTGCTTTGGTCCCTGCCGTGCCGCTGCCTTTCGTTAGTCGGGGGCCGTTTGCACTTCACACCCGTCTTCGAAATTTCTGCACCCTTAACCTGTTATATCTTGTTGAAGAAA
This sequence comes from Pollimyrus isidori, assembly GCA_019775955.2. Lineage (NCBI taxonomy): Eukaryota > Metazoa > Chordata > Actinopteri > Osteoglossiformes > Mormyridae > Pollimyrus > Pollimyrus isidori. The sequence continues at coordinate 28,736,898 of JABFDZ020000066.1, forward strand.
CATACAGTACAGAGCGGAGGTACTCAACTAGTGGACGCAACTGAAATTCAGTGTGGACCATGCGGCCCACACCCAAAATTACTGCTAGCACACCCCCCAACCCCCAAATATTCATGTCCAGCACCCGTGCTTACAAAATAATAGTAGTATTGGGGCCAATGGACCTTGGCTATGTGCTACTGGTAGAATTTGGACCACTGGAGAAAAGCCCCTGGTATATAGATGTACACCTACTATATAATACACACCTGGTATATAGATGTACACCTGCTATTTAATATACACCTGGTATATACATATAAGCCTGGTATATAGACATACACCTGCAATATAATATACACGTGATATATAGATACAAGCCTGGTATATAGATGTACACCTGCTATATAATATACACCTGGTATATTGATGTACACCTGTGATATATGTATATGGCTGGAATTTAGATGTACATCTGGTGTATAGATATGTGCCTGCTATATAGATGTATGTCTAGTATAGTGAAATGATGGTAACTTTGGACTGTCCATCCATCCTTCCATCCATCCATGCATTACCACCTATCCAGCAGCAAGGTGTGGTGAACCCAGAGCCTCTCCAAAGAAATGATTCTGGGGATCACTCTAGATGAGGAGCTAGTCTATCGTACGGATAATTCTTAATGTTATTCTGATATCATTTAATTTGAGAGACTGCAGAGATGATGGCGCCAGAGAGTGGAGACGAACTTTGTTTTTTTTGTGGCCCGTTAAACACCAGCAGCTCTATTTGGAGAGAGCAGCAGCTGGGGAGTAGGGGGTCGATAGACGTATCAGCGATAAACGGTACGTAACCAAAGTTTAGGCTGAGGAAGACTGTAGCTGGTTTGGGGATGCTGCTGTTATGGTTTGGGCGGTGGGGGGGGGGGCTTGGCTTCTGTTACGAAACACAGATCACTGGATGCGCGTCGCTCCACAGAGGGTGACTCACTCACAGCCAGGCGCCGTTATGTAACCGTGGGAGGGGCCCGGCATAGCGGCGGCTCTGCATGCTGCTCGGCGTCTCGCCGCGATTCACCCGCTCTGCCCCTCGGCCCTCGCTGCCCGCCGAGCCTTTGGCGACGCCCACCCCAGGGGCCACGGGGAACGCGAGCGTGTGGGCAGCCTGCGGGCTCTCCCGCTCCTATCTGCCTCGCTGGCAGTCAAAGCAGGGATTGAATACCTTCAAAAGAGTGGCGCTGTTTTTGGCCGGATGGGACATCTGAGTTTGTTTAGTATTAAAATGATATAAGGATGTCTTCCCGTCACTTCTCCTGCACTGCACCAAGGCCTGTCCTAGGCAGCACAGGGCTAGGGTACACCTTGGATGAGATGCCAGTGTAGTAGTAGTAATAAAATAATAATAATAATAATAATCATATAAAACTGCTTCTACAGGTAGCAAGCTATAATATTTCTAACAGAGGACTTTATGCCTTTATTACTGGGGGGAATCAAAGTGATGGAGATAAATGGAGATTTATGCCCCCTGACACGACACACCCCAATCAACCCAACTGACCCCCGACTCCGTCTCCCATGTCAGAGCTATTTAATATGAATTAAAAATTAGGTGACCCATAGGCCACACGCACGGTCATGCGCTACAGGATATTCTGAGATGTCGGTTAGCGGCACGGATTGAGGAATATCTGGGGGGGTGAGAGGGAGAGTGCAGGATTGAAGTCCCCCACCCTGGAAGTGTGAGGTGACACCATGCCGCCCTAAGGGTGGATGTCTTTATACAGCATATAGAAAGCATGTTCCCTGGTGCGCTTTGGTCTAAAGGAATAAAGAAACCAAACAAACAAGCAGGGCGATCCCTGCAGGCCAGATGGGGCACAGCGGGGAGGTGGTGCACGGACGGCATGCTCTCCGCCGCACCTCCCACTGAGAGCCCCAGGATCCCAGCCGTGCCTTCCCCTTTCAGCACCACTGCCAGTGGGGGTGTGTCCTTGCCCCCCTCCTGCCTGTAGGTGGCGCCCTAAAGCCTGAACCACATCTCGGCTTAGCACCTTTAAATGTCTCCTGTGAGCTATCGGTATTTATTTTGTCTGAATGAAGCGCTGCTTCAAGAGTGACGCCGGAACTGCGGACCTGCGGGTGCCACCATTTTGACATCTGTTTACACCCCCCCCCTTGCCCACCCCCAGACGAGGATGACGGAAACATGGAGCAGATGTGCGACACCCTGCTGATGTGCATCGTGACCGTGCTGAACCAGGGCCTGCGGAACGGAGGAGGCGTGGGCGACATGCTGAGGAAGCCCTCCAAATCCGTGAGTCACACCAGCGGCCCTCTCGCGGGGGCCACCGCCAGCCCCCGCAGTCTCCTGGCACCCCTCCAGTGTGATTCCATTCCTGGTTTGTCCATATCTAGCAACTACTGATCCATTCAGGGCTTGCGCTGATCAGTGAACACATTATTATTATTATTATTATTATTATTATTATTATTATTATTTATTGATGATGATGATGATGATGATGATGATATCTGCACATAACGAAGCATCCTTATAACAACCTCTGTTATCCCCACTGCTTTCTGATTACACATAAATTATGCGCATATAATTTATTAGATTTTTCATTTATAGGTGGGTGCCAATATTATTTGAATATTGATTTATTTCTAGTATCACAATATTCTGTTTTCCAGGTTTTTTTTTGTGTGCGCTACATAATTTTGCTTCTGAGTATTTTCTTATTCTTTTTGTAGTTTTTTTTTTTTTGGCGTGTGCTCTACATTAAATGAGGCCACTTCCATTGTCATCTATAATTATGATTGTCACTCTGATGGCAGTTTTGCCACCTTGTGGCTCTAGACTGTAAAATGACGTCAGTGGATCCGGCCGAGTCATTTCTGATCCCCTTGTTTCGTTATTCGAGCGAAAGCGGGTCGTGGGTGTGTCGCGAAACTCGCCGCCGGCCACAGTGACTTCTGCCTCCGGGTTTCGAGGTGAATACCCGAGCCACCAGGCAATCAAATCCATGCCTCTCGTGAGACGCATGGGAGGCTCTCCAACAAGCTGCCCACCCACTTGCTCATCCAAGGCCATGTCAGTCTGTTTTCTTGGTATGTTTTCAGTTTCTGCCTATCTAGGCCGTGGCTTACACCTTTTGATTCTCCTCTGTCACCTGATGGCCTGCGGACATCAAAAGGTGCATGTCCACGTCCCTGTACCCCAGCCCACATCATGTATTTCTGAAGACATATTTGTGTGTGTGTGTGTGTGTGTGTGTGTGTGTGTGTGTGTGTGTGTGTGTGTGTAAAGCGGGCTGTTAATTTGCCTCTAACACACCTGTGGGTCCGTTTCCCCTGAACATGTTAACTTGGTCTGAGTGCAGATGGCAGTGTGAGAAACTAGACTAAAATGACGAAAATAGGGCTATTCTTTAGTAAAGTGCCACAAAGAATACTCCGAACGGCCTATTCTAGAGGTGGGCGATAAATCGATTTTATCGATTAATTCGAATTTATCGTTCAGGATGATGTGTTTTTATGGAAATCGATGTTATTACTTGTGTTACACGCGAGTGCCAACAGCGGAACTAATGCAACGCACCGTTCTTCACAGGTAAATTAGCGCATACATACTGTGGAAAAGCCGGGATTCATTAACATGCTACATTTTTTTACAAGTTTCCAAAAGTGTTTACAATGGCGTGGTCTGCCATCTCACAAGCATCTTTTTTGGCTTGTCAGATTGCAATTTAAATATAAAGTAAAAAGAAACAAATCAAAATAAAGTTAAAACTTGTTTTGAACATTTATTTGTCATCTGTAGTTTGATTTTTGAGTGGGCGAGGGGAAAATCAATTAGAATCGAAAATTGGGTTTATTGTGAAAAAATCTGAGATTTTATTTTTAGGCCATATCGCCCAGCTTAGGCTATTCTTTAGTATAGTGTCTCAGAGAATAATCCGAAGGGGCTATTCTTCAGTAAACTGTCACAGAGATTACTCCGAAGGGGCTATTCTTCAGTAAACTGTCACAGAGATTACTCCGAAAGGGCTATTCTTTAGTATATTGTCTCAGAGAATAGTCCGAAAGGGCCATTCTTCAGTAAAGTGTCACAGAGATTACTCCGAAAGGGCTATTCTTCAGTAAAGTGTCACAGAGATTACTCCGAAAGGGCTATTCTTTAGTATAGTGTCTCAGAGAATACTCTGGGGAACAACTGGCCAGCATCAGAGAAAGGAAGCGGGCAGCTTTATGTGGATTCTTCCAGGAAGAAAATGTGTACAAATTTATACATGATTTTGTTATTTAAAAATATATAATATATCTTCTGTGTGCTGGAAAACTGCATTTTATCATTTGGCTTCCTTTCCAAAGATGCAGAAGAACAGCCCGTGTCTGTGTTATATCTAAGGATCCTAAGTAAAACTTAGACTAAATATAAATATAAAAAAGCATATTACAAACTAAGGCTGAATTTCCTAAACTGGCAGCAAGCCCCCTGAAGGCGGCCCTGCGGTGAAATTCCTCGCGCAGGAAGTCCGCATCTTGCCGAATGATGCAAGACCCCAGCAGAGTGTATTTTTATCTGATGAGTGGGACTGTAGGCGGGCACTGGTGTGAGGGAGCTTGCGGGTGCCGCCGGCGCCATCGCCAAAAGGCCAGCGCATGCAAGTGGCTTCTCCAGCATCTCTTCACACGCCGCAAGCAGCGATGCGTGCGAACATTGCGCCCTTTGCCAATAAGCGCATCAGAGTAAACATCTCACTGCAAATCTTTCCACAAGATTTGGAAAGCGTTTTTGTTCCGCCAGTTCAGAAATGGCAATGAACGTCCTCTCCGGTCAGTCGCCCATGTCCCTGCACCCCCCCGTGGGACATGATGAATTCCGTTAGATGCTATGTGGTAGATCACTCACCCCTTAGGGCTCCATGATGTCATCTGTCAGTCGGGGAGTGTGAGCGTGGTTATATGAGCTGTGGATTATCAAGTCAAGCTAAGATCCATGAGTAATCAGTTCTCTAAGGATGGGAGGGGGCTGTTTACGACCCTTGAGGGGGTGTCCATACTTCACTGGACCTGTTTTTGTCCTGGTGATAGAGGCGGCTGATGAAGCCAGCAGTGTGAGAAAGACTCCCTTGTCCTCGTCCATGCAGAGAGGGGCACAGCAGAGAGGAACACTCTCTGAGGAAGTATTCAGCAAGCCCCTGCACCACCCCCCAGTGATTTCCTCAGATAACCCTCAGTGCCTGCTGTTTGTGAAAATACACTTCATTGATGCGTACAGAGCACCTTGTCTGAACCCTTTCTGTCAGTATCCTCTCCAGTCACCTTCTAAGAAAACACTTTTATCGTGGCAGATGTGATACATCGGTCGACGGACACTTGTCACTAATCAAATGACTTTCCTAATTCATAAATGAATAAGTGAAATGTTACGGAATAGCGGCCTCCTGCTTAACATTAAGTTTGGTTGGTGCTAATAATATTGTAACAACAGCAGTAATATTTGGGCCACAACTGAACTGTCTCAATGTCATACCCACAATCGTTTGCTGCAGTGTTTACTTTAGGGATATTGTGAATTTAATATAGGGTTACATAACATTAAACTTGCTCTCTGGTATGTAATAAATATTGTAAGACTAAAACTAAAATTATCTTACTTGATATCGTTGTCATGTGAAAGTCCCAGACGTGACCAAAAGCCGAGCATTTCATTGGGTGTTTCCTGCGCTGGTATGTCCGTCTGGTACCATGTGGGGACCCGTGGTGTTTGGCCTGACACCGATGCGGGGGACCTGATTCAGCCAAACCGGGCCACTCGCTTACTTACTCACTGTGAAATTCTGCAATCATCAACTTTGTGTCATCTTCGAAGCCTTGTTAAAATAATATATATTAGACCCAGTGTACCTTAGTCAGTCCTGTATATTCCTGGTTAAGGCGCTGTACTGATAATTGTAATAATATCAGTTATGCTAACACTTTTGCTATATGATGGTCTGGCATCCCATCTCGAGCGTGTGCTATTTCCAGCCCAGCACTGCCTGGGATTGCCACTGATCTCTACATTTCCCGGTCCTGGTTGGAGGACGGATGTATAACTAGCTTTTTTTTTATATATAAATAAGCTTCTTTTTAATGTTAGGATGAAGCCATAGACTAGGGGAAAGACTGCAGCTGTCTGATCAGCAGATTTCCGTGGGTGTCACTGGCAAGCGAGGGGCCTGGATGCTGTGTTTAACATGTTCTGTCTGCACAGGAACCCCGGTTTGCTGCCCGCGTGGTGTACGACCTCCTGTTCTTCTTCATCGTCATAATCATCGTGCTCAACCTGATCTTCGGTGTGATCATCGACACTTTCGCCGACCTGAGGAGTGAAAAGCAGCGCAAGGAAGAGATTCTGAAGACCACCTGTTTCATCTGCGGTGGGTACCATGCTTTTGGGGGGGTGGGTGAAGCCACCCCTGTAACACTGAATTTCTGAAATTCAGTTGGCCCCAGCTTTATCGTAACTAACTAAAGTAGAAGGTTGTGTACTGGGTTAGCTGGGATGATAACGATGTTTGTAGGAAGCACGGTGGCACAGTGAGCTCCCTTGTACTGGGGTTATTGGTTGGAATCTTGGCCCCCCTGTGTGTGAAATTTGCATGTTCTGGCCACGTTGAGTGGGTTTCCTCCAGGTACTCTACATTTCTCCCACAGTCCAAAGACACGCAGTTTCTCTAACTTATCTCTAAATTGCCTGTAGTGTGTGTATGTGTGGCCTGTGGTGCAGTGGTTAGCACTGTTGCCTCACATACTGGAACTGAGAGTCGAGTTTCTGCCCTGGAATTTGCATGGTCTCATCATGTCATTGTGGAGTTTCCTCTAGGTTTTCTGGATTCCTCCCACAGTCTAAAGACCTGCTGAGGAGATTTGGTGTGAATGGTGTATGTGGCCTGCAAAAGGTTGGCGCCTCTGTCTTGGATTAATCCTTGCCTTGTGCCCATAGCTTCTCGGATAGACTCCAGACCCCCGCAACCATGTAAATGACAAATTGGTACAGAAAATTGGAGGATGGATGGATGGGTGTTTATTTGCCTTACAATGGACCGGAATCCCATCCAGAGTGTACCCCAACCTTGTGCCGTGTTGCATGGCATGGTTCCAGACTCACTCGCTACGTTGGCAGGAAGAACAGAGGATTATCTGTCTGTTCAGAGAGGCTGTCGGCTTGTTGCAGGATCCTGTGAAGACTGGACTATTGTAAACCGTTGTTAGCATTTTCACCTACCAGAGCGATCAATGTTCCCTCCTATGACACCTGTGTTCTCTCGCAGGACTGGAAAGAGACAAGTTTGACAACAAGACCGTGTCCTTTGAGGAGCACATCAAGTCAGAGCACAACATGTGGCACTACCTCTACTTCCTGGTGCTGGTGCGAGTTAAGGACCCCACTGAGTACACCGGCCCGGAGAGCTACGTAGCCCAGATGATCAAGGTGTGTTGACTTGTTCGACGTATTTTAAATTGGTTTATGGGCCAAAGCCAGATACACTTTCCTCAGATTTATAATCAGGCCGCAGAATTGGGGAGTGATACATGGAAAAATCATGTATATAATGATGTATTATAATGTATTTTCAAGATTCTGGGTGAAGTTCAGTTCATAGCCCTACAGCACTAAGACAAGGAAGAGGATGTAAATAGGAATTCAACTCCTGAAAATTCATTCAAGCAACTGGGTGCCAAATGACACTACAAGCTGGGTCCGTGCCATGCGTACCAGCTTCGTGTTGGTACAAGGTTGGCAATATGGCTGAGGTAAATTTAGACAGACCCAGTTTTGTGTGGCGTTACTTTGTTTGAGTGAATTAATCCAAGAGTTTTTGGTGCCACGTGAATTGTGTAATAATAATAATAATAATAATTATTATTATTATTATTATTATTATTAAAGTTTGTTTGGATTTGTACTCGAGGAATGTTTGGGTGTTCAGTTACTGTCTCTGCTTGGATTCTAACAGTCCCTTTGTCACGAAACACACTGACATGTTTTTTGTGTTTTGTGATTTTCTGAAATAATTTCCTGGTTTCTGTACAAGACTAAGTGTGGGAGCCTGAGGGGTATAGTGTTATTAACCCCTGCATGTATTGGCACAGTAAGGCAGAGAACAATGGACACTTTTCTCCAAAATGCACATAATTATAACCCCCCTCCCCCTTAATGTCTGTTAATCTCTTTTTTTAATCAATGATGGACTTTTCTTGGGTGCCAGGATGTAAACAAAACGCAGATCTCAGGTTCATACAGGACGCGTTTCCCAGCATACATCAGCTGGCAGTGGCTACCTATGGCCTGTGTTACAATAATTATATTCCCATGCTGTTTAATATGGATGCTTGTATGATATTTTCATTAACTATTTGCCAAATGGTTTGGGCTCCCTGATGGTTTGTGTGTCCCCATGAGCCCAGCCTTGTGTCCAGGTTGACTAAGGCCAGGTTCTTTGGTATCTTTCCTTGGCAGGTCAGTAGTAGTAGGGGTAGTAGTAGTGGTCATGGTAGTAGTAGGGGTAGTAGTAGTGGTGATGATAATAGCAGCAGTAGTAGTACTGGTAGTAGTGGGGGTAGAGGTGGCACTATATATATAGAGCGAGAGAGACCGCGCATGTACATATTTCAGAAAGGCGCAACAAAACATTAACAGATTTCCCTAACATTGGTTATTTGCAGTTATTTTTAAGTTTTAACATAATATGATAATGCAAAAAAAAAGATTTAAAAAAAAAAATGTAAAAAGAAACTTGTTTCTTTTATTGTCACAACAGAACAGAGGAACATCAAAATATATTAAAGTTCTGATAAATAAAATGGCCCGGTAGTTCTCATCACAAACCAGCATAACCAGACAAACTGTGGATCCAATTTCTTGTTACTCCGCTGACATTGTTTCCACGTACAACAATCTACGGTATGGTACATTTACACATTTATACTGCTTATAGCGCCCACCCCTACTTCTGATCCTCCTGTGTCACATTCTCATTCTGACCTCTTGTTGAAGCTGTCCGCTCCTCCTCTCCTCCTGCTTTCTCTCCCCACTCGCGACGTCTCCGCTCAATGTGCTGTGTGGGCGAGCGGCGCGAGAGAGACCGCACACTCAGCGCACACCGGAAACAGGAAGTAGGCTACCTCGATGTACCGATAGCAGCGCGGTAGACGGCTTCCATCGTTTGGGCAACATTTATCGATCAGCCCTAGGTGGGTGTCTTATTTTCGGGGAAACACCGTGTTTAGCGATCTAAATCCGTTTTTATTTTATTTTTGAAATATTCATTTATCGGCCATTATAAATGCCGATAGTTTGGAAAATTCCACAATATCGGCTGATAATATCAGCCTGCCGATAAATCAGTCGGGCTCTAATTTAAATGCCATACTATTGGAGAGGGCTGGCCAGGTGGAGGGGGTCGGGGGGGCACTTATTGTAGTTTTTGATGGCCACTGGGAGACTCACTGGAGCAGCACAGCTGTGAGTCTATTGCTGAATGTGCTTCTCTGTTTGAGACACTAGAAGATTTGCTCCAATACCTCACAGCCCCCTGCATCACACCCTGGTCAAACATCAACCTGACATTTGAACATAACAGAGCACTTTGTACTATTTATACAGTTATTCTCATTCAGCCAGTTTCCTGAAGTTGGTAAGTAATGTTAGATTATCACAACGGTAATGCAAACATAGGAGGCTAAAGATGCCTGTAATGGGGATGGATTGTACAGTCTCCCGTGCATAGTGGATCACCCCCCCACCTGGATCAACCCCCCCCCCATGGATGGTCTTGATGCTTTGGGTTCCACGGGAGCGCTCTAGCAGTTACGTTCCATTCCCTTATTATCCTGAAATGCAAGGGGTGCTTTGGCAAGTCTGATTGCGAGCTGCTAATTGGCAGATCCTGTTTCACTCCCCGGTTTGCTTTGGGGCTGGAGCCTGGCCGGATGTCCGTGCCGCTTGGGTGGCAGGAAGCTGAGTGTCCCGGAGACGTCCGCATGGTGTTCTCAGCCTGCGGCCACTCACTACGCTTCACAAGTACAGGAGAAAAGGATCTATTAGCGCGTCATCCAGAAAATATGTGGCGTCTTACAATAAGAAGTTTCTGTACCAGGGTGGGTCGAACATAGATGGCAACAGCCCTGGGATAATGATTTTGACTTAAATTAATATTTACCAATGGTCATTCATTCAGGTGGTGGTAAAATGTAGGAAACAAGAGATGGCTGTACTTTGGCTGGTACACAGTGAGCTGCGATGTTGTTTAGTGAAAGCTACCATACAACATGAGAGTGCATGCGTGTGTGTTTGCATGAGTGTGTGTTTGCATGAGTGTGTGTGTGTGCATGCGTGTGTGTGTGTGTGTGCATGAGTGTGTGTGTGTGCATGCGTGTGTGTGTGTGTGCATGAGTGTGTGTGTGCATGCGTGTTCCCTGTTTATCACTGCTTCTTGTTGCTGGGGGCGGGGGGGGGGGAAACGCAGGCTCCTGTGTTTCCCAAACAGGGAGTGCCTAAGTTTTGAATGAGAGG
>JABFDZ020000066.1:28754659-28777718 GCA_019775955.2 Pollimyrus isidori
AAAAAAAAACCTTTAAACATTGTGGTTAACAAATGGCATACGCCTTTTAAATTTTTTAAAATCTTTTCCTGGGACGATTTTCCCCCACAGGCGGGCAAATTTTTTATTTGGAAACCCCCCCCCCCCCCCCCCCCTCTAGGTTGCAGGTGGAATTTGGCCCTGGGGGGGATAGCCTAGAACTCCTGCCCTAATCCATTATCTCTGGGTCGCAGGGGCAAATGCAGTGTCCAAATATATTTCTGCATAAGTAAATAGTCAATTATTTTTATAAGCATATTATTAAGTATAAACTTTGTAGTCAAATCCTGTATTCGAAGGGACTAAGAAAGAATTGGGAAAATTGCCAAGAGAAATATTTTATTAAAACTACATGAAACGTCTCAGATCACTGAGTAAACAAAAAATACACATATTAATAAGAAAGGAGATTAGCTTTAAAAAGAGCTTTCCATCTGAGCAGCAGTTATAAGGCATATAAGGTGAATGTGAAAGGGACACAGTATTAGCATACTCAAGACTTTAAATCATTTTATTACCCACTGTTTCAGCGGCTGATAGAATTGAGCATTTACACCATTGTAACCACTTTGCTCTAGGATTTATTACGGCATACTAAATGTCTCCTGCTGCTATTACAGTAGCTTTTCAGTATATAATAGTCACAGCCATTTTTATGTATGTAGCGGACCTTATATTTCAAATTTTAAATAGAATATGTGGGATGTTCTGCTGTCTAGCATGTGAGGCAAATGTGCTTTGTCATCTTACACTGAAGTCTTGTTGCTTATCTGAGTGCCCTTCGTCCCGTCCCCCGTCCCCCGCCTTCACACAGAATCCAAACCCTCTGTGCCTAGAGAGTTTTACTGGATGTGGGAGAAGCTGCTCACTTCCTGTTTTTTCTCTCCTCCCCTCTGGGGGATGGATTTCACGGGACTACTCTGGCTGTGCCAGTGGGCTGTGTGGAGTGACTGGGCCCCATGCCAGCCGCACGTCCTCCGCTCCCATCTTCAGTACACGCCTAAGTCGCGCACCATGACCCCTGCCCGCCAAACCACCCCTGCGCCAAAGTAAGGCACATGACAGCGGGGTGGGAATGGATTAGGAGTTCCTTCACCCTCACACATTTAAATTCCTTTCTTTCACACTAGAATCCGTGCCGTGAACTGTGATGTGATGGAATCTAGGCAGTAGAGAGAAACAGCAAAATAATAAGAGAAATGGGAAACAAAGTAAAAGAACAAATATCAAAACATTTTGATTTCGATGAAGCGATTTCCCTTTATAAAACATAGATTTATAAAAGACAGAGTTGCATCCACTATAACTTGACTGTTGTAGCTGCAATTAAACGTAGAATCCATTTACACTTTATATGGGGGTATGTTGTTCCCAGACTGGGGTATTACGTCAGCTTAATTAAACGGCAAGAATTAAGCACAAGCGTCTCCATTTGGTGGCATTGCTTTCTCAGAATGTACAGGCTTCACTTCCAGGCTGTCTGGACTGATTTGCAAGACATTCAGATTTATTCAGCTCACGGTTCGGCCAGTAATGCAGTTCCTGGCATGGGACGCCGCAGGGGCACACTCGCAGTTACTTGGCCAGCTTGTCGCATTCCTGCAGTAATTTACGCTTGTGACTTTCTGGCACGGGACAACTGGCAGCTTTTCAGGTTTTCGAAGTTCAAATATTTCTTTGCGGAATGTGTTGGAGTTACCTTCCGTAACTAATCATTATACCTGCTTGACTATTTAATCTCATTCCTATCTCCAGTAAGACTCCGTTGACTTGGACAAACACGTCTGGCTAATCTGAGAGTCTTTGTTGTGACTCTTTCCAAACCAAAGTAAAGTAAAAGCAAGTTATGTCCATCCATCTTCTATTTGCATCTCTTTAGTAGAGTAAGGAGCTTGAGGTCTTTTCCAGGCAACAGAGGGCACAAGCTGAGAAACACCCTGTACTGGATGTCAGTGACTAAGGGCAATTTAGCGTAAATGTATGTCTGAACTGCAGCGGGAGATCTTTGCAACATGGGGAGAATATGCAAACTTTCCACATATAAAGAACGGCAGCCACTGTGCATGTTACCTTAGAGAGAAAATATTTCTGTAATATACTTAGAATTAGAGTTAGAAAATGTTTTACAATAAGAAATCCAGGGACAATAAGGGTTAGCATTTCTGCAGATGCAAATTGACAATTTGTTTTGTATACCGTCTGTGATGAAAATGCCGGGCTGCATCACCACGTCTCATGGAAATGCAAGTGAGAATTACAAGAGTTTTGCAAGTTTCTACGTTTGCCTTTTAAATCCCTTTGTTACAAAAAAGAAAATGTTTTTAAGGCCAAAAGCTCAATATAAAGAAAGCCAATATGTTATAAAAAGCTGTAAAAAATGTAGAAAATCATCCCTTGTACCAAAACTTCAGGTTTATAATTGCTTGTGCGGGGTTTCCCACCCTGACAATGCAAGGTGTCACAGCAAGATGCCTTTTGGAGACTAGGGATGGTTAACCTTCTTCCACTGGCGGGGAGATGGGGAGCCCATCTGCAGGCCCGCGAAGAACATCTGGTACCTGTGCATCCACATGATTAATGCCCCCGATAGACACACCAACGCCTGTGCCACATTGAGCATGAGCTGGAGCAGAAAGTAGATCTTGAGGGTGCCGGTGATGTCGGAACAGTCGTTGACATTGGTGTACAGGAAAGTGCGGGCGATGGGGTCCTCAGGGTCATGGGTGCAGGAGCAGTCCTCACCCTTTTCCTGGCAGATGAAGCCATTGATCAGGGTGTAGTGATGGCTTGAGAAGGCGATTACCAGGATGGAAAGAATCAGGCCCAGCGTGCAAAGCAGGAAGTATGAGACCTTGGGAGGGGTCAGAGGGGTGGAGGCACAGGGCACAATCAAAAGCAAAGCAAAGCAAACCAAGAGACCAACACAACAATCTCATTATATAAAGGTATCAATGGTGAATTTAAATCAGAAAGCGGCGGAGAAGAGGAAACAAATCTCCATAGTTTGATAAAGGAGAAAAACTTCTGGGGGTCCATGCCCCTCTGGACATGCCAACATTATACAACCCCCTAGGTTGCTCACGCCTACCTTCACAGGATGCATTAGCTTTTGGGTGGTTAATGCTCTGTGCTACCCCACAATGCACCATCAACTGAAGACCAATGTGAAAAACTAGGTGTGGCAAACTAGTCATGTTATGAAATTTCTCACATTTTGCATAGCTCAGATGCATGGAAACATACACGTTAGTGTCTGCCAGATGTCCCTGCTTCTCATGTCTCACACCTCCACACATCCATAGCCTCTACACATCTCAGTCTTTACGCCAGGGTAGTATCACATAGTCCAGATGACTAAATATGGTTCTGTAGACATGTTTAGGTATGTTACTCATAAATGGGTCTTTTCTTTAACGATGGATGCATGTTTCCCTCCTCACCTTGACAATAAATTGCATGGATGTCCTCTCGTCGGGCAGGTATGTGATGCAGCACAGCACAAACCCTAATATAGACACTAGGAAGACCTGCCAAAAAAAAAATAGGCTCAATTAAGTACTTTTTCTAGCATCATTTCTAACTTTAGACTTTGTAGAGGGAAAAAGTAGTGATATTTCAATCACATGTCCTTTAAGGGAGTCCAAAAAAAAGCTAAGACAATAAAGTGTGCAAATGAAATGATTGCCCTTAGCTAGTAATTATTTAAGAAGCGGATCTCTATAGAATAAACAGGTGAGCTAAAAAAGAACAAACAACCTGCCTTATTTACTTACATTTTAAACCTCCACATTTTTCACGTTTAGACCAAACAATTTAATCTAGACTGTGCAACAGATCTCCTAACACTTTTTAAAGTATTATTGTTGGCGACCTTCCTTCCCCCGTTTAATAACTTTTACACTGTAAGTAAGGGGGTTTCTGACCCTGTTAATGTGCCTCTGATAGTTGTTGGTCTTGGGTGCATAACAAACCTCCGGCATAATTTCAGCATGGCAGCCTTGTGACCAACACGCTGCATCTAATTTGATTGTTTTTCTCTGCCTTTTTACCGAATGAATGGGCCCCAGTGACCTCGCTGGAACTGCGGGACGCTCTCACAAGACAAGATTTCCATAGTTTTCTTACGGGTACCATGAAAGACTGCTGCTACCCTTGCCGCATGGTGCCGGTTTTGATCATGGGAGGGTCTCTTTAGGGCCGTCCTATAATGAATCCCCTTACAACAACTAACGGTGGCCTGTAAGGCTCATCTGATGGGTCTGTTCAAAGATGCGGCAGGTCATTTGCTGTTAGTTTGATATTTTATAATCAATGAAGGTTTGTGCTGTTAACTTAGCACTGAAACGCTTTGAGAATGGCTTAAACCCCCAACTCTCATCACTAAAACAGGGAGCTGGGATGTGCCTGAGCTATTTATCCCCGTAATATATAATTGGCTGCCAGCTCATGGGGAGAATGACTGCTATCCTCCCAGCTGGTGATCGGTTTGTCGGGCTGGAGATCGATCCTGCCGCGCAGACGGAGCCAGCTTCCCCAAATCAGAGGATTAGCAGAGAAGTTTTTCCAGCATCTCCTCTGACGTATCCCTGTATTTACACACTGTCTGCTCCCTCCCCTGTTTCCCTCCACAGAGCTGTCACATGACCTCAGAGCAATGCTAGAAGCAGTTCTAGTCACGTAGTTGTCTTGCTTGGGTAAACTTGGTACCGATGTCTCACGTGGTTGCACTTCTCACCCTGTTAAACGGATGACTAAACCACAAGGTCTGCAGTAGCTATGGATAGATGCGTGCATGTATGTCAAAGTGGGTGTTGGCTTTATTTCATTTTTTTTGTCTATTCAAGGATTAAAAAACTTAATTTAATCTTGTGGGTGATTATGCTTGCCTTTATCTTTCAACCTGCATCAGTTAAAACAAGCTACTTGGAGAACCATTTACACGTCACTGCAATAGTGTAAAAAAAATTATCTGTAAGATGACAGTGGGGGCTGATCTAATCTTTGGGCCTTTATTTGTCCGGTTTATCAGGACGTTAGCTGATAGGCCGTGGTTTATCAACCAAGATCACGATGGGGAGACCAGTGCACATGGCTAAGCAGGCTTGCTGGGCTGAGGTGGCAAGGCCTCCATGCTCCCAAACCCCCCAACCAAACTGGTAGTCTACAGTGCCTCTCCTGCAACACCTCAATCTATTTTCGAAATGTCTGGGCTGTGGCTGTTGCCCATGGTTTGCATGCAACAATAGGTGTTAATGGTTTGGGTTTTTTTTTTCTCTTGATAAAGTTTCCTAAAAGCCGCGGGTCATTTTCCAGAAGGCAGTCATGCTTAACTTTGAACAGAACAAGCATCCTAAACAGGTAGACATCCACTAGGACAACCTTTACCACCACATATAGATCGTGTATGAACACACAACCACGTTTATAATGTTTAGGCCCAAACATTATAAACCTGAACAGTAAACTTGAGCAAGATAAATAGTGGATGGATGTCTAAGTTTATCACAAAGGTATGTTTTTGTTGGGTTGGTGAATACAGAGTTGAGACATTAAAAGGAAACAATAACACAAAAACTTTCCTTTCCGCCATATTTTTGCATCTGATTTCTCTGCTGGTGACTTATTTGACAACTTAAGTGACCTATGATATTTTATTTATGCATGTGTGGTCATTCCAGTAGTAATTCAATAATCAACCTACTATCGCAGTTTATTTTTGTAGTCACATACAGTTCCATAGTACTGCTTTAAAACACCCAATTTTAAGTTTTTGGGATTTCTAATAGCCTTTTGTAATATTTATATTTGTACTGTGTCTCTCTCCACCACAAGGTTCAGTGATACCAAAATAAATCGCTCAGGGCAAACAATCTGCGTGTTTCGACGCAGTCAAATGTCGAACACTATTTTTGGGGCCTTGTGGGCAACAACAACTTCTAGGTTTACGACTGACAACATCTTTAAGCATAATAGACTGCACTTGGCCTGATCACTTGTGACTTATTTAGTGTAATATACTAATTAAAAAAAAACATTAGTTGCTGATATGTATTCTGAATTATAGACATGTATATTAACTCTTACACTCTTAGTTTTGTATTTGAAGTTTTCTGTACTGTACAAGCAGTTATAAATGTTTAACAATATAATTACATAAAACATAATACAAATGCTGGATTTTACTTGTCACACAGGCTGATGGTGGGACTCTTAATTTGACGTCTGCCCGAACCTTAACCTTTTCACTCAACAAGGAAATTCTACCCATAAATACTGCCAACGTGAAAAAGAACCCTAGCTGTAACAGATACATATGGCTCTGTATTCTTGCTCATGTAATGTGGTCAATGGAAAAGTCTTTTCTTGTTGTGTGTGCTGGTCCATCTGACCTTGTGGGTGTGTAGCGGTGTACGGACGGCGGGGGGTGCTTACGATGATCCCGGCCCAGTAAGGCGTCTCCCTGGCCATCAGAGAGGGGCTGATGGACACCATGACGAAAGCCACCGTCATAATAGTGACACTCAGAACCAGCTGCAGTGTGGCGATGATCAGGGGGAAACGACAGCCCAGGCATGTGCGGCCGTCCTTCTCGCCGTCGCTCTCGTCGCTGCCAGAACCCTCCATCCCCATCCCGGTGCTGCACGCTCTACCCCGGGCTCCCGCTTCTCTCCGTTTCTCGCTGTCCCTCCTGATGGCCCGGCCCCCCGGAGGATCTCTGCAGCCGGAGTCAGACTCTGCCGCTAATAGGAATCAGACAGTCTGAACTAATGTGGAAAACATTTGGAGCAGATTCCTTGAGCTGCTTCTGCGCCACATATAGAGTGGGCAGGGGAGAGTGGGGGGGGATGCAAAGGGGTACTCTGACACACAACCGTAGTGTGATAAGAAAGCAGTTTCTACAAAGGAATCGGAATTTTCCAGCACTCATACGGGAGAAGAGTGGTGCCTTTTAGAGGGAGCCTACTGGAATGAAAGTGGCATATGGACAACAAACTGCCATTCAAACCTGCGGGCAGCTGTGGGCTGCAAAGTCACTACACACTACAAGACTTATTTTAACTCTGAGGAAAGTCACATGATTATAATTAAATATTAATGTGATCCATTGTCATGTGAGCATTAAAATGCTAATCTTTGGGATTAAAAATACTCCACCAGGGTAGGAAAGTCTTTATCTAAACACATGATCTCGTAAAACATTTTACTGACGTTTGTGTGACTGTATATATTCAACACATATAAACACATCCACATTTAGAAACATGTATGTTTTATATATTTTTTATAAAACTCCATACTTTCTACAGTCTTGTGTGGAATTCAATGATCAATTTTGATGAGCAGCTACCAGCAGTAGATTTTGGGGGCTGATTCAAAGCTACATTTCAATGTATCACTAGGAAATCTTTAGGAAATAGCATATCGATACTACAGATGCCCATCTGATTCATCCACAATGTCTCAAACTCCGTCAGAAGCATTCAACCTTCAAAGATAAAATGTAACACCTTCTAAACTTAAAAGTCATTGAATGCATTTCTTTTGGTCAAACTACGCCAGTGCATTAGTGTGAAAGTGTATCATTAAAGAACAAAAAAATACTACACTGGTAAAGAGTACCAAATCTGTTTTTATCTGTTATTACATAAGTTAATTTAGAATACAGCTTTAGGGAAAAAAAATAAGAGACTCCTCTATATTTTTTTACAATTGTTAAATCCATTGTTAAATCCTGGTTTAATCCTGACTTAATCCTGGTTCTGCTGGCAGAGGCTACACGGCGAGGCAGGCTGCTTTCAGGCTCAAAGTTCCTAAGACGGCAGTAAAGAAAGAGGTAAAGCAGGAGACACTGGCAAAGACCAAAAACCAGCCTGGCAGAGGGCTGAAGCAACTTTCTAATGCCAGAGATGACCATCAATTTATCCGGCAGTGCCTCATAAATCACAGGACGACCTCAAGTGACCTTCAAAAAGAACGGGAAATATTAACTCGTATGAAGTGCACTAAGACTCCTAGAAGCTGTTAAAGACCCCATTAAGCAAGGAAGAAGCTCTTCATCAATGAGAATCGGGGTAGAGCCAGGCTGGAGTTTGAAATAAAACAAACATTCCATAAACTGAGAGATGAGTGAAACTTATTGCTGAGTTGCATACAGGAACACTGCTGTACTTTCTGATTCACCGTATGTAATTGCATCATTGCAATGGACATAAATAATTATTCTCCAGTCGACAATTACAAATTTAAAACAGAAATTCGGAACAACTGCAACACAAACACTGGGCCTACTCTTAGTTACTCATACAATAATCTGTAACCTATTTAAATACAATTTAATTGTTTCACGTTGTGATAAATGATCAAAGACGCTTCATTTAAACAACGACCATAAGGATAGGATTTGGCCTTTAAGACCAGGGATGGCACAAAAACATTAATGTCTATGGATTGGATTAATGGATTATTGCAATTTAATGAGCATGTATACAACAAATTTTCATCCCTGCAGAGCAGTAGTCTTGTATATTTTTATTTGTATACGGTGATATAAGAATTACATCAAATCAAATTGGAAGCCCATAGAATATCACAGTTTTAAAGCGGATTATCACTCAATGAGTGGTGTACTTTCTGTATGAGTTCATGCAGAAAAGCTGCGTAGTTGCATCTGGATTTAGTGTATTTGAATCACCTTCGCTATCTCTTATTTTATTATGTAGTTATGTGAAGTTTCATCGTTCTATTCAGTTTTCATTGTGTTAAGGACCAGCAGCCTAGCACTGGACACGTGTTAAACCACATATGAACAAAACCATTCACACAGTGAGTAGTCTGAATGCGCTTTTAAAAATGTCTCCGAACGGATCCTACTTGGTTTCGTTAAAGTATGCATATTAAATAAATAACGGGTTTTTGAATACGTATACGGACACCCAGGAATCTGGTAAGATTTCCGCCATTTCGACTTTTTTCTTCATGTCCAGTCATTTTTAAGCAGTACATAGCCTCATCATTATAAAAGAAAGAGCACTGAAAAACTTTACATTATGTAGCCTAATGAATATGCAAAATGGTTTTTCATTGATTGCGGGAGTGGGAAAAAAACAACACTGAAAGAAGTGTTTAAGTGCCTGTTTTTTTTTATTAAAGTTCAGTCCGAATTTCCTTGAAGTACTGATCATGGGATCAACATGTTCTAGGCCGCAGAGAAGTGACTAATACAGGTAAAATGTACAAGCAAATTAGAGGCTGCTCCCTGTCTGCGGCTATGTGAATATGCCCCGTTATTTGGTCACTTTGGGCCCACGCCAAACCCTCCCGGGGGGTTATGGTCACACCTACTATTTACTAAAGACATTTTGCAAAAAGCTAACTATTAGCGGGCGAAATGCTTATCAGATGGCTCCATATAAACAGACAAGTGTAACAGCAACTCATTAAATTCACCGTTAACATTATAATCAACGTGTTATACATCTGAGCTAGAGTAATTCAGATGCTAAAAAAACCACAATATCGAATATGTTTAAATTATATCAGTTCAATACACCGGTGCAAGTTATATTAACCAATGCACACAGTTTCACTTGCTCTTCCTCATCTGACAGTGATTTAGTTAAATTCCCACAAGAGATGCCATTCCACTTAAATCTCCTCCCCAACTTGATTTCCCCCTGCCTTAACGTTTTCGTACTGTTTTTATGATTAAATCGTAAAAAAACACAACCGATCAGTGTAATTCCTGCGTGACACAGGAAAATGAAACTCTCCCAGCATTTATAAACACAGGATTAAGCATTTCAGCCGCTCTGGAAAAGCTTATTGCCGCTGTGGTTGCGGTCAGTCCGCAAGGACAGGCGGAGCAGCCGGGTAAGGGTTAAGGAGGAGTTACTCTCTACGCGACGGAGAAAGAAGGAGCCGCATATGAAAAAGGAGCCTCATGCGCTGGGGAAAAGCACATTTGTGTCCATGTGGCCATTGCAGGGCATGAGGGCGATCACCGTATCATTTAAACAGAAACTTTTTTCTCTTAAAATTAGGGTCACGATCGCTTCAGCGACGATTAACGGCATTTTACGATGACGCCGAAACGTACATGCCAGAGAATATTCTGGAAAAATTACATGCATCCAGCGAATGTAATTAGTCTCTAATTGCATATTCTCGAGTTGGTGCAATCTACACGTGAGTTGGGAGCAGTGCTTTAGCGTCGGCGCGTGCGCTCTGGTTACACATAAACTGGTTGCAAAGTGGTAGGTAGAGGAAATTGGTTATCATTTGAAAGTGCATCACTGCTCGATGAACATCTTCTGCTCGGGTTCCCTCTATCCGTCGCTGCTCTCGGAATTAAGGCGTACCCGGCAGAAAGTTATGGATGAGAGAATAGCACGTCTCCAGGACAGCCAGTTGCTGGAGCATGCGGATTTCCTCGGGTAAGCCTGATCGTTTCTTATTAACGGCACCGAGTCGTTTTTCCAAACGTGCAATGATCTCACGAGTGGACTTCTCTGCAAAACAAAAACAGGGTCGATTACTCCTCCATCTACATGTGCAAGTCGAAAAGAGGAATGAAAAGAGAAGAGAACAAGGCAAGCGTCATTTTAAAATGATTTTTCCCCCACACACTTGTGAATGACTGGTCATGGTTGTGCTTACACGCTTTTTATGGTTAACTCTGGAAGATGCTCGGTGTATTTGATCCCCCTAGCCGGTGTTATTTTGCGTTTTCTTTGTATCCACAGGAAGCCTACAAGTTGCCACACAGGCTGATAGAGAAAAAACGGCGAGACAGGATTAACGAATGTATCGGACAGCTTAAAGATCTGTTGCCGGAACATTTGAAATTGACGGCAAGTTCCTTTCGTGATGGTTGCGTGTATTCCTCTGTTTAACGATGTAATATAAAGTGAATAAGCTACAGCCTCATTTTTGAAAATTAACGTATTGATATTTGAAACATTCAATATTTGTTTAGTAATTTTTTTGTTTCATTTATAGACTCTTGGGCATTTGGAAAAGGCTGTTGTTCTGGAGTTAACTTTAAAACACTTAAACGCGTTAACGGCTGTCACTGAGCAGCAGCATCAGAAGATCATTGCATTGCAGAGCGGTGAGTGGCGTAAACCACTTTTTAGAGTTAGCGACGATGTGATCGACATTTCTAGGCTACAGGCTGTATGAATGATAAAATACTTGTGTATGGTGTTGCTGGAAGATTGTTCAAAACTGAACTATGTAATGCTGTTTTGTTTTAATGCATCCATTACAGGAGACAGATCGATGAAGTCCTCTGTGCAGAATGATTTCGATGCCTTCCACTCGGGTTTTCAGATGTGTGCCCGGGAAGTCCTACAGTACCTAAGCCGCGTAGAGAGCTGGACTGCAAGGGAGCAGCGAAGCGCGCAACTCGTCAACCATTTGCACAAAGTTTCCGCACAGTTTCTGCCCGGCTCTCCGATTGCATCGCACCAGCTAGCGGTCAGCAAAGGCGTCGACATAGCGAGGGAGCACAGCTGTCAAAAGCTGGAGGCCCAGGCGAACTGTGTTCCGGTCATTCAACGAGCGCATAACGGAGAATTAAACGAAAACGACACGGACACGGACAGCGGATACGGCGGAGAGGTGGAGAAATACGACGGCAAAATCGACCAAGAGTGCGTTGCTGGAAAGGCACAGGGACCGAAACCAGTAAGAATAAAGCAGGAATTTGGGGACGATCCTCCCGCTAAGAAAATTAAAATGGATCCGACGAGCACCGCAATGGCTAAACCAGACCCGACCAACAGATCAGACGTGGCTCTCTTAAACTCGTTAATGGGACTTGGCGGCGCCCCGTTCGGACAGCAGGCACCTTTCTGCATGCCCTTCTACTTTATTAACCCATCTGCGGCCGCATCTTACATGCCAGTCTTCGATAAATGTAATCTAGATAAGTATTTCTTCCCAGCTGCGGCTGCCATGGCTAACCCCTTCCCGCTGCTCTACTCCGGACTCCCGGCGCACGCTGCGGCTGCCGCCAGCGTTTTCCCCGGTTTATCGTCGGCTCTGCTGCCGGATAAAAGCTGCAGATCTGCTGTACTCTCCCGGGACACCGAGACCCCATCTACGGTTGACGCATTAAAACGAGCAGCGATGTCCTCGCCCGTAGAAAACGAACAAAGTTTGGATAATGAATCACTGGACGAGTCCTTGAGGACGGAAAATGACGGAACTTAATCTTGTCCGATTTTTATTTTCTATGTCAAAAATGCAGCAGTTATTACAAGATGTCTTGTCATCGCTGCATTTTCCTTTAAACGTTTGCCTTGGCTGAGTTTTCCTTTGAACTTTTACTTTTAAAATTTAAGGTCAACTACTTCGTAGTAAGGTATTTATTTATGAATTCATTCCGAATTCAGTAGGTTTATATTACAGATGTTTTGTAGAGGCAGGTTTCAGTCCGCCTATTGCATCGGCTAGGCTTAGCGTTCCCTGTAGTCTATAATTTTGTTTTAATGAATGCAATTACGGGATAATTCGTTTTAATTAAGAAGGAGCGCTGGCCCACGTGCCTCGCGCCTCTGCACAGTGAATGACGTCACGTGGACGGAACCCGACAACCCATGAAAAAGTACGTTGGCACCTTAGAGGTGTTCTGATGTTGAATGTAATTTCTTTTTGAGTATGGAAATATATATTTGAAAAGCTATTTGTAAGAAAGTGCACTTGTTAACACATTCCAGTTTACCACAGAATCCCCCTTTTGTATCGTTGGTTATTTTGTATTTTAATCTGAATATATTGTTCCCCAAATGAATACAACCAGGATTCACTAACTCGACTTTAGAAATGTATGTGCCTGTGTGGATGTATAAGGACGTTATACTCGCAACACTATTGCCTCATTAATGTAGCCGCTCTCTCAATCATCCGGTGTCCCGGTTGTCTCTCAAATTGTGAATTTATATTACGTCGGGGGTAGATCTCAGTGGTACTGTACCCAAAACAAAGAGGTATGGAAAGACGATAGCTGTCTGCATAACAGCCAGTCATCTAGTGTTAACAACTTCATCCCTGTTTGCTCTGTGTTCATTGTAGCTCGTTCTGTCGAATTGATGACCGCAGTATTGTTCCGAATTGAATATGGGTTATACAGAAAATATTTAGCTGATGAGATTATAGTCCTCACACTTACATTAGTCAGAACCTAACCCAGTCACACATTTTATTCTCCTTAAAAATCTGTCATGAGTATCAGCACACCCAGACACACGCGTAAACGCCTGATGCCGTGATAAATTACGGGAGGGACTTTACCTTATTGCAGCCTTCCTCGTACTTCGATTGAAATAAACTGACTTTTTTGGCCGTCTGCACACTCTCACTCCCCACCCCACCCAATGAGATTTTTCCACAAAAGTCGCTGTTAACAAGCTATAGCACTGTGAGGGAATTTAGCGGGATGTTAAGGCAGGGGTGATCTATGAAAAATAGCATATAGTACATTATATAATTGTTTATTTTTATATGTAGTTCCGCTATTAGCTGTTGCCTCAAAAAGCTGCAATTTATTGTCCAGTTGCTTGAAACAGTGGCTTGTTTGTGTAAATAGTTGTGAATATGCAATAAAAATATGCGTTAAATATTGATGTAGATTAAATTAAATGATTTTTAAAGATTTAACTAATCAATTAGTGCACCTTTTTTTGTCAGTGCTGTAGATATATGCTGCTCTAAATTATTTTAAGTGGTATAAAATAAATCTGAAAATGGAAATTGTTTAACAGTCTCGTTATTTAGCAGTTTGGTATGTATGTTTAAAAATCAGTATTAAGTTTGAATTGTGGGAGGTAATTTTCACACGCTGGCAATAACAGAAATCACAAAGATAGAAATTGTATGTTAAAGGTACCTATGTGTTGTATATACCAATTTTACGTATAGCCTATGTAGTATATTTATACACATAGTATTATAAGAAGTAATTTACCATTTATTTTATTGGTTTATTTTCGAAAGAGCCAACTGTAGGTACATAAGTCACGGAACCATAAACGACTGACAGCGTCATCTACAGGCTGTCGCTGTATTACCACTGCAACACAAATCACCGTTTCTCACGCTGTCGAAAGCAGTGAACGCTTTTTGGTAATTCCTTTCTCACAATGTCACGAGTCATTAACGGAAAAAATAATATATTTATCTCTATTTGCTCTTGTATCTCGTGAATATTTGTACTTGTATGCAGTGTTTGGCATTATACCTTTAATTGATGAAAATATATGATAAAATCCGACTCTTACGCCTTTTGCCTTTCTATATTTTAATTTTCAGAGCTCATCACATTAGAAAGCCATCAAATAACAGGGACACAACCCTATCCCATAAAACGGCTGTAAGGAAAATGGGGTGTGATTTAAAAATGTACGATGTGTTTTACAGTGATTACTAAGGTATACAGGTGTACGATTTTAAAGTCCACAGCCACAGACGTGTTACATAAAGCCATTGCAGCCTGAGGATTTGAACAGGCTACCCTAGGATGTGTAGAACATGATCAAGTGCTCAGAGTATGCATTTTAATAAGCGGTCTCCATACTGTGCAGGTACAGCACAGGAGTGATTTACATAAACACCCCAACGTGCATCGTAAGGATGCTGCAAGGAAATCACTTGTATTTTATTTCCATCAACACATGGATGGCAAGGTGCTATTGTTTGTTCAGTAGATTTGTGTTTATTTAAATCACAATAAAACGACTTTCTTCTTTCAGGGTCTGTTTTGTTTGGTATACTCATAGGGAAATTTTAAAAGTACGGGTATAATAACATTGACCGCAAAATTTACTGAAATTTTCAAGCTTCAAATTGACTTTAGGAAGACTACATTTAGGCCTATACATTTTTAAATGAAAAATAGTTCATCTTTATTTATAACAAGCAAAAGTACTGTATAATGTTATTCTTTGTAGTTAAAGCTTCTCGAAAACCTAACCATAAGATGTGCTCGGTCGTGTTTTCATCTGGAATTCCATTTAGGGATGGAAATGGAATCAAATTCTGTACCTACCTCCTGATTTTATGTGGAAAGGGGACTGCATGAACAGCTGAAATCAATTAAATTCGAACAACTGCAGACATTTCTCTGATGTTTAAATGGCCCTCTCTCTCTCTTTTATCTTTTCTGTACATTCATCCATCAATCTTCCACCCGCGAATTCTAGACAGAATCACGAGCATGTGTTTTATCCATGTTTATCGCCCAAATGTAATCCTATCAAGCGATCACGGAAGTGCGTGTTTTGTTCAGTCTTTCTAGGAAAGTCCAGATAGCAAATAACTCCATAAATAAGCTGTATGCTTTCCAATCACGGCTATATTTTAATAGTGCTTCCACCTCGTGGCCAAACCTGAGTATTGCAATCGGATGCAATTGACGTTTTTTGATAATTTGTACTCAAACCGGTACTACTGATAATTCGCCCCATTCGGTACCTCGGAAATGACGTGTGTCTTCATTGTTACATTTTCCGAGGTGGTTACATATGGTATAAAGCATATGGCTATAAAATTAATGATCAATCACTGTTCACTTAGCATAACTCTATTAGGCCTGATTGAAAAGTCGCATAACTGCATGTAAAAGACAAGGTGTGTTATGTTGCAGAAGTGATTCTGGCATGTTCCCTTACATTCATTAAAAATAACTGCACTTATGAAAATAACAATAGCTAGCCTTATAAAAAATCATGTCAAGCTTGCTCACCAATGCATATTAAAAATACATCTACTTTTAACAAATGTTGCTCTTTATAAACGGGTAAAAAAGACGTACTAGGTTTGTCAGTGGTTTAATTTTATTATATTTCATACTTCATCAGCAAGTTACAGGCTGGGAAAACAGTCAAACACATTTCTGCTGAAATTAGTGGAGAAAAACAATCAGCAATTGTAAAACATTATATGAAGTTTTTTGTGCAGGAGAGGAGCAGCGTTACTGGTTTTCCTTTTGA
Organism: Pollimyrus isidori; assembly: GCA_019775955.2. NCBI lineage: Eukaryota > Metazoa > Chordata > Actinopteri > Osteoglossiformes > Mormyridae > Pollimyrus > Pollimyrus isidori. The sequence continues at coordinate 28,770,670 of JABFDZ020000066.1, forward strand.
ACACAGTAGCTTAGCTTGCAACTACTGAGCTGTTGCACGGCAGCAAACGAAGGGTCTCCTAGGATACACTGCATTCGAACTGATGGAAAAACACCCAGGGAATGTGGAATTCGGTTTACGTTATAATGATCCAGCGTTTACATGTCTCTTTTCTTATTTTTAAATTATTTTTCGAACTGGGCTCTTAAGTAGTCTTTCTGGAGGTGTTGATTGGATTTTCCCTGAAATTTGATAGATAATTTCTATAAGACCATGTGAGGGGACATATTCGAAGTGTGCTTTTAGAATTTGTATTACAAAAGCCTACTTAGTCTTATTCTATGCATTTTAAGAAAAGGATTTGCAATAAATGGTACTTAAGTATTCTGCTAATCAGTGGTAACGGTTTAGAATCCCTAAACAGTGAAATAACTGAACTATTAAAATCATTTATGACCTACACTAATTTCAGCCCATCTTATGGTAGAAAATCATGAGCTCCTTGTATTTTGGTACAACTCAGTCAAGTCCAATTTGCTGAGGTCACAAAGATGGAACAGGAAACGGGACCTTGGGTCCATGTATAGGAGGAGATTAACTCTCGGGTGTATAAAGGAATAAAGGATTCCTTATGTTTTGCGTATGATGACCTTGTTTATGTGTGCTGAACAAAAAAAGCCGGTGGGGGGAAGTCAGGGCCAATCGCTTTATCTTTGGACCACAGTTTATGTTTTCTTTGGTTGAAAAAGCAAAAAATCATATGAGGAAATGTTAGGCGAACACCTTTGTTGGAAAAAATGTGTATTTACATAATCACTTCAATGATATACTTTTGTTAGAAAAAAAAATCTTGAACATAAAAAAAAGTAGCATTTACCAAACTATACACTGTATATAATGCACTTTCAACAGTGCAAAGTGGTGCTTTTATATGAACTTTTACGTTCATATTTTCAGTCTCTTGATTCAAAAATGGTGAAAACCTCGGAATCTCCTGCTATTGCTTCAAGCTGCTTAAAACATGGCATCATAAGAAAGTTAAAATTCATATAAGCTGTACAGAAGTATGTACAGAAGTATGTACTACTTTACACATGTTCAAAAATATTTTGAATACTATGCGGTCATTTTTTTGTTATTTACAGGGATTTACGTAATAAATCATGCATTCTGTCATATCTGCTTAATGTTTTGGTAGTTTTTGTTAATGCACAGTTTTCCTTCATGATTCAAATGACAACAGACGCAGGCACACCACAAATCAAAGTCTCTCTTTCTGAGCCATGTCAGGTGTCTGTGTCAGCCCAGTGCAAACCGGAGACAAATAGAGACGACCCGAACACAGGAACACTTTCATAGTGGGTTCTGCAGGTAGGTGGCGTCTTGAGATGTCGGAAAGAATCCTGCCATCACATAACTGAGCCCATGCTCTTAGAATATTACAAAACCCCCACCCTAAGGTTCCGGGAACCGTCACATATTTACTAATTACTGATTAACGTTCAGTTCAGTGCGCTGTCTGAGCACATGATGTCATCCCAGAACGGTTCTGAGCATCATCGGTAGCACAAAGACCGTCGCTGTGGCTCACCTGTCTCTCTATCTACAAAATCTCACTTAAAATTCCATCTTATTGAATACGGCAGACGGCTCAACCCTGACCACTGTTATCATGTCTTCTGTCTGCTGCAAGCTCAGCTCCCTTGCGCTCTCATGGGCTCTCATGGGCTAAACACGCCGTATGCCTTGGAAGCGCGTCTAGTTTCTCATTAACAAAAACAAACTGGATACGATTCCAGCTACGAAACATTCAGAGTATTAAAAATAATCAAAAAACAAGGTTAATGATGCTATATAAAAAGGAGTGTGCAAACATAAATTCCTTATAGCGTCTCTGTCATGCACAGAGATGAAACTATGCATTACAAAGTAAACTAAACCCAGAAAAGGCGACGCATCATTGTGAATTAGCATTCAAATGCTTCGCAGATGCATTTTCTTCCTTAGTGTCTCTATCATAATCTCACTTTGTAGACGACACCAGACATCCTTCTCAGTCAGATCATTCACTTTCCAGCTTCAAAAACATATTATTACAGTCTAACCAAAGGCTTAGACCCAACATCAGCCTAAAAATCACATACAGCATCAGCAACTAACACAAGGTTCTTTGCGTATTCAAACCATCTAATTTGGCCATTCGAATGCATGACGCAGACGTACATTGACCTTCTTCAAAGGGTTACTTCAGAGGAAGGTCCCCCCAAAAACAGACACTCCTGATTTTATTAACAAAAACAGAGCAGAAGCATCGTCCTCATAACACTGATCTTACGCAATGGAAAACTTAACTGCATGTTAACTGACTGCCTTCCCAGTCCATATAATGCAGGACAAGCCATTATGTTACAGCTTTCTAACAGCCACTATGGATACTTTAATACTCCCGCAGTGGCCTTGGTTCTGCATGTGACCTACAAAGTAGTCACAAATTAACATAATTAATAAAATGACTCAATTATAGAATATACTGAACACATAAGTCAGTGTTTTGTTCCCAACACTTTGAGAACATTCATCGGATGCCTCGCAGAAGTGGAAGACGTGACATATTCCATCCAATCATGATGCACCATTTCTCATGTGTCCATAGTCGCCACACTCTGTGATGCAAGGCAATTTCATTCTGCAGAAAAAGTGATTTGCATGGAGACGGCGTGTATCAGAAAGGGGGGCAGGAGTTTTCCCCCTAGCTGAGGGAGGTGTCACTTTAGCGGCATTCTTTTTATTTGTTGCTCACATTAGCCAATGAGAATGCACCCCACTTGACTGACAGCCATTCCCCGCCCACCTGCAGCACAGGATAGGTGGACGGGCTTCATGGTGACTGTGGATCTCCAGGTGGGTCAGACGTAAATGCCCTCAGGGTTGAATCCGGAAGACAGAGAGTTCTGCAGGTTGCGGAGGTTGCTGGGTAACTGTCTGGAGGATCCTGGACGTTTTAGGGAGCCCGACTGGGGAACCAGGTCTTGAAGGAGGGAGAGAAAGAGTGGAGATAATTCTTTACAGAAAACCTTCCAGGCTAAAACATACAAGAGATGCATCCATGGGAATGTGGACCAGAAATCAGTTAATCAATCATAATTCCTTGATTGCATAAATTCTGAAAGCAGAGCAGTGTTTAATGTAGATTAAAATACAGATTTTGTGAGCGTGACGTGAAAGCCCAGGGGAACAGCACACTCCGGATGATGGAGAAAGTTTATAAGGGCAAAAAAAGAAAAAAGACAACTTGATGTTATCAAGCATAGTGATAACCCGTCTGTAGTGAGAAAGGTTAATGAAACAGTCGTATTTTCTGACAGGAAGCCAATCCATTCTCACGGAAAGAACCGGAACCAAAAATATCTGCCTGAGAAATGGAAAAGAAGCTGGTGACTGGAGGCATCTGTCAATGAAGAAGCGGTACAGTGCAGACAGATTAACTAGGCAGTTGCATGCTCAGTCTGCTCTCAGACTACTAAATAAGGGGAAAAGAACATTAGTATGATTATTACTATATCAACTGAAAAGGACATTGTAGATGTACTGCATATAAAACTCAGTCAAAATTAGTTGCCTGTCATTCTTGGAATGCCTAAAAAGTATTGCTGATGTCATCATCAGTTACTCAACCCGACATCATTGCTAACCCAGGCTGAATTAGCAAATGCTTGCGGAAAGCAAGATGTCAGAATCATTGTGAACGTCATATAAGAACTGAGAGAAATGATTACATAAGCATACAGCTAAAGGTATTGTTTATGTGTTTTTACAGTTGTCCAGTGGTCTGGCAAGACTATTGGCTTGTATCTGGTTCTAATACAGTGTCGTTCACAAGTATTTGCACAATGACACACTCAATATGGACCCAAAGTGCAGACTATCGTCATTAATTTAAGGCTATGGACTGCATAACTGGATGAATTGTGCAGCAATTATATAAATTTTATACAAAGACCCCATAAGGGACCAAAAGTATTTGGACAATGGACTATTTAGCTGTATGGATTGTACTGTATGCTGCGATCATTATTTCAGCAGAGGGTTTCCAAGCATGGGAACTAAGACAGATGTTACATCAAAATGAATTATGTAAGAATAATGGGTAAAGGTCCACAAATTTCCTGTTTAACACAGAAATGTTAATGGATATATCATACAATGAAGTTTGTAATTTTTGTGGTTTCCTGATTCTAAAATCACCCTCTCCAGGCTAAAAGAGGAATGTGAGAAAGCCTTTGCAGGCAGAACAATACCTAGCTGCTCTTCATACAGACTTTTGTCTATTCTGAGAAATCCTGCAACAGAAACATTGAACTGTGTTGAGGGTATCTAAAAAGATTTAAAAAAATAAAACAGACGTGACGCCATACTTAAATTTGCCACTAGGCGTCAGAAGTGAGCCGCGTTTATTTGCACGAAGCGCAGGATCGCGATAAAGATCGTAGCGGGTCTTGGCTTTTGCTTATTAAAGTGACAAAAGACACTGGCCAAGCTGAACATGCATGCAGGCAAACCGGGTTTTGCGTGCGTCCAGTTACTGAGCAGTAAGGGTGGGGGGCTGATATTTTTTAGCTGACACCGCCTGCTCAGATGATTAAAACTGCCTTCCATCTTTTGGCAACACCACTCTGCCTCTGCATCCATACACCCCCCCCCACACACACACACACACACTGCTTTAGCCTCTTCCTGATGCCGCTTGGCAGCCGTGGGGAGGCAATCAGAGAGAGTGCGACGTGAGTGATGCAGAGAGCCTGAGTGACGGACTGCGGCCCCACGGTCTCCCGGCAGCTGTGCCGTTACCATGGAGACCGAGAATGACGCTTCCGCAGCAAACGGTAAGCCGCCCTTATCGACTGACTCATTCCTTTAAAGGGAAATTGGTGCGTCAGGAAAGTGCATTTGTCCATGGCCTGTACCATGTGCTCTATTATTGTTACCTTCTTTATATTATTATTCAATAGCTATACATTTATGCATATGTACTAGAGAGAGAGTGTACATTTACATGTATGTGTTGGCATACATACATATTTATGTATGTGTGCTTTATATGACGGGTGGCATAGTGGCACAGTGGTTAGCACTGCTGCTTCAAAACAAGAAAATCCTGGGTTCGTGGCCTTTCTGCGTGGAGTCCTCTCCCTGTGTTTGCATAGGTTTCCGCCCACAGTCCAAAAGCATGCAGTGCAGGTTGATTGGCGAGTCTAAATTGGCTCCATAGTTTCCTGTGTGTGCGTGCACACCCTGCTGTGTGTTGGCAACTGTCCAGGGTTAGTTCCTGCATTTGCCCATTGTTCCTGGGATAGGCTGCAGTCCCCCCCCCACATGACCCTAGTTGGGATTAAGCAGTGATGGATGGATCATAAAGAACTTATGCATATAGCTGTATAAGTATAGTGGTACCCCATAACTCAAACTTAATCCGTTCAGAAATTGGGTTCGAATCCTAAAAAGTTTGAGTTCTGGTGGAATCTTCTCCATAAGAAATAATGGTAAACCAATTATTTGGTTCCCGGTCCCAAAATATTACACCTAAATATATGTTTTTTTAGCCTTTAAACATAAAATGAACAGGATAAACAAGAAGAACATTTTTTCTCTTAATGGCTTCCAAAACGATAAAGTATGTACCCCAACACTACCCCTGTCCTGCCCCGATCAGCCGCTCCTTCCGTGTGCCACACCCCCTTGTTGTTGTTGTCATTAGTCCTCTGTATTTAGTTCGCGTTTCAGTTTGTTTCCCCAGTCCAGTCATCGTAATGTCATTGTGTTGTTCTGCCTGTTCTCAATTAAACCCCATGTTTCCTGATCGCTTTTTTCGAACTGGTTGATTCAACATTTAAGAAATTCGAGTTCTAATGAGTTTGGGAACTGAGGTACCACTGTATATGTCTCTGGAATGAGCTAGTTCAGGTATCTGACTTTGAGGTCCCTGATTTTCGAGCACATGGCAACAGTGTTTCTCAAAGTGCCCTAATTCTCTCAGCATTTAAGTAGATGCAGCCAACATTAACTGGAGAGATACATCTGCATACAGTGTCTCCTACGCACCTGGGGTCTTGCCGCCTGGGCCGGCCTCCTCCTCCTCACCGGGCTCTGCTGGCAGCACAGTGACCTTGGTGCCTGTCTGCTGGATGAACTGCTGGAGGTTGACCTGCCGGAGCTCCTTGGTCAGCTGCTCCAGCTCCTGTTCCTTCTCCTGTAGGACAACAGGCATGCTCTGAAGGGCTCCCTGGCCAAAGTTAAGGTTCACCGCTTTGGAGTGCAGCCATACTGTGGAAGCTACTCCCATTTTTTTTTTTGCCGGATTGGATCAGTCCAGTTTGATGCAATTCGATTCACATCCAACCTTCAATCATTCTCCCAGTTCCTAAGGTGCTAGACAAACTGGCCGATTCTCTGGGCTCACTCATGGCAGGTTTTGTGATTGTGATTTTAAGTGCAACGAAAAGTGTTTTCCAGAGAAACCCACACTGATGTATTTTTTCCAGAAAATTCCAAACACTGGGAGACTTGAGTCATACCTAAGGCAAGTCATGTACGTGAAAAAAAAATTCCCCTTTCCATGATATCTTTGACAGTCGTGTCAATGTTTTCAGTGTCTGACCTGGAGAAGCACTCACAGGTGAGTAAACATGATAAAACACTGATATTCAAGATCCAGGTTTTAAAAACATGCATGTCCCTCCCCACTCCTTCTAAACTAACCTGCTACTACATTGCAGCGTGCACATTATCTGGCTGGACATATTACGCTATTTAATTATGTACATAATTTATTTATTATATTGTCTTGATTGTTTTGCATGTCACCTAAAAAAAACTCCCAGTATGTAAAAATACTTGGTGATTCTGATATTGACCAGTTTAAAAATGACCCTTGGATGACCCAGTGAGTGTGACCAGTCCCATCTAGAATCGAACCCTGAGACTGGGGGGGGGGGCCCCCCCCCCCCCCCCCCCCCCAGGGGACAGAGGGGGGAGTGAGGAGTGGGGGGGGGGGGGGGAGGGAGGCGGGCGAG
>JABFDZ020000066.1:28782377-28800419 GCA_019775955.2 Pollimyrus isidori
CGGGCACGTACTCAGGGCAGTTTGTCATGGAGGTGAGTGTGGGCAAACCCCCACAGCCCCCCCCCCCCCCCCCGGGGCGGCAACGGGACCCCCCCACCGGGCGCGCAGGGGGGCCCCCGGGGGTGGCTCCAGCTTGTTGCAGCCCCATCCACGACCCCAGCTCATTTTTCAGACAAGACACGACGGCCGGCTCGCCGCAGGGTCGGAGTGCGGGACGCAGATTGCGAGATGCAGATTCCGGGACAGAGCGCATCCACATACATAGAGAGGCTGCACTTTCCATCTCCGAAGGAGATGGCTATTGGGCGAAAGGCAGTTAAACAAGCGTCAATGGGCTGCACCCTTTCTCCAGGAAGATGAATGATGAGGGGCGCCAGAAGGCATACCACACATCCTCGAAGACGTCCCCAGCACGTCATTCCCGCTGCGAGCTGCCAGTCTGAGGGGAACTCCGAGCAATCGCATTTCCACAAGGCACCGCAGGAAATGCCTTTAATTCATATTGTGCTTGGGAAATACGACCTACCTTGTTGGTGCTTTGGTACGTCGATATTACCAGGACCGGGTATGTTAGCAAATCAGATTACATGAGGGTACTTTAAAAATAAAACTGGCCAACAATGGCCTCAATATCTCCCCCACAGTCCAAGTAAACTGACGTTTCCTTAAAATAGCAAGATCTTTTGGGGATAGTATTAAGGAGGAAACTCGTGATTAATACACAGTTTTGTACTGCACAGGTGAAAGTGGTGGTAAGACATCGCCATTGGGTCCTCTCTGTGACCTACTTGAGCCAATCACAAAGTGTACAAAAAGGAAGAGAACCTGTTTTCATTAAGAGCAAGTACCATTGGTCGGGTAGTAAGCCCCACCCACAAAGCCTCTCTCTCCAGCAATATATTTACAAACTTCACAGCATGAAATAGAAAATATACAGGAGAAGAGGTTTTGCTCCAAAGCAAGGTGGCATCAGGATGCAACAATTAAAAGTATACCCCCCACCCCAAAAAAAAGCACCTGTGTCGGATTTTTTTTGCATACTAGAGCCCAGTGATGCAGTCATATGCTAGTTTGATATGCCAGTTTGATGTAGTGGCAGTGTCCTGGTGCTTTTTACAGTAGGACCCCCGAGGGGTGCTGGAGGCGTGGGGAAGCTGGGGGACGGATGAGCCTTCTATCACAGCCAAAGGCTGATGCACGCTCTGGTTGGCTTACCTTCAGTGTTTCTCACAAAGGACAAGGATACTCACTGGGCTTGAAGAGCAGAGTTGAGCTCCAGGCCTCCTCCCCTCGAAAGATTACATCTGGATGCTCTTTAGGTGGTTTTGGTGCTGCCTGTCTGTATAGTTGGCAGCGATACTGAATAGCTTACGGGTTTCTGAAAAACCTCTCGCAGCACACAGGGTGCAGAAATTTGAGCATCCCTGAGGGTTTTCAGCAGACAGGCTGATGACACAGTTAAAATATAATTATCTTCAGTAGGTTAAAATCACAGGGAAAAGAAACACACGCAGGCACTACTGCAGTTTTCAAAACGACCGCCCCCATCGCATTCGCCCAAATGGGGACGTGGAGATGCCGTCACAGAGTCTGAGGTAGATATGATGACTGGGCTGGCCCCCAAACCTGTCCCCAGGCCAGAGAGCTGCCCCCGCCCCCCTACTTTGGGTTGTGGAGGAGATCCCCCACTACAGGCAATCAACTGCAAAGCCTGCAGTCAGGGCATAGTTATAGCTTGGGGAAGGCCAACACAACACACAACCGCATTTTCAAAGTCATATGCTTCAATTGAATCCCCCACCACTGCCACCCGTATTTTACAGGCTGTCCATCAGCTGTGAACCTCCAGCCAGAAGGAGAGCATCAATACTCCTGTTTCATGAAACATATATAACAAACAATTAGATCATTTGTGCGTTTTAAGAAGGGGGGAGGGGCTGCGCCGTGATTTAGAAAATTCCAAGATGACTCCGTCTCGAAGCACAACAACAAGGGCCTGCCTGTTCAACCAGCGTTATCTGCACGATCCTATGACAGCAACCCGGACATGAAGCTACAGCATCCACAGGCTTCTGTCTTTCATTTCACGGTACCCGAGTCCGCAAAGAGGAGCTGACGTTTTAAAAAAGCATCCTACTTTCACTTAAAAAACAGCTGGAATTGTTAGCTTCATTGTATATAAAAATCACAAATGGAAAATTATACATAAATGCAAAATCCACAGAATTACAATATGATGTGAGTGTGATGCGTAATCACATATTGCGCTTCCCACATTCACTACGATTATTTCACATCGGACCAAAATAATATGCTGTATGATAAAGAAGCTAAAGCTGACACCCCCACCCCCCAAATCAGGCAGACCAGATCCAGTAGTTCCTTTGATATGTTCATTACTACGCCATAAACCAGAGAATATTGAGAATATGGCTTTTAACTAAGAGATTTTGGCCAATTCATGCACCACAAGTTTAAAGGAATGTTCTCCCAAAACACTAGTGACTGGCTGGATAACTACCCAATACTGTTTGTCTTATACACTTAGATCTAAACGCGAGCATGAAGATTCACCCAGGGCTGGAAACTCCCATCGCTCCTCCAGAGCAGGACCCGCTGTGGCTCTGACCTCCCCAGCTCACCTATAGCCTGTGCCAGAGCGATGACCACTTCCTGACAGGTGGTGACCTCGGTGACCCCACAGACGATCCGCTGGACACCATCGACCCACACTTTCAGCTCCATGATGTGGTCATCAGGGGAGGAGGCTGCCTGTCATTCATCAGTGTGGGGGGGGAGCTGCTCTCTGTCCATCCTGCTGGGGAGGGGGGAGGCTCATCAGTGAGACTGTGCTACAGCATGTGGGTGATGGATATCATCACCATATTGTAATATCTGAGTGATGGATACCATCACCATATTATAATATTTGAGTGATGGATATCATCACCATATTATAATATCTGAGTGAGGGATACCATTCACCATATTATAGCAGCTGTGTGACACATATCATCACTATTTTATAGCACCTATGTGATGGATACCATCACTGTATTATGACACTTGTTTGATGGATATTATCCCCATATTACAGCAGCCGTTTGATGGATATCATCACTGTATTACAACACTTGTGTGATGGACTTCATTAACATATTGCCACCCTTATATGATGGATAACATTATCATATTAGGACACCTGTGTGATGGATACCATCACGGTATTAAAACACTTGTGTGATGGATATCATTAACATATTACAGCAACTGTGTTCTGCATATCATCACTGTATTACAGCAGCTGTCTCATTTAGCATGCTGAAGTCCACCCAAATATTCATGCAGGACTAGGATTATGTGTGATCATCGCCACCATTATTAAGAAATTCTTCCTAATAAAAGCTAACGATTCTGAATTATTCAGGATGTCAAAGATCTCCCAGCATCGGGCTTGTAGGGTCTGGGACTAAAAGTGTATACAGTGGAAGAAAGACAAGCATGAAGAATTAGGAATGTGTGAGGGGAGAAAAAAGAGAAATGATGGTGAAGAAGGAGGGGTGAGAGATGAGGGAGCACAAGGACGAAGAGAGAGAAAGAGAGAGTGAGAGAGAGAGGGAGAGGGGCAGGTCCTGTGCTCTGCTAATGAAGTTGTTGCAGTGTGTTGCAGTTTGGTCACAGCCCCCCACCCCCATAGCTTATAGGATGATACGCAAGGGCCTCGGGGGGCTGAGACCACCAGGGTGGCTGCTGACCTGGGGATGCTCCTGCCTAGGTAGGCAAAAATAGGTTGGGGGGGTCCCACAGTCCCTCATGGGATTCAGCAGCAGCATGGACCACACACCCCAACAAGCTGAGCCGACTGCAAGTGACATGGTACACGACGCCCCCAGAAGGTGCCAATCCACGGCTCCGAAACACACATGGCTTAAATGTAGTCTCTGAGTCAGCCAGTACACCGGCGCTCATTTATTCCCCATGTGAATGACTATAACAGAATCAACTAAGCAATCATGGCTCTAGCTGTCCAATTATATACAATAAGTAGGTACTAATTACAACACAATTACACAGGTAATTCTATAATTTCCTCATATAAATGGCTTCACTCCCTGATTAGAGAAAGCGGGGGCACCTCTCCTAAGTAATATGAGGCCCTCCGGCCTCATTTTGACTTCATACCGTCTGGCACTGTAGGACTAATTAAAAGGTCACTGGGTTCTGGCTTCTCCTCCGTTGTCTAATTACTTCAAGTCCTCAGTCATCCTGCATAAACGCCCCCTTACTGTTTCTGAGCAGGAGTGCACAGCGTCTGTCTGTCTGACACACTCGGTGTGCATCTACGCAGGAAACAGAGATGCCGAATAACTGTGGTCGACCCTGTGCTAGCATCAGGGAGGGGAAGGGGATAACATTGTGCAGGATGACATCATCATCACCATAGTTCAACATTAACCACGAACATACCACTGAGCAAGAGTCGGATCATCATGGAGATGTTACCAAGGATATTGGGCAGGCCAAATGCAACCTTTTTGCGGTAAACAAGACCACACCAATCAGGCAATGCTCCAGACCTGGGTTTCCTTGCTGAGGTAAACAAAAACAAACCACTCTCAAACTGAAACCAGTGTTAACTAGTCAATGTCCAGCTGAGGTCTGCTTAAGAGTCTGAAATAGTGCCATTTTCCCATAAAGCCCCTGCAACTAGAAGCTTAAGCATAGTCCAATCAGAACAGCACAGGCTCTGTAAATTCTGTCGCTCTGTAATAAATCTTATTTAACAGGCTGCTTAAAAGTTTATGCTTAATCCATGCTAAAGAAAAAAAAGCCTCAACACTTCAAAAGGTCAAATAACAATTTTAACCTCCCGAGAAATAATTACACGCATAAGTGTTGCTGCGGAGAACCAGGAAGCCAATCAGTTATTTTCATGACTGTACCTTTGCGTACTGAGGCAGCCTGGCCGTTGCCGTCTCAGAAATTAGACCTTCATATCTCCGCTCGCACAAAATCCTTCAGAAAGCACAAAAAAAAAAGGTCAACAAATGAATGTGGTTTTCGGTTATTAGCCAGGCTGGGTTTTTGTTTATACGACACCACAATGCCTGCTCCTGTTTGGATGCTCAAAATACACCATTAAAGCACAGTTGGGCAGCACCGACCTTTCCAACACACGCAATTTAATCTCTAGTAACAGCTTCTGTGCTTCTGGGTGAAAAATAATGCAGAGCAATTATACCACAAATTGTGCAGATAAACGGCAAATGGTACAAAACTTTCACGGGAGTGATACATAACCATTTTAGATGATCTCCTTCTTGAAGCTGGCAAGCTTCTCATCTCTGTGTTTCAACGGAGGAGCAGAAGCAGGAACCAAATGTGAGTTTTGGGCTTCGCCCATAAAGGAAAAGATAACGGCACCTCTTACCAAAAAGGAGGCAAGAAAGCCTTCAAACTGAGCCGTCCACATCTGTTCCTCTGTCCCCTGAGAAGGTCGGACAGGGGCGGGTGCCAGAAATGCACTTCCAGGTTCGATGCATGTAAACAGAAGATGTCTGCCTAGTTTCAGCCAGTGGTGCACTGTCCCTGACACGCAGTTTACTTCATAAAGCCCTCCCCTAGTTTCGGCAAGCAGTCCGCAGCTGGCTCGATTCGCAAAACAGAGGGGTATTGTCTGCCATGGCCCCATCTCGCACTTTCCAGCGTCCCACACTCAAACACGGCGCTTCTTAGTCTTAACCCAACTTTACTATTTCAATAAAATTCAAGCATTTAAGCACGACCTGCAACACCTACAGCTGCCAAAAAAAGCCAATCACTCAGTGCCGGGGAGTTTTATGAAGAAGTCTGCGAGGAAAACCTTTATGTTTTGCCAGATTGCAACTGAAATGTAAGCATACCTGAGTGGTACTCAGTAGCCAAACTTCCATGTCTCCTTGCATTTTATACCAAGGCCATAAATCATTAACTCCAACACAAACACACACACACACACAAACACACAAAACCACATTTACCCCTGAGGGCCACACACATTCACCCCAATTAGCAAAAGCGTGTCCTTCTCATTGAAGTGTGCTGCACAATCACTCATTGTGCCTTTATACCCAGTGCTCAACGCTTCCCAAAATGTCCAGCAGTGAGTATGAAACTTTGACCCACTTGCTTCTCCGCACTGCTTGTGTTTGGGAGCAGTCAGCTAACCCCCATCGTGTTCCGTCAAATCTGTTTCACAGTTAACTAAATTTATCCAAATTGAAATGTCAATCCAAAAAGACTGGATCAAAATGCAAACACTCCCTTTCTGAAAAAAAATATGTAAAATTTACATACGATCAGAGATCCTTAAAGAAAACTAAATGAGCTTCATGCATGATGCACTGACCACCAGAATGGAGAATTATATTCTGAGGCTGGAGCAGTGAGCTTCTGACTACATGTTTTTACACAAGTTCCCGTATTCTTACCATGTTGTAGTGAAGAAGTTGAAGTGTCACTTTGGCACGGAGATCTGTGGGGATAGGGCCAAAACTGTACTCTGATATTATATATTGGGGTCTCTAATACCACTGTGATCGAACATCTGGCTGCCATTCTTAAGGGATAATGCTGCTTTCAGAAAACAAAACAGCCCATATTAGAAATAGACAATTTCTAGAACTTCAATTACTCGATTGCTTGCGTTGATCTATGTCTCTGTGCCGTCAATGACGTCGATTCTTAACCATAAAGTGCCTGTGACTTGCAATTTGCTTAAGTCGAAATCTAATGGGTCATTCATTCATTGAAATGTTTATTCAGCTTAACTGCCTTCCAAAAACCATATGCCTTTTAAACTTTGTTGCTTACAGGAATACAACTATGTAATTAGGGGTGAAATTTCGTAGTTTGACGCCGTTCTGCTGTTCCAAAGGAACAAAAAAACAAAACAAACGGGAGCAGAACAACAGCATTTCCAGACGTTTTCTTTACATATGACAAACACACGTTGACATACCTGAATTAGCAGTTGTTTAGGAAAGAACGTGCTAATGAATGCTACGTGCACCAGCTTATTCTCATTACCAGCTCATTAAGCCAACCTCTAATTACAACCAGAGTAATGCCATTGAGGGGATCAACAAACAGCAGGCCCGGTGACGCACGTGAGACAAAAACAGAACATCTCATTTGCAGGCTAACAAATGTCCAGGAAAGCTGCTAAACTTTTAGCACCAACAGTAGCCACAAAATTTTATCTTGTTTACATTTTCCTTTGAACCTGGAGAACCAAGACTGATAGGTCCCATGAATCATTGGCTCCTGGCGCTCCAGAGTCCAAGAAATCAGGGGTAAAATTAGGCTTGGAGCACAGTAGCCTAGTCTGTGTCCACACTCAAAAGTGTTCAAGCCATACATGAATGCGAAGCGGAGCGCTGGGTTCAGCTTGTAAACAAGTCCTGTCCATAGCCAAAGGAAACAGGACCCACGGGATGTTGCGAGACACTTGTTGATGTCCGGCCCCTGTTCCAGTGTCACTAAAGTACATGTGGTTCAGGTTTTAATCTGGTGGTGGGTCTGAAAATGAGATGGCAGCATCACAGCTGGAAAGTATAATCGGTTCTCTCGTTTGACCTGACCTGGACTGACCATACATGCAGATATTTAGTGGGGGGCAGGGAGTACCCTACTAACAGGTCTACTGGTAAAGTTTGAGAAAGCTATGTGGGTGTGTGGATTCAGCTGACTGCTACAGCTAGCTCTCTCATTTATCGCTTATAACAATGAACTCTGACTCATCATTTAAATGTCACATGCTAAGAGTAAGCTGGTTCGTGGGAAGTTATGGGTTATGGAATTTCTGTCAGGGTTCTGGTCATTAATGTTATTTCCCTCTCCATTCAGTTCCCTTGAGCGTTAATTGCGTTGGGCAGAGGGTGGCTAACAGCAAGCCACAGTGCTGGGTTTCTAACTGAACTTGGAATAAAATCCTTGAGAAAATTGGGGAATTTTTGGTCGAGCACCCCCAGCAAACTTACAGGCACAATACTCTCCTCATGCCAATCATAGCAGCCATTCCCTTACAACTACTCTCATTACAGAGCTCTCCGCTCTTTTCAAAGTTTCTGGGTGCCCCTCAATGCAATAAAACATACTGTTAGCATGTGGCACCAAAGGGCATAAATCTACTAGTTAGACATCCATTTGAAGTTGACAGAAAAGGATCTTTGTCTTTTACCCTGAAATAGGTCAGAAGAACTGACCTTTGTGCTTTCGCTTTCCACAATAAGGTCACTGTGCTTTTTCTGTATTCTGAGACAACAAAGAATTATCCCTGTCTTTTGTGTAGGTGTTTCTATCAGTCAGGGGTCTGCTTGTTGCTTGGTGTCAGCTCTATGAGGCAGACCTGCAAGGAGTCGCTATTATTTTGGGTAGGAAGAACAAAGAGTTCAGTTGGCTGCTGTGCCGAAGACCCTCATTTCACTTGTCATGCTTCTGTAGGAGCCTGTTAAGTGCTTTTGGTGCCATGCAGAAGTTACACTTTTGAAAGTGCTTACAGGACACAAATGCAGCAACAAAGTCATTAGGGTTCAGCCAGGCGAGAGCAAACGATATGCAGAGTTATCAATATGTGACTTTCAGTGGGGAAGTGGTTGGGTACATATGCCTGTGTTCTGCTATAATGGAGTGTTTTCGCTGCCAAGTTGCTCTGCCTCCCCTCCTCTTCTGTCCGTATCCCTACAACGGGCCGTCTTCATCAAGCCTGTCACAGTTTGTATGTCGACTCCCCTTACTGGGCCCACTGCCTGCCGTCGGGCTTACACGGCACTTCTGAATGCGGCAGCCAATTATGGCCCAGTGGCTTCGTCCTGGATCTCCGGCACCAGGTGGGACACAAACGTTTCCCTGTCACTTGTACTCTGAAGTTAAGAGAGAGCCGCCTGCCGTCAGTTGGGCCCTCTGTGATGTAAATGCTCTCGTTTCTCTGCCAGCCGCAGGGGTGGGGGGTAATAAGTCTCTGCATGGGAATGGGAGGGATTGGGGAGTTAGAAGGGGCATCTGTTTGCTCCTGCCAACACCACCCCCCTTATCTGTCTCCCCCACCAAGCCTGCACTAACCCACTGTCTCCCACCCCCACCTTTTCACTGTTCTCCCCATTGCCATGGGAACGATGCTATGGGGACCTCAGCCACAACATGCTTTCTGTCAGAAGCCTGCCCCCCTATTTGCCCTATACACATTATTGTCAGCAGGCCCCCAGGTTCCCCAGAGCAGCAACGCAAATCATAGGGTGTTTATCAGGCGAAGACAGAACCGGCCCGAGCTGTCCTGTCCAACTGGTTCTGGACCCAAGCATTTGGCGCACAGTTTTTTTCTCCATCTACATGACCTGCATCCCTTAATGTTTTTTGTCTCATTTTTTTTACCTGTCCTAAAGCCTGTGAAGACCTAACACAGACACACACGTTCCGCCCAAACCCGTTGACCTTAACATCCAATTCTGGATGACCAGAACAAGCCAAATCACCTCCCAGTGCTCATGGACAATCCACAGCATGGGGCCTGTCCACCCCCCGGAAAAGCAATCACTTTACTGGGGAGTTAATTCGGGGCCAGAGACTCTTAGTGAGAGAGAAAAAAAAACAAAGGGGCCTGAAGGGAAAAAATTCCATTCAGCGCAGTGCTTGAAAGGAGGACCTGGGCAACAGGGAGACCAGAGTGCCGTCGTCCGCCACAGACACGACATGTGGCTCCACGGGGGATTGTGAAGCAAGAGAACCTGGGGAAAGCGACAGGCTGGAAGTCTGGAGGAGCTCCATCTCCCAGGTCACGCACTCGATTAAGCCGTCCCAATAACCATGCTGGAGAAGTTTAGGGCTTTGAAGATGTCCAGAGGCCGGGCAGGAGAACAAAACAGGGTTTTGAAGAAACCCCTTTTGCCCTGTGAAAAACAGCCGGAGAAACTGCACGCGAGCCAGCAACCTTCGACCTGCGCCGCCCACTCTGGGCAGTCAGAGAGGAACAATAAGCCCTCTATTCCAAGCTCACAATGCGCCGAGCAGGAAAAGTCCAGTCTCTATATAATAAAATTAGCGACGTCTGAAAAAATGCTATGCTACAACTCTGACTGCATTATCCCATAATCGATATTGCACATCAAATATCAGTTTACTCAGGGAATTTGAGTAATTCCACCGGCAAGCGTTTCATTATTTAATAACAATTGCTTCCTCGCCCACAATTACATCCGTCTGCAGTCCTGCTTTGGTCCCCAGTGAAGCCTTCAAAAGTCCCATTCAGACCCGAACACTCATTTCAAGCTGCCACTCACAGAGACCTAAATAGACGACCCCCCCACCTTCCTCCCCCCATTAACTGACCGTGTGTTGCCAGATTCAAAGAATTATACTGCAATCTTGTGATTGAAGGGGATGAGCATTTTAAAAAGGAGGAGCAGTCAGATTGCCCCCTCAGGCCAAACTGACGGGGCTTTCCAGGTTATCAGAATGAACAAATAGGTCGCCGTCCTCTACCCTTGGAGACACAAATATTTTGAGCATGCCGGTAAAATAAGGTGAGCTCCTTATATAGCTCCTTATATAGCTCTTCATCGCTGAGAATGAAATTTTAGGGTCGGAGTCATTAATGTTGCAACGATAATTAACGAAGGATGAACAGAGGGAGGGGACTGGGTGTGATCAGGTCTGGTGTGCAGGTTTAGTGGCTGTAAAATTAACTACGTTCCTGCTTAATCTGCAAAGCGAGATGCCCCTTGTTCGACACATTAGCCCACGGCTAATTCTGCTGTAGCGCCACCCATGACCATCTCCTGACCCACTGGAACCGAATGCCCCGGTGATGCTACCTGCCGTAAAATCACGCCATTCACACCTATATGGAAACTAAGTGTGCAGAGAAAACAGAGCAAAGGGATGCACCTCCCCTGTTCTTAAACTAGAAATAATTATCCTTGATGGGAACTGCTGTCCTACCCACACACCTCCATGCACAAGGAACCTTGACCGAAGTGTTTTGCCCCAGTGGGCAGCCCCGTTTGGGTATTTTGATTAGGACCTCCCCAGGGACTACACTGGTCCACCATTGCTGAAGAAGAGCTCAGATTGGCCACCATCCATGGGGATTCCAAGGTTCACCTCATATAACAACAGATTTCTCCTTCATCATCCATTCCACAAGGGTAGCAGTATTTGACACGTTAAAGGGTACAAGGGGACAAAGCGCCCCCACCCACATCTCCACTCTCTAAGCGTTCTTATCTCCCCCCCATGCTGGGTAGATGTCTTCCTTCCCCTGCCCCTCTGACTGACGGGCCTTTGTGCTGACCAGGATCAGACTGAGAAGGGCTTAAAGAAACACACACTCTACTTTTTCGCTAACATTTGTTTGTGTAAGCCTGGTTGGAGGGGGGGGGTCATCTCCAGGGAGATGGCAATGGAGCACGGTGAGGTATTGTAAGCAGCAAAGGGCCCTGACTGATGAAAACGGCTCAGTTGTTTTGTTTGTTATGCACCGTGCGACCTTTCTCAATAGGTCACCCGTCTAGGCCATGTGATCACATGAGGGTCCAGCGACTCTGTGAGGGCCCCCCCTTGGCAGAGTTCTGACCAAAGCACTACAGCATGGAAGTGAAGCCAATAACCACACAATAACAAGGTTTCATACAGCAAGCGGAGAACTCTTAAGAAATACATAAAGTACATTCTGATAAACTAAAGTCTGAAAACTCAATAAGATATGCTGAACGCATGGTATAACAACTTAACAAACAATGTGCTCTAAACTGGTTGGAATAGTGATTTACAAGCATCATTCCATAATCATTTATCCACTACTTAGAGCCTATCCTAGGAAGAATAGGATACGAGATGAGGTGTCAGTCCATCGCAGGGCACACACATTTTGGACAATTTATAGATGGATAATTCAAACAACCACATTAACTCTAGGAGGAAGCACAGCATGAATACATTAGGGGGTGGGATTAGACCCTACAACCATGGTGGCATGCGACAGCAGTAGTATTTCTGATCTCCCATGCTGTCATTTTGATTTGGTTTTTTTAAAGAATAAAAAAACAAGTAATTATTACTCAGTGAATGGCACTGTGATGCCCAACCTGCAAAGTTGTGGGTTCAGTTCTCACTCTTGCTCTCTAGGTGAGCAGTTTGCACCTCAGACACTGTCTCTAAATCACTTAAGGTAGTGTTTGCCAGTCTAGTCCTCAGGGACCCCCAGCCGATCAACGTTTTTCCACCCTTTGAGCTCCCAGTCCACATTTTTGGGTAGGAGCTGGAAGGGAGCAAAAACGTAGATTACCTGTGGGTCCCAGAGGACCAGATTGGGACACACTGATATAAGGAGTGAGTATGTACCCTGTGAACTGACCTTCTGCCATAGGTGCTCTCTGGGACAGGCATCAAACTCACAACAACTTTATATAAAGTTATGTGTTGCGAGTGCGGTCCGTGCGGTGCGGCGAACAGAGAGAAGTCCAGGCAGGATATGGGGAACGAGGATTTATTGCACGGATGTAAACACATTGACAACTTCAATGCCGCGTCTGCTGGAAAAGACGCAGACGCAGAACTAAGTACACAAGACAAGCACGGGACTGGCATGCGGCAACGCCACACAGGTGGAAATAATGGGTAATCCCAGGAGGTAAACGAGGTGGGCATGGCACATGGGAGGAGCGGACGACGCTGGACGTAACATTATGGAGCATTGGTGCTATTTATCTTATAAACTTTAGGCATCACTGAAATGGAAAGGATTTACTACATGGCAAATATTTTATGGACACAGACAAACCCTTACTGCTACACATCCTAAAATGGAAAATGACAGAGAAGAGCTACCAAAACCTTTTAGAGGCCTGTGTTGTCTATTTACGTCTGTTTTAAAGCACCTAGTCACTAATCATCATCTTCTCCAGTCTGCCGTCTGCATTTCGTTGTCAGACGGTGTCTGTGTGTGTCAGCAGTTTAGCGGTAACCAGATATTAGTCTGAATCGCAGGCTTTCTGGAGGACGGCTGTACAGCCCAAAACTTCTTCATATTGTCCTTGCGGGTCCAACAGTTACGAAGGCAATGGCGGTCGATAAATAAAATCCCCCCCATGTCGACCTCCTCCCTGCCGAATGCAGCTCTGAAAGCTGCCTCACTGTTTGTGCCTTCCTGTGGCCCTCGGTAAACTTCTGAGAAGGTTGTCAACGTGTTGACAACCATCTAGCCGTCCCAAGGTGCATTAAATAGCAATCAGATCCTTGGGCAGGCTTTGTGGCAAGGTGCATGCATTCATTGCGAGAGTCTGTCCAAACTGACTGCAAACGTCAACACAGGGTTGTGCTTGTTTGTTTGTGGGAGAGAACTGGGACATTAATTACTGCAACAGGTACATTCATTTCCAAAAGAGGCATCCGGCCTGCCACTGACGATCAATCACTTATAAGCTAGGCTTGTGCAGTTGTAATTTCTCATACCATCATAGTGTTCAGACATAATACAGCGGTATATAGTATTTGGATGGTATTTTCAAAAGAAACACTATTCTGGTATTTTTAAATCTTGGTAAGAAAACTTGCCAATTGCTAATTCGACAAATTACATCATGAGTCTCTATTACAGGGTCTCTCTCATGAGTGAATGTATTTGAAAAACAATTTAACTAAGGCAGATGAGGAGCTGGTACCAAAGAGGCCCTCAGAGTCAGCAGTGCACAGACAAGTAGTTCACTAAGCAAAGTTATCTGTAGACTTTGTCGAGCGACGTTCAACACGTCTAGAGGCAATATGTCAAATCTTTTCACCCACCTTAAAAGGAAGCATTCGAAGGAACAGAGTATTTCACTCAGGTTGGTACAACCACACTCATCTCTCTCTATACCTGGTTTTGAAACATAAACAGTTATTGACTGAAGCATTACAGCAGTCGAAAGAAAATGGTAAAAATAGCAAATGATGGAAAGAGGTAATTGAGGTGGTGGAGTTGTGGACAACATTGGATTTAAGTTACTGACGCAGACTGTAGATGCATGGTATGGTCTTCTGTGTTATTCACCGGTAATCTACTGATTTAAAAATGCCACGGTATAACTAAAATACCAAGGAATACTGTACAACCATAAAACCCCCCAAGCCCAGTATATACATACTAAAATGTCCCTGAACACACATATACACACATGTGCACATGCAGAGCTGGACCTATACCTTTGTGGGGACCAACCATTCATTTCTATGGGCAATTATCTTAATCCCTACCCAGCCCTAACCTTAACCATAAGCAACCAAACAACATACAAGACTTTTGGAATTCTTTATCAAATTGAGTTTCCCCTATAGAGAACGACAAACGGGTCCCCACAAAGTCAAAATAATACGTTTTTATCACATTGTGGGGACAATTGTATATCTGACCCGTGCATGCGCGCACACACATGCACGCGCGCACACACATGCACGCGCACACACACATGCACGCGCACACACACATGCACGCGCACACACACACACACACACACACACAAACACACACACACACACACAATGAGATTAACACCCCAGGGTTGGGGAACACACACTCCTCATCACATTACACTCTGGCCGTGTCGCAAATTGCTACCTGGAATTGACGAAAATACAGAGGGAAAAAAAAACTGATTAAAGAACAACACAGTTCAGAGTGATTTCTGTGACAAAGCAGTTCAAATACATCTCGGTGACTTCAGGAAACCCTCCATTCAAGGCCTGTCTTGTCTTAAGAGACGTGGGGCTCAGTGTGGCCTCTGGCCATAGCTGGCTGACAACCCCCTCATCTGTCCTTCTTCTTTCGTCTCCCTACTCCCCCCCCTCCCATCCCACACACGGGTGGGGGTGCCATTGGCTCGTGCCCAGTGACGAATGTCTGCGTAGCTGTTGTTGAATCACTCTCTCCATCAGCAGGGGGATTAGCCAGGCAGGGGGATTAGCCCTGCCTCCCCCCCACCTCCAGATGCATGGCTGTGACATCAAGCCCCACCCAAGTCTGATAAATGGCCAGATCCTCCTCATTCACATTTCTTCTACATTCACCTTTAAATGGCAGACACGTTGGCCCAAAGCGACATACAAGTGAGGTAAATGGCACATTAAAGACAGGCATTCTGCAAAGGAGTCGACTCAGCATCAGTGTGGCTAGGCTCCACATCCACTGAATGCTATGTTACTCAAGCAGTAATGAAGTTCAAAGAGGGCTTGAATGACTTGGAGACACTAAGGTACCTAGTAAAAGCCTAGGTTGCTAGGTTATACAGCAAAAGGCCTAAAATGCATGTTATATAAGTCTTGGACGTATGATGCAAGAGTAGACCTCATATACATTTAAATAGTCTTTCCACAAATTATACATTCTTAACTGTACATTCACACCACGGGTGGGACGCTCTCGGAAGGAGGCAGAGTGGGCGGGGACAAGGTCGTTCAGAATGCTGGGTTTTGAAAACTTTTTAAAGGAGTTGC
This sequence comes from Pollimyrus isidori, assembly GCA_019775955.2. Classification (NCBI taxonomy): domain Eukaryota; kingdom Metazoa; phylum Chordata; class Actinopteri; order Osteoglossiformes; family Mormyridae; genus Pollimyrus; species Pollimyrus isidori. Next base: position 28,797,882 of record JABFDZ020000066.1, read on the forward strand.
AAAGCAAACAAACGTGCAGTTTATCTTTACGTTGTGACTGCCGATATGGTGTGATTTGTCAAGGCACATGTAATTATGTTAAGACAAACACTAACATAACAAATAAGTAATGCTAACGATACAGACAATTAGCATTGTTTTCCATGCTATGGCGCCAAAATTACTATGCGATTTCCTTCATTTTCACAGAAATATATTACACACTTCACCTTCAACTACTGTAGACACCGCATTGTTCCCTGTTCTGCCTACGACACCAAAAATCAGTTTGAATCCTGAGAGCAGAACAAATTCTGTGTACTAGCCTAGGTGTATCTTAAGGTGTACCAAATGACCTGTTTGTATGTAGACATGTAGATTAGTAATGTATTGAGGAGGTATAAAAATGCACACCTACACAGATGCCTCGTAATTTTAACCATGTCTACAGGGTAAAAAACGCCCTGCAAAGATTAATTCTGTCTAACAGTTTATACCCCAACGGCATTCCATACAATTAATTCTTCATTGTGTTTGGGAACTATTTGGTCGGAACAAGAGGTGTTCTGTGGAACTCTCTTTAGCCGTGCATCTCTACATTCTGATTGGTTGGTGCCAATCCGCATCATAGCTCATTACCATAAACTCGACTAGACTTCAGTTTAATTTTGATGCTCCCAATGCACAAATCGTGCTGCACCCTCGCTTCACTGCCCTACCATGGAGAATGAATGACTTCTGGCGGCAGTGAGAATGAACGGTCACATCTTCCTTTAGTATGTGATCTTACAGTATGAGCTACAATAGTGGGTAGTGATATTTGTGTTGGGAAACTGAATAATGGAGAATAGTTTGAAGAATATTGAAGGAGTAGAGAAATCCTTACTAAGCCTTCACGTTTGGGAAAAGCCCTCGATTGTTCTTGTATTTTCATTTTTCATAAGTCCAGCTTCAGAAAGACATTTGTAGCGTATATATCCAGTCCCATATTCCCCATATAAAGAAAGCCAGTCTCTGGTTTCCCGAAGGACAGTGTGTGATGTCGCATAGAGCGAGTCATGTATGTAATACAGAATGAGGATGACTGAATAGTGATCTCAGCGTGATCGAAGGTAAGGTAGAGGTTTGTCGTCTCAGTCAGTGTGGTTAGTATGATCCAGTACATAAATTAACAGGCACCTCAGATTCATTTGGCACCAATATCCAGCACCACATTAGAAGATCTGGCATTCCTCAAGTTTGGAAAAGATCACCTGCATCTTTCCGTTGAGCTGCGGGGGGGGATATTTTCTGATAAGATTAAGCTAATTGTACTGGCATCCCATCCAGGGTGTTCCCCTATCTTGTGACCTAAGCTTCCTCAAATAGGCTCCAGGAGCCTGAGGTCTTTGAAAGATCAACAGTTAGATGTATGGCTGAAGATAACTGTGACAACTATGCTTGCTGATAACTCAAGGTGTTGAATCATGGTGCCAAGAGTGAATTGGGGCTGTTTTTCTGCCTATAGACATGGACAACATGTGCAGATATATAAATAAACCAAATACTGTACAGAAGAATGTCAAGCTCTCTGTGGGTTGGAGTCAGCCTTCATGAAAGTTAGGGTTATGGTTCATCTGGTGCTATTTAATTTCCCAAGAACATAAATGGTTTCTATAGAGTACTACTTTGCAATCTAAATATTTAGTATTTGTAATACAGTCAAAATAATGAAAACTCATAACACAACCAAACATTATTAAAATTTAACTGAAATGGGGAAACAGTTCTATATGTATTTAACTTCAAGAACCTAAATACAAAGACTATGAAGTTACCACTAGCAACCCATTAGATAAGTGCACTTTAGAGATGGTGGTGTAGGACGCCATGTTTCCTCTAGCATGAAGGCCACACCCACTCTGGGTCGGTGTGATGACAGAGGCCTGCTCTCATTGGCAGAGAAGCTCAGCTCTGGCCCACGGATCGCGCTAAGCGACTGAGGAATCACAGGGGGGGCTAGACGCAAGATTAGTGGCCCGCCAGAGTCCCTGAGGGGAGGCATTTTCATTTAAGAGCATTTCTTTTTGAAAACAAACCGACAGAACAACCCATTTCCGCTTTTCACACCCCCTCAGACAAACAGAAAAAAGTCCAAAGATTTCCATTTCCCTTCCCATTATCCTGCTAAATAATAAATCACTGGATTTTGCACTGGAGTTTATTTTCTCTTCTGGATGCTAAATCTTTGGCCAGTAGCGGTTTCTTCGGGTTTTAAAATATAATATAATCTTAAGAAAGTTATTTTGTAAAGGAACGGCACCTCGGAATATAATTAGAGACTGAAGGGTAACGAGACCTTGGTTAGGGTTCCAAATCGGCGCTTTCATCAGTGACATTTTTAGTCTTTTTGGAAACGTCTGGAGTTGGTTTACAACAACAGTGGGCTGAATGAGTTACAGAGAGAGGTAAAAAACACAAAAGGCATACACTCACCTAAAGCATTATTAGGAACACCTGTTCAATTTCTCATTAATGCAATTATCTAATCAACCATTCACATGGCAGTTGCTTCAATGC
>JABFDZ020000066.1:28814398-28841405 GCA_019775955.2 Pollimyrus isidori
CCCCCCCCCCCCCCCCCCCCCCCCCCCCCCCCCCCCCCCCCGCCGAATGAGGAATGAGTCCAACCCCTGAGTGACAGGGGTCCTAAAAATATTTGGACCATAATTTGGTTGGTCTGGGTTGGGTGCCCAAAACGATATGCTTTCATATATCAGCACCCCTGCTAATACCATGGTTTGCCCTACTTTTCATTAGCTTCTACCCCAAGGCACCAGCAAACCAGCCACAGAGCTGAGACCCAAGCTAACGTTAGCTGGCTATTTAAATGGTTTTCCTTGTACATGTTCAGAATCAGCAACAGTTTCCACAGTTCCACAGTAAAACTTATTTTGAAATTGTGCATTCGACAGAATTTTGGAAACACGTTTAATACTATGCCGTATATTTTGAACAGATCACATTTCCATTCAAAGATTTGTCAAACTGGTGGGGATGTATTCTCTCTGTCTGCACCTAAATGTGAAAGACTCATTTTACAGACAAACCAGTCCAGTCCAATCAAATTGGTAAAATCTCATAATGATAGCATTTCATTAATCATGGGATAGTCTCCAGACCCTGCATAGGTCAAGCATATATAAAAAAATGGATGAATGGATGGGTAATCAAGTGGGGGGGGCTGGTGGCCTCAAATTTCTGGGACCAGAATTCAAATGTCCACCAGGGTTCTATTTGTATGGATGGATGGATAACCAAAATAATAAACAGCACTTTAAAGAACCATAATAGGGTTTTATTAGTAAGTCAACAGCCATGCTAAAGGCAAAAAATACTTCTACTTTGGGGTTGCTTTCATTCAAAGTTATTTACAAATCATAGGTTTCCACTAGAGCATATGTGAGATATGGTTAGGCATTCGGTAAAGTCAAACAGTGAGTTATTCCTCTGCTGAAGACTCAGCGGCGAGTCAAAGGCAGCGAGTCAAAGGCCAGAGCTGCAATGCCGGCATGTTCTTCACACAGAACAGTAACTTTGTAGGAGCTCTAAATCAGCACACGTGCCACTCTTCCAGGAAAGGACACATACTTATCGCGGGACAATCTGGGGCACACATTTCACAGCAAACGTCATCGATCAAGTAAAATGGGGGACTGTTACTATCCACGGGGGAAGTCACGATCCACGGAGTGACGGATTTCACCTTAAAAAACACAGACACATTTCGGCACAGAGAAAATGAAATGCTACCCGAACACACAACAAGGTACTAACAATCTGCACAGGAACTTAGCACCCCCAGGACACACGGGGGGGAGTTACGCAGGCCGGAGGAAAAATCACAGTCCTAATGCAGTGCCCTGAAGGCGAGATCCCTGTTAGTCTAGCTGCCCTGATCTTTGCGACAGCAAAGCAATAACATTTGTTTACTCCTTCCTTGTCTTATCTCAGTTAAACAAGGGCTCCATTTGTGATAGAGATCAGCCAGAAAACCACAATTCACTCGGCCAGTCTTTAACACCCCCAGACCCCCTGGACAATTAGCACAGGCCATTGTTCATTATGAGACAAAAACAAAGGCTTCTTTTGACAACCAGCAAGGCGTATGCACCACCATCCATAAACAAAGGAAATGACTCCTATTCCACAATTTAATATCCCTTATAACAACAGAACTGATTCTGTGCTGGACACACGCAAGGCTTCCAGCTCCAAACCACCAAAAAGGAGCGTCAGCGAGCATGAGGCAACAGGAATGCAGAACATTGTAGGGTTTCTCTCTTTTTTCACGCAAATCTGAAGTCAAACTGCACTTCCTGCTGGGTTCTATGTAATTACTAACAGTTTACGCACTCCCCGGTAATTGGTTACAGACCTCTTGCGAAATGGACTCTCACTTATGCAGAGTAAGGGGTCTTCACTTCACCACCTCACTCCTCCCAGTAAAAAACATCCCAGGGTATGAGCTCTCACCGGGCCCCCAGAATCGCACACAGAGATATATTATTTACATTAAGGCACCACATTCGTTCAAATCCCGGTCCCCCACATAGATGATAGAGATCATCTCCACTTACTGTAGTATCCAGGTAATAATCAGGCCTGGGACAATAGATTCCCCGAGAGGAGCAGAACCAGTGATCCGGGCTCAGAGGTGAACCGCTCAGTGTGTTGCCAAAAGAGGACCTCAAGTGGTTCACTTTCTGTGGGAGACCGGGAGAGACTGAGGCAGAAGACGCAGGCCAAGACGTCCGTTGGACATCAGCACGGGCCGGGCTACGTCAGGGATAGTCCTCACGCTGGTTTCCATGGGAGCTGATACCATCAAGAATGCGCATTCCATTCCAACTGAACTTGCTGAAGGCAAACACTGAGATAAAAGGGCCCCTCTCTTTGTTCGCTCGCTTCAGAAATGACCCAGGAAACGCTAGCTGCTTCACGGCGACCTGAGCGCCACATGAGCCGTATACAAGAGCGAATGCCCCGGTGCCCAAACTCGGGGGAGGAAGGCAAACATGCACCCCAGACACGCCTGTAAACGCAGGTCCTTGTACACGGCTGAACGGCGCTCCAAATCACAGGACTAATTTCAACCTGAAAGCTAATCTGAAATCTGAAGTGAAATCTCAATGACTTTTCACTTAATTGCCATAACTCATTTCAACAGTAACACCTCCTATCACCAGATTATCCTTCAAGCTCTTACCACTTGAAGAGTCAGGTATTCTTTTATGAAAGACATTGGACACCAAGCATACTATGTCTTACAGTACAATGTGATTAAAACTTAATGAAAAACTGAGATTATGAGACTACCTGCTGTTCGTTACCCATAGTCAAGGGATCATGAGGACCAGACCACCCAGCACCATCCAGGAGTTAAGGGACCGGCATGGTAATGGCTCACGATGTCTTCGGCTCACAGCCGATAGGAACACTGTGATTGTAACTGTACAGCTGAATGAGTCTCCTTGACTCCTGACATCTTCACATCACAACGTGTTTATCATCATGCACAAGTTACAATCATAAAGGCCTTTATTTGCTGGGCCACACTATTGGAAAATATAAATAAAACATAGTTCCAGTGAATTGTTGACCTCAACTTAAAATCTTGAGAGAGAAACACTAAGCCACGCTTAACTTCCCATTTCATGCACAAAATAATTTGAGAAATCAGTAGGTTGCAGATCACACATTTAAAATGCATCTGTTTCCAAGTATGAGCACAGTTTGCACAGAACTCAATAAACATGAGCTTATCAGCACATTTGGCTGTTTCAAAAGTTAGATCATCCAATGAACTATATGCCTGTAAAGATAACTAAGCCAGCGTTGGGTGGGACCAAAACAGTCTATTCTGTCAACAGTTTTATCTCTCATAAGTGTGCTGGGCATTTCTACACTCTGATTTAACACTCTGCAATATGCAATCTGCAAATGAGTCATGCCTGGCTTAAACAACCATTTGTGCCAGGGCTATATGTCATCTGTGGCCCTCCAAGCCCTACAAGAAAAGTTAATCATTTCCCGAAACAAAGAAATGAACTGAAGGTACTTGTACTGTGTGGGAAACAGTGCAGACATACAAACAGATATCTAAATGACTGGTACCAACAAAACTCCTGATCTGAGTGAAATGATTATATAAATAACAGGGTGTTTTGAAAGATAAACAACCAAACTGATTCTAGTTTGCTTCCACGGAGACCTCATGGAACATAAGCCCTGAAGGTCATGCATGGGTCACGAAAGCAGGCTGTGACTCAATGTCCTCCTTTTCCAATAACGGCCATTAAAGCGGGCAGCCTGACCTGAAACGGCCCAGCTGAATAAATCGGAGGAAACTTTAAGTCATGTTGGAAAAAAGAGGGACTGCAAAGCATCAAAACCAGATGGAAAGTTAAGGTGACTATAGCGAGATGTCCAGACCGGGATTAAATTCACAGTTCAGTGAAATCTAACTAATTACGAATTTAGTTAGAACAGAACCTGCAGATAAGATGGGGATCCCAAGAGCTGGGGAGAAAGAAGACTGTCTATTAACTAATGAAGGCAAGTCACTGAAGGGCGGTGGGGGGGGGGGGCAAAACCAGCACTAGCCCAAGGAGGCTCACATCTGGACAGCAAGCTGGCTGAGGAACACGGCCGTCTCTGTTCTCCTGCTGCGGCCGCTGTTTATGGGCCCCGCTTTGAAGGGCCAGCATGTGCCGCAGGAGTGGGGGGGGCTCTCGGCAGCTGAGCAGCACGTGCTCCGGTCCCACCGTGTAATTCTGTCGGGGTCTGTTTGGGGTCAGTCTCGGTTTTCGTCATTTACCCTACACTGGGCCTCTGAATATTACGCACCCAAGCCCATCTGGGCGGAAACAAACAAACAAACAAAAAAACTCACAAAAACAAACTCTCCTCATTTCTACTGCTCCAGAAAGGAGCTGGATAACAGCTTTCATTATCATTTTACAGAACAATTATTCTTTCAGAAGTTTCCATTAAGAAGCATCCACGTAACACAAACTCACGAACACCCTGCATAAGGATAAACTGACAAATAATACCTACATTTGACAAATAATGGCCCAAGAAGATAACGACCTTACAGTGATGGCTTTAACAGGATACAGGTTTGCCATGATTGGTTAAAAACTGTGGCGATGCAGGTCAGGTTCAAAAGCCGTCATACCATCTACCTCCTCCTAACACATGTATAAAAGGACCAAAAATGATAAAGGTTTCCATTTTTCAGTGACGCAAGTTTGATACACATTTCAATCGATTCTTGAAACCACTTCAATGGAACATCACCAAACACCTGGAATCCTTGCAAGGTAATCCAGAAAGTCTGCACATTAAATATTTGGGATTCGCCATAATATAACTGATACATTTCATCCATTCGTATATTACATTCTCTCCTAAAGGGGCTTCCAGTTTGGTCCAAGTAAATAAGACACTGCATCGACCAAACGATACAGTGAAAATGATTCTGGCAAAAGACCACAAGTGAGAATACTTAGAATGCCGAGAGAGTACTTCGCAAGTCAGGGTGAAACTTGTCGTTTCTTTCCAGAAACGACCAGTAAAATTCACGGCTCGTTTTGTAGGTCTCAAAAGGTTCTTCCAAAAGCATTTCCCCCGTTTTTTTCTGAAACATGCCGAGGATTCAGGTTTTATTGATGACAGAGGAAAAAGCCGCAGAAATCGGCGGAGCGCATCGCGGGTAATGCTGAGAATGAAATGCCCATTGCAGTGGTGGTGCACGGCAAGGACGGGGCATCCATCCATCACGCCTGTACCACTGTCTTATGCATGGGGTAAATGTAGCAGAACGATTCCCCTTCCATTTACCCCCCGGCCCGGAATCGCTTTTCGTAACTGCTCTCAGTCCAGCAAAAAGGAAAAGGCAGGAAATAACGGTAATGAAGGTTAAACCGCAACCACACAGAAATCCCGAATCAACTACTGTATGCAGAAGTGCCGAGAGAAATTCAACCGTATTTTTTACTTCTATCTGTCTGTGATGTTGAAAAGCATTTCTGTTCAAACACGGAATCAGGATTAACACGTACTGTATCGTGGACAGACATTGCACTGCAGTTGTATCCCGAACAACTAAGTTTTTGCGTTAAAGTAACACCTAAAACACCAAATATGTTCTCGGATGAAAGCAAATACAAAAGTCATTTTAGAAATAATAGTATGCCTTGAGCGGCAGTATTAAGGGGTCTCTGGACTATTTCGGTACATGTTTTTTTTTTTACTTCTTCGCACACACATTAAAGGTGATCTTAACACTATGTGTGTTTCTTACTACACCAAAGTACCTTCACTAACCTTCACTTTCTGGATCGCTTTTTCCACACACCGGTCCAGCTGTAATAGTTGGGATCGGGATGTCCGTACCTTGCTGTCAGCGATACAGTCCGCCCAATCCCAGGCTGATCTCCACTCGGGGCAATAGACTCGTCAGGGCGAGAGACAAGCAAGTCTTACATATTTCTTCGCCTCAAAAAGGGGCGAGAGAAAAGAGATGATTGTGAAAACGCCGCAAAAAGAAGACGTGTAAACCTAAGGATCAAACGATGAGATCGCGGACGATGATGCGCTGCGCTGACAAACTTTGCTCCTGTCGGCGTGCGTGCGTGTGCGCGCGACCCCGCCGCTCGCCGCCGACACTCTGTAGCGCAGCGCTCTCCCCTCGATTCTTTTGGGTACTCCTGCTTGTAAATACATTATAACGGAACTGGGACACCGCAAGGCATTGTGGACCCTTTTAAAGGTGTAACGCACTGTGAAACATTACTGCAGATCACTGCTACGCTTTAATTAGCTGCATTTAATTAGACTTTTTTTTGTACTTTGGTACAATGGTTCTGATTTGTAAGATAAATATATACTTATTTCCTCTCAAAAATAGTAAGTTCGTAATTTGTTTACAAAGAAACAACTGCACAATGACTGTTATTAATAAAATTAATTTTGTTATTATTAAAAATAAGGCTAACAAATCCTCGAAATCGTGAAGTATACGGGTAGATAGAGCTAGCACACGTCTTGCAATGCTGATATCAAACAAAACTAGAGATGATCCAGGGTGATGAATAATTAATACTTCATTCATGACAATTACTATGACTAGCATCATTTATTTTGCGGGTCACCACTGGGGTGCCATTTTAACTAGGCGTGTTGAAACGGCCTATTTGGAGGCTGACATACATTTTAGGATAATTTGCCTTAATAGATTATGATCTCCACAGGTCATGATGATAGGCGACAACAAAGCCAGGGAGTCAGCAACACGATTAAAGTGACAGTATCAGAATGTGCCCTCAAAACATGTTATTATGATATTATTATATTGGCCATTATTAGGTTAATCAAACAGATGCCATTATGAAAAGCAATTTGCTGAGCCATCTGTTAGGCTACTGTTTGGTCCACATGCTAAAATGTGCGGAAATGGCCCATGTCACAAATGGTGCCTGTCCGTGACTCTCCCTGCTGCGGTGGTTTCGTGGACTGCGAAGCTGTGCAGACGAGGTCTAAAACTGTTCGAGGAAACATCTCTGCATAGACAGTTTGCGGAATGCCGCCGCGTTATATTGGTCCTGTGCCATTGAAAAACGGCGGTAGCTCGCGAGCAAGTGAGAGTTGAGAAAAGCCATTGCTAGAAAGTGTAAGCAGCAGATTTTAAATAGAAACATGTTTCTAATTAATTGAAAACCCTTGACGTCTTACTAACGTATTTGTTTAACGTCTTGCTTCCGAACACACGCTGGTGTTATTGAAGTGCAGTTGCCCTGGTTTCATAAACATTCTATTTATTTTTTATTATTAAATTATTCCAGCAAAATAATGTGAAACACCCAGTCCTGACAGGTGTAATAGTTTCTGAAAATGAGTGGATGGATTGGATTATTATAATATTGCATTTTTGTGATATACTCTGACAGTTGCACATAAATCATGACTTTTCTTAAGGTAGTATATTGGCATAAAAAGCTTTTTTTAAAAAAAAAAAAAAAACACACGATATTTGTACAAATACACAGGCCATATCTAAATGTATTGTAATTCACTCTTTAATCCAAGCGGTGCTATTTAAGGGGGAGGGTCTCAGTGACACTGACATCACTGAATAGTTTTCATAATATTAGCTGTAATTTTCATACTCAAAAACACAAATTTCCCCAGAAACTTTTGGTTTGTTAGTAATTATCTTAAAACAACACTCAAGCACATATATTCAACTATAAACAATAATAATCATTAACTATAAAAGCGGTAAGGTGGTCCACGCTGTGTAAAAAGGAGAAGAATTTCATCAGTGCTCAATACTCACTTTTCCTATGCAGAGTCAGAGGGGTTTGGAACTTATACCAGAAGGTACAGGAGCAAGGTAGGAAACAGCACAGGAGGGGCACCAACCCACAAACTCCACACACTGTTAAGATGTAAAGTGATAGATGTAATCACTGTGCCACCACGCCACTCCATGGGCAAATCAACAAAATGTACTTTTAAATAACGTCTTTCAAACATTGTTTCCCCAACTTGAGCGTCAAACAACAGTGTCACCAGATGACAGAGAACATAACAACAGTAAAATGAATTGTGAGTAAAAGCCAAAAATGATAAAGCTTGCGATTTATCAACACAGATCTTCTACATAAGAGTACTATTTTAGCCTGCATTTTCTGTTGGTCTGATCTCTGTGATCCTGTTGCTGAGTGACGTCAGGTTTGTGGCAACATGCTTAAGGTGGCAAGTCGGTGTGAGGGAGCAGTCCAACCCAGTGCAGATAAACAGAAATACGAGACCGACTTTGGGGGGAGGGTGGTGCAGGTCAATCCCAGTAGCATATGTGTGGTCAGAGGGCCTCAAACCTGCACCAGGGTGGCCTTCTCGTAATGCTAAGGGACACAGAGACACAATATGGGGCAATGTCATCTGATCCAGGCCAGAGGATGCGTAATGAGTCTTTATAGATCTTCAGGGGACAGCTGAGAATGACACGCTACATTAACAGGCCGAGGTGAGGACTGGGGAGCTCAGGAGCTGTTGGTGTAGAGAATCTTAATTGTGGTTCAGCAAATAACAGATGTCCAAAGAGAGGAAGTTTTGCGTACTATCAGGAGGTAACCACTGAAAGATATCACATAGGGATGTTATAGCAAGGTGAATGTTCCTCGTCGTGTTTACAATACTATAAATATGGACCAAAAAGATTTTATTTCTGTTTCAGAAGTTATATAAGGTGAATGCATACATTTACCTTATTTTACATTTATAATGATGGATGAAGTTGAATGAAAGTGACAGGGAAGTGGAGTTTAATCTAACTTATGGCATAGTATGGGAGCGTGTGCCACTCTTTGACGTCATGAAGTGTCCTAGAATGGAGCTGGAGGTGGATCAAAACTTGACTGGGGTGAATTTTCACAATGCGCTCCCCAGGACTGCAATGCAGCAGCGTGGCGCACACTTTACCGATCACGCTCGACATTTCACGCCTAAGGCTTGATGGTACAGGGCTGAAGATGAAGGGCCTCACTCTTACATCTAAATACCAAACAGTTTAACAAGCATTTACAATTCAAAATGAGCAGCAAGTTTATTAAATGCTCTAAGAGCCACATTGGAGTCCGGGAATCTTCTGGAATCTTCTGAAAGCTATCTTAAGCCAAAGCCAGTACTGGAGCTCTCATTCACCAGACAGTGTTCTGAAGATACTCAAATACCTTCCTATCAACTCTTGCATGGGTCTTCTGACATGACACAGCCCTTCGGAAAAACAAGTGTTTAATTCTCTCAGAGGCATATTTGTGTGGGCTTTGGGTGAAAATGACGTCCCTACACTTGAGGGTGGTGCGGGGGGGGGGAGAAGGGAGTAACTCAGGGGTGTCTCACACAACACTGTGGGACCAGAGGAGGCCGAGGATCTGGTGATTCATCTCATAATCGATAATGCCCCCCCCCATCCTGCCCTCATTTATCCGGTATGTGAGAACCCTCCCTTTCTGAAAAGTTTAAATCAGGGGGAGAGCTTGCTGGAAAGCGATGACCTCAACATGGTGCGTTGTCAGAAGAGAGGGAGAGCTGGTGATTCCCTGAAACTCCAGAGCGACAGAGTCGATTTATACATTTTATTTATTAATAACCATATAGTCCTGCGCCAGATGCCCACCCATCCACCCTTCTGCTATGCGTCTATTATTATTATTATGGGATGTCTATGCTGCAAGGCCCAGGCCAAGGTGAGGAAGCTTCTTACAGTCAGGACATTCATTTTTTATTACCTCATCCTGACTTTGCTTATAAGGGATCAAAGGCAGCCTATTCAGTTTAATTCAATTAATACTTTATTATTGTTAGAGCAATCTTTCCCATGTGGCCAGAAAACATAATGAGTGGATTTTCAGCATATTAATTGAGATTTATATATTGAGTAGAAAGAAGTTCTGCCAATAAAAAACGCTTGACATTAAAAAATAACAGTGGTATTGTGGGTTTTTGGTCAGCCTGCTGGATATAACTCAAAGATGCACTGTTTCCTGCATTGATTTAAATTATAGACTGCTGACGGGCTGTGTAACCAGAATAGTTTTGGTTTATAGTCTATACCTCTATATGAAGTGGTACATTTTTCTTAATCAAAGATACTTTTGCTATAGCAGATTTTTGATATAGCGTGACTCTTAATTGATCCAATTTGATTTGATTGATCCAAATGAATTATCTGATGAATTATCTGCAAAACATGAATGTTTCAAAAGATAAAGACTCACTTTTAAGTGATATTAAATCTAATTATGAGTATAGCGTGCTATTGTAATCATTAGAACACCACACTGTAGGTTTTCTGTAAAAATGGCTAGACTTCTATAAATATTTTATTCCTTAAAATAAGTTTAACGTTTAGAAGCATTTAAACGTTTTACAGCAAAAGTAGCTTAAAACAGGCATGTGATTTATATATATATATATATATATATATATATATATATATATATTGTTAAAACAAAAACAGGATATTTTAGCATAAAATAATAGGTTAACAACCACACTCACACAATCTTGGATATCACTTTGCCACTGATGCCAGTAATACTTTGCGTTTTTGTTTCATCTGCCTAGACTCGATGGTATGCAGGTCCCGTTTTAACAATCAGTAAAAGTCGGACTTTTTCCATGATGTATCTTAAAATCATCTAAATTAATAAGAAAATGGTTGAAAAATATACCTATATGGACAAAAGTACTGGGACACCTGGCCATTACACCTACAGGAACTTTTATGACACCCCATTATAAATCCATAGGCATCACTATGGAGGTGGTCCCCCTTTTGCAGCTATAACAGGAAGGCTTTCCATGAAGTGCTGGAATGTGTCTGTGGCAGTTCTTGCCCATTTACCCAGAAGAGCATTTGTGAGGTCAGGCACTGACATTGGAAGTGAAGGCCTGGTATCATTCTCCATTCTACTTCATCCAAAAGGTGTTTGATGGTGTTGAGGTCAGGGGTCTTCCCCACCAAACTCACCCAACCATGTCTTCATGGACCTTGCTTTGTGCACTGGGGTGCAGTCATGCTGGAACAGAAAATGACCTTCCCAAAACTGTAACCAGAAAGTAGGGAGCATACAATTGTCAAAAATGTCTTGGTAAGAATTAACTGTTCCCTTCACTGAAACTAAGTGGCCAAGCCCAATCCCTGAAAAACAGCCCCACACCATAATCCCTCCTCCACCAAACTATACAGTAGGCACAATGCAGTCAGGCAAGTAAGATTTTCCTGGTATCTACCAAACGTAGACTCGTCCAACTGACTATCGTCTCTACACAGAGCACGTTTCCACTGCTCCAGAGACCAGAGGCGGCTCCACACCACTCCATCTGACACTGGGCATTGTGCTTGGTGTTGTGAGGCTTGCATGCATAGAAGCTCAGCCATGGAAGCTCATTCCATGAAGATCCCAGTTTTTGTGCTGAGACTAATTCCAGAGTAAGTTTGGAGTTAGCGGAGTGTTGGCGACTTGTATGTACTATGGACCTCAGTGCTCAGGGATCCCACCCTGTTACTTTCTGTGGCCTGCCACCTAATACATTTGACTGTGGAATATCTAGCAGGGAGGAAATTTCACAAACTTATGGCAAAAGTGCCATGCTTGAATTGACAGTTAAATATTGCTATTTTACAGATATCTCCTAAATTCTTGCAACAAATCACCGTCAAGAAAATGACCACACCAGAAGTTCAGCAGAGAAATACATTTATTTTACATTTTTTTTACAAATATATTATCAGGCATGCATTTACAAACACACAATACCCGCTTAAACCGGGGTTATTACACACTAGGCTTACATGTTTGTACATGAAAACTGGTATTTGTATTTTAGCAGCAAGCAATTTCTGAATTACTGACTGGCTTTTGGTCTTAACAACAAAGTATTTTTTAAATAAGGACAGTTGCTTGGGTCATATATAATGAGAATATTTAATAATAGTCGGTGACATCTAATTCTTGATATTTTCCAGATATTACACTCAGGTATACAGTATACTGTACAGCGATGTTATTTTGAAATCCCTCAAGATACGATTTCATAGAACTGAAATACCACAATATGTTGTTCTGCCAGTATACTACCGAAGCCTAAATAGTAGTTCTACTAATAAACGCATTTTCGGATCATTAACGTTAAAGTAATTTCAAATGCAAAGTTACCGTGTATTAACCATTACACAGTTGATGTAAGGAACTATGGGACATTGAACGATGTAAAAATTAGCTGAGTTTTCTAAATGACAAAGGAACATTATGAGAGTGCAATGAATTCATAGAATATTTTAGCCCAGTGCAATGAATTAATAGCTCAGCTGGACTGAATACCTGCATACAAGATGACTGGGAAAAGTCTAGCCATGAGCAATAAAAGGTTTATCTGAAACTGTGGCTCTCTATCATTTTGAATTTGTGTTGATCTCAAGGAAGCTTGAGATTTCACATCTGCTAATAAAAACCTTCCATATGAGAGTGAGAGCTGGAGCTGAATAGGACATCTCATACAAACTCTTTATGAGCGAAAACTTCCATTCAGACCACCTGAGAAGATGATGTGGAAACCCGAAGCAGATCTTCAGCAGACCATGGCTCTGTTTCCCATAAAAGCGAGAATTCATCAGCAGAAGCAATAATACTCAGAAGAGTCATCACACGTTTCCTTAATGGGTGACCCCAGCCGCCCATCTGAGCAACAGTAACAGCTGCAAGCTGTGGGCACAGCTTGCATCAGTCTTTAACGTCACTCTGCCTTTTAAAGGTGAACTGATGGTGATGGTGAGTCTTTCGGAATTACAAGCCCATCAGGCAGGGGAACATCTTCGATGATATACAGCAAAGGAGTGATGGACTAAAAATATACAGCAAAGGACTGAAAGGTGTACATATATGGTAAATTGTATTGTTTTTGGAGCTTACTGAGAAATTGCATAAACTCACAGAAACCTGTGTAACTCACAGGTTAGCTGTTTTTGTACTAGTGATGTAGTCAAGACCACCTAAACTGAGACAAGACCAAGACCAAGGCAGAGAGAGACCAAAAGAAGACCAAAACCAAAGCAGGGCTAGACCAAGTATGGATCAGAAACAGACTAATTTTTAGTCTACTTAACACAACACAGTATAAAATATGGAGAATAGGCACCATCTTGGGGTTAGGCATTATGACCAAAAATTTGCGCCACAGTATAATTTGAATCGTGGACATTTTTTATTAAAATTTCTATATAAATGCGTCTGTACAAATGTAACATTTTTTCAAATAAGACACCTTATTATACATTTGAACTTTGAAGCAGGCTGTTTTACACCCAATCATTTGATGTTTGCATAGTCAAGGAGCGGCTCAGGTTACATTTCACTGTGTGTTGTACGTGTATGACTACGCATGTGACAAATAAAGATCTTGAATCTTGACTCACAGTACTGTCTTAACCCTTTGAGCCCTATCCATTTTTGAGTGTTATTCCATCCATTTGATTTTACCCTTATTACATTGTGTGTACATGAGTGAGCCACATATGCTTTATGGTTTTGTTTTCAGGACATTGTGGGCTACTCAATTTTGTCAAAATTTGATGAGTAAATGTTGAGACAGTTCTGATGTCATCCTTCTTATAAGGAAAAACTACTTGCTCCTTTTGAAATTCCTCAGTATTTAGTATCATCAAATACAAAAATTTGCAGGCACTACAAGTATAATCTGATAAATGTTGAGATTAGAGTCTCTATGATGTGGGAATACAGGAGTTTCATTGGGGATCTTTCTATGGGTTAGCAGTAAAGGAATACATAGTGCCAGGCGGGAATAAATATGTTTGATTTTCCATCCATTTGGTAACTTGTTGAAATTATCTGATAGACAGGAATGCATGGGCCACAGGCACAGCCCTGTGTATCTTAGTTCTTTCCTATTCTACCACAAATGATTCAGCTCAAGAGCTGTGTGGTAATTAGAACAAGGAGTTGAACCAGGCAAACCAAAAACTGTGCAGGACTCTGGCCCTCCAGGACTGGAGTTTGACACTCCTGCTTTACAACATCAGAGATAAAATGGAATAGAAAAGTATTGTTTAGTTTATCATCCGCTGAATAAACACAGACATAACAGACGCTTTTGGAGTCTAAGGCTGAATGTTTATCGCTATTGTTTTTTCGCATATATACCTGTACGCTATAATAGGTAAAGCGACATTTCAGAAGGAAACTTAAAGTTGGCGTTTCAGCCTCAAAAAACAAACCAACGCTGTAGCACGTCATTGTGTTTACATGCAAGAGGTGTTCCAGTTACTCGATCGGCACGTTCTACTTAGGCCCAGTAAAAAAAATCATTAGTTTATTATCCTTTCAATCAAGAACAAGTGATGAGGGAGGGCGATTTTTTTTATTTCTTAGAAAAAATATAACGGAAGATAAGTTTTCAACATCAACAGTAAACAAAAGGAGCAGAAACAGATATATGACATCTGGGCTGATCTGCAAAATTAATATGAAAAGAAGATATGAAAATTGAATTTACACAGGAAAATACACTTTAAAATTTTTTTTAAAATGATGCAGGCTAAATTCGCCACGCGGGCGGGGATGGTAAACTAATGATTTTTTTTTTACTGGGCCTTAAACTGTTTTGACGGAGCTTGACATTAAACATATATATATAAACTTTTGTGAATTAACATTATGAAACTATTGTGGCGTCAGTGAACCAAGTGCCGGCTGGTCGATTTGCATGTCCCAGCATGCCCTGCATGCAAGTTGGAAATAGCCCTTGTATTGTTGTTGTTATTGTTAATGGTTCTATTCCTTATTGTTGTGCGTGTGTTTGCCTGTATTTGGTGTGAACCCTGTCCGATTCTCACATGTAATTAGCTTCCATAAATCTCCCACCATGTGTGTGTCTTAGAGTTCAGCGTCCGACAACCCTGTGTTTCTGGTGTGTAAGGAGTTTTTGGTGCTCGTGGGTGCTTTGATGTAGACCTGTTAAGGACTGCTAATAAAACAGCTTTTCCGTCAGACTTACCCCTCATAGTGGTGTTATGGCTCAAGCTAGCAGATACCACAATGGTCTCAGAAGTAGGATTAGGACGATGATCCCACTCAGTCTACTCCAAGAAACCCAGAGGAACCTTGAAGAGGAAATTGTGGATCTAGAGCAGGAGATCACCAGAGGACTGTGGCATTAGACACAGGTGCCTGAGGGAGCCAGTGGACCCAGAGCTCCCAAACAGGAGAGAAGACCCAGTGATCTTCCACCGAAGGAAACCCTACTCACTCCACCACCAGCAGCCGTCCACCTGCCGAAGTACAGTGGGGACCAACCCTGGGAGCTATTTGACGTACAGCTGGAGCTTGCTGCCAAGAACAATGCCTGGGATGACCAGACTGCGGCTGTCCATCTGGGCTTGGCACTGGAAGGAGGAGCCCTCCAAGTCCTCTTGGACATTGCACCAGAGGCCTGTTTCTCTCTTGCAGAACTGACGACAGCCCTAAAGCAGCGGTTTGGGAGTGGCGGAGGAGAGCTGAGGGCCCGTTAGCTTTTTAGCACCCTGCAGCGGCACAGAGGGGAGCGGCTTGGAGTCCTGGCTGCTGCCATCAGAGCACTTGCCCACCAGGCATACCCCAATTACCCTGCAGAAGTGCAGGAAGATCTAGCCCTGCAGGCCTTCATCTCAGCTCTCCTTCCAGACCACCTACAACAACAAGTGCGTCTGTTAGCACCAGCTAGCGTACAGCAGGCACTCACTGAGGCAGAAAGGGTGGAGGCAACGAAAACGATGCAGTACATTCAGCGGCTCGGCAGGATAGTGACCTTCTCCCCAACGATGCAAGGGTCATTTGCTGGCGCTGTGGAAAGAGAGGGCTCCGGGCTCGTTTTTGCCCTGAGCCTACTCCCAGGCTGTCGGGAAATGACCAAGGGGTGGTGTCGTCCCAACCCCTCAACACCCTTCAGGCCAGCTGCCCATCTCTGGACATCTATCCGGTTGGTCGGCTCGGAGATCTGCGGAGCCCTTTTCTGCCTTGCTCCATCAATGGGGTGCCCTGCCGTGATCTAATAGATAGTGGCTCCACAGTCTCCATAGTGAGGACGGGATTCTTGCCTAGGATGGAGGGGCACTCCTTACTGAACTGGAGAACCACCACCGCCCAGTTGCGCTCGGTGACTGGGGAAACCATCCCTACGCAGGGTTGTTGCAGGCTACAGCTTAGGATGGGATGTGTGCTGGTCTCCCCTGACTTCTGGCTTGCCCCAATACAGGACGACTGCATCCTGGGGATGGATCTTCTCATCCGCTAGAAGGCGGTGCTCGACCTACAACAGATGACCCTGGCCCTGGGGGGACACACCATTACCCTGGCCTCTGAGGCACTGCCACAGGCAGTGAGACCCCACCCGCCAGAAGCTCGGTCAGCATGTCTACCCTCCACAAGTCCTTGTCTACCAGTTCCGAACTCAGCAGCTCTGCTCCGAGCCCCAGTGAATCAGGCAGCGACAGCAGAAGCCATTGAGTCCCTGTACCAGCGGAGTGCTGAGGGTCTCGACAAAGGGGAGAGGGCTCAACTGCAATCACTGCTGGAGGAGTATGACGACATCTTTGCTGCCCGAGATGAAGACTGCACCCATACCAACCAGGTGCAGCATGACATCAGCACAGGAGCCGCCTCGCCCATCCGTCTCCGCCCCCGCCGACTACCTCTTGTAAAAAGGGTTGCTGCTGAGGAGAAGGTCCGGGAGATGCTGGCCTTCGGAGTCATCGAGCCATCCACCAGTCCATGGGCCGCCCCTGCTGTCCTAGCCAAGAAGAAGGATGGCACCTGGCGGTTCTGCATGGACTATCGCAGGCTCAATGCCATCACCAAGATGGACTCCTATCCCCTGCCCCGTATTGATGACACCCTTGATACCCTAGCCGGCTCACGGTGGTTCAGTTCGCTAAATCTTCGTAATGGTTACTGGCAAGTGGAGCTGTCCCTGGAGGCCTGTGAGAAGACGGCATTCACTCTGGGGCGAGGTCTGTGGCAGTTCCGAGTCCTTCCCTTTGGGCTCTGTAATGCCCCTGCTACCTTTGAGTGACTTATCGAATGGCTGCTCCAGGGGATCCCGGAGAGCTGCTGTGTTGTCTACCTGGATGACCTGCTTGTCCATGCACCCAGCTACAGTGACGCAGCAGCCAACCTACGGCAGGTGTTTGAGGCCATCCGCTGAGCAAATCTATGGTTCAATCTGGCTAAGTGCAGCCTCCTGCAAATATCTGTCAAGTTCCTGGGTCATATCGTGAGTGAGAGAGGGGTAGCAGCGGACCCTGAGTAGGTAAGGGCAGTAGAGGCTTGGCCAATCCCGTACTCTGATGAGGAGCTGCGGAGCTTCCTGGGCCTGGCCTCCTGCTACAGGAGGTTCATCCGGGGCTTTGCCGACATTGCCGCCCCCTTGCACCAGCTGACCAGGAGGGAGGTTGCCTTCCAGTGGGGTCCCAACCAGCAGGCTGCCTTTGACCAGCTACGGACTACGCTTGTCTCCGCCCCAATCCCGGCGTGTCCTGACCCTACCCAGGCATTCATCATAGACACAGATGCCAGCAGCAATAGCATTGGGGCGGTTCTGTCCCAGTCCTGGCCAGATGGGGAGAGAGCCATAGCATACTTCAGCCATTGTCTTGGCAAGGCAGAAAGAAACTACTGTGTAACACGTCAGGAGTTGCTGGCAGTGGTGACTGGGTTGTCCCGGTTCAAGCCATACATCTATGGCAACCAGTTCCTCCTCAGAGCTCTCACCTGGCTCATGAGCTTTAAGGAGCCTGAGGGCCAGGTAGCAAGATGACTGGAGAAACTCCAGGAGTTTCAGTTCCAGGTCCAGCACCGGGAAGGCCGGCTGCATGGTAACACAGATGCCCTGTCACGGCGTCCCTGTGGTGGTGGCTGTGGGCACTGCGGGCGACTGGAGGCGAGGCAGCTGATAGGGTCCGGACCAGGGGTTCCTTCGGGAACAACAGAGCCCTCTGGACCTGAGACGGTGAGTACCCCAATACCAGACCAACTGAGTGACACTGGGGCAGCAGAATGGGGAGAGACGCTGGAGGTAGTAAGGGGTGTGGTGCCGGACCAGACCATCGTACCCCAGCAGCCCCAGGGGCACCCAGCCTTTAGCTGGGAGGAATTGAAGGAGGCACAGGCTGGAGACCCAGTCCTGTCTCATCTGCTGGGCTGGTTCCAGCAGATGAGAAACTGGAGTGGTCAGAGTTGAGGTCCCTCGGCCCCACCACTCGGGCATACTGCTCCCAGTGGGACAGCCTGGCCCTCCGGGATGAACTATTATATCGACACTGGCAGAGCCCTGTGCCGGAGCAGGTTGTGTGGCAGCTCCTGGTCCCTGAGCCACTCAAGGAGGCAGTGCTACGGAGTGTGCATGGGCCACCTGGGGTGGGGCGCTTTGGCATCACTAAGACACTGTGCAGACTGCGGCAACGGTTTTACTGGCCAGGCTGCTGCTTGGATGTGGAGCTGCATGTCCACTGTTGTGACACATGCACATCATGCAAGGGCCCCCACGACCGTTCCCGGGCCCCCCTCCAGTCCATGCACTCTGGCAGCCCCATAGAGCACATCAGGGTTGACATCCTTGGCCCCTTACCCACCACTGACTCTGGCAACCGGTACATACTCGTAGCCATGGACTACTTTACCAAGTGGCCAGAGGCATACGCAGTGCCGGAGCAGAGTGCCATTGTAACCGCCACTAAGCTGGTGGAGTTCTTTTCCAGGTTTGGGGCCCCGGAAGAGCTCCACAGAGACCAAGGGTACAACTTTGAGTCCGCTGTCATGGTGGAGGTCTGCCGTCTACTGGGTGTACATAAGACCCACACCACCCCACTACACCCTCAAAGCGACGGGCTAGTGGAGAGGTTCAACCAGACCCTAACAACACAGCTTGGGATGCTAACCAGTCAACATCAATGGGATTGGGACCTCCATCTCCCAGTAAGCCTGTGGGTCTGTAGGAAGGTGGTCCGGGAGTCGACTGGGTTCACGCCAGCTATGCTGATGCTAGGGTGGGAGCTACGTACCCCAATTGAGCTAATTTTTGGCTGTCCGCCTGAATCAGAGCCAGCCAACACCTCTGGGCATGTGCAGGACCTAAGGCGACGCCAGTAGGCCACCCATCGCCTCAACCATGACCACCTGACAGCAGCGGGTTTGAAGCAAAAGAGAGCATATGACACCCACTGTCGGGGGGCCCCACTGGGTGTTGGGATGTCAGTGTGGCTGTATAATCCCCCGCAGAAGAAGGGCTACTCTCCAAAGCTATCCAGCTGCTGGCAGGGACCCTGTGAGGTGTTGGGTTGGCTGTCGGAGGTGGTGTATCGGGTTCGGACTGGGCCTGGGTCTCGGTGAGCACCAGGACAGACTGGCCCCATACCACCTTAGTGCTGGACTAAGGTGGGACTGGCTCTAGTTGGTCGCCGGGTCGGCTGACCCTTAAGGGGGGGGTTGTGTGGCGTCGGTGAGCCAAGTGCTGGCTGGTCAATTTGCATGTCCCAGCATGCCCTGCGTGCAAGTTGGAAATAGTCCTTGTATTGTTGTTGTTATTGTTATTGGTTCTATTCCTTATTGTTGTGCGTGTGTTTGCCTGTATTTGGTTTGTACCCTGTCCGATCCTCACATGTAATTAGCTTCCATGAATCTCCCACCATGTGTGTGTCTTAGAGTTTAGCATCTGACAACCCTGTGTTTCTGCTGTGTAAGGAGTTTTTGGTGCTCGTTGGGTGATTTGATGTAGACCTGTTAAGGACTGCTAATAAAACAGCTTTTCCGCCTGACTTACCTCACATAGTGGTGTTATGGCTGAAGCTAGCAGATACCACACTATCAAATAATTGTCCTTCTAATAAATACAATGTTGCGTTTTGTTATTTCTAATAGAAGTCCAGCCTGTTTTTGAGTCTTTTTGTATCCTTTTATTTGTATACTGATAATAAATAAATAATAACATGAATGTTTTTTTCCCCGGAAGAGCAGTTTGTGACTCATTCCGTAAGCGAATATGCGCATTGTTTTCTGTCTAATATGAAGAAGATTGAAAGATGAAAAACGATTAAAATGTATGCAGGGGATTTCTCTGGAATATTTTAGCACACAAGGCTTCAACTTGGATGAAGAGATCCAGTCATTTCTCTGGATTCTCACGATACGCGATCCACGTCTCTGTTTTACACCTATCCAAAGTTACGAGTCTGAGATTAATGGGTGCGAAAATAAACACATTTTCTAATGGTAAACGAATAGATGAATATTAAGCCACTGTGATAAATATTGTGGGGGGTTTTATGAGTAGTTTTGACTGGTCTAAAAATAAAACCCGGAGTCCTCTATATCCGAGACCGAGACAAAACTGAGTCAAAATAATGCTTTTTCCGCCGGTCTCGAGTGCACGTGGAAGCCTCTAATTTTTGCCGTTAATTTAATAGTTTTTAAAAATGAGTGCAAAGTGTATTGCTCCCAGTGCGGTACAGTAGTAGCTTTGTACGTACTTTAGATAGTTTGTATGGACTATACTATATAAACAGGTCTTGATAGGAAATGACAAAGTAATTTGAATCGCTAAGTGTACAATGCAGTGCTATGAGTTTAGAAATTTGTAATAAATAGATTTTTATGCTATTTTTTGAGTTAGCAGACAGTGTGGAGTTAATGTTAGGGGGTCCCAGGTATTATTTGCAAATTTTCACATTCCCAGAGATCTTCCACCCCTAACCCTCATAAATGTGAAGGGGTTACTATATTTCAAAAGCTGTTTTGGTCACATACTTTGGCATCAACTTATAAAAAACTTATTGAGCAGTCATCCACCCATCCATCCATCCATCCATCCACCAGTCCATCCATTGTCTGTAACCACTTGTCCTGTTCAGGGTCTCAGGGGATCTGGAGCCCGCCTGGGAGGCTACAGGCACAAGGCATGGAACAACCAAGGATGGAGCACCAACCCATCGCAGGTCACATTCACACATCGTTCACTCACACACCGTTCACACAAATATTGAGCAGGAATTCATATTTTAATTTTTCCGTCCTTCTGAAAATTAAGGTAAACTAATATTAGATCATTGTATTGTGAGTTAATTTCTGTCATATCCTCCTGAGACCCGAGGAAAAAAGCACTATTCAATTTTAGGTTATTTGTCTTTGGAGGAAATAAGACATCTTACAACTTAGACTTCTTCAAATTTATTTTTATTTCTGATTTCACAGCATGTCCTCTTTAGTGTACAACAGGAGTACAAACATTTCCTTACATGAGTGAAAAGATAGACGCAAAAATAAAATGTCCACTACAATGGACATAAATGAATGGGTGGTTAAATCAAACAATGCTTCAATTTCCATTTGAGCAAGTACATTGGGAATCATTAGTTTCCATGCATCCTATCTTGCTCTGCTATTTATACCCATATCCAGGGGAGAACAGAACTTGGAGTGCTGGATCTTTTGGGGTTAAAGGTCAACAAAGATGTAATTATTCTACTGACCATGCGATTCGAACCCATGACCTTCTAATCAAATGCATGGCAGAGACACATCCTACCTTATATCTAATAGTAACCACAGCATACCATGCCAGCCAGCTTCAAATGATCTGCAGAATATGCGGCCAGTTCCAACATGTGACCTTCTCCAATGGTGGGAATGAAAGAGGCAAAGGGTCCCCATTAATTTACCTGTGGAGGAGGTTCTGTCACTGTTAGAGAACCTATTGGGATGAAGACATCCCAGTGGTGAATCTGCTTGATTTATTACGCTGGATACGTGCCATTAATCTCCAAAATAAAGTCGTTCACGTCCAAATCATAATGGATTACTTATCTGTTCAGGTGTTTGGTTTCAGTCTACTTTAAAACGCATTCTGGCACTTCCCACTGACAGAGATGGACAGAACACTTGCAAATCTAATGGACTGGTGATACCCAAGACAGACCACTAGATCACAGTTTTGTATTATTACGAATTTAATATGTGAAGCATGAGAGGAATTTTGGCACTGCTTGATTGTCTGGATCTTTACTGGCCTGATATCAATTTAGCACTGTGTCAGCTAAGGATTAATTATGGGGCATTTTATTTGATTTACAAATGCGTGAGTGAGGTGGGCTTTTTTCCCCTTCTAGCTATTACCATTTCAAACAACTTGTGAAATCGTAAAGCTTGCTGGAGATTATTCATTAATTTTTTGTGAGCTTCATTCTGAGATAATTGTCTGCTGGGCAGGTGGGGCAGTTTGGTCCAGTCTGATTGGCTGGGGGCAAGGGGGGGGGGGGGGGATTCTCACAGGTTCATAAGAAATGCAAGAAGAAGGTGATAAACGGCAGCATTGGTGTAATAAATAGCAGATGAGCCAGGGAAAGACGGGTTTCTGCATGTAATTAAAGCCGGGGATCACTCATCAGAGCCTCCGAGTACAAAATAATACTGCTGTCGTAAGTAATTTTCACCTCCATCTATTTCCATCCCTGCTGAGGCCGGACTCGCATTGCTATCTGGAGGATCCAGAGACATGTTTACAGCCTCATGGAGTATCTTGGGAACAAATAATATGATGAGTGGTGTGATTGAATATTTGAGTGCGCATACATTTTAGTGATGTCTTCTTGGAAACCCCACATCCTGGGTTGTGCCGCCCCCCTACCACATACTGATCTTCCCCTCCCCTACAGAGGAAAAAGAAACAGAGTCGGCTGAAGAGCCATCCTGAGGGAAGACCAAATCAGTTACAGCCTTCATTCAGTTAGTCTTGCCAGTTGACTTGAGAGGACTCAGCGCCTGTGTGTCATTGACTGCAGTCATGCCCTTTAAGATGCTAGTCGGAGGTTAATTCCTGTAAGGGGAGCAAAACTGCTTTGCACTTTGGCCCTGATCCAGTCCCGGGGACAGTGGTGATGGAGTTCTACGAGGCATCAGGATAATCAAGCCTGCTGTGTGCTGGTCTCCTGGCCAGCCCAGCTTAACCAGGCCTTCACGGGGCAGAAGGTCTTTTATAATACAGCCAGAATTTATCATTGCAAACTTCAAAAAACAGGCAGCTGAGAGCGCGGTAAACTGAAACCTGAGTTCGCTTTTGAAATACTTTCTGGATAAAAAGTTAAAATACAGGCACAATTCATCCCACCTGAGACATATTTTTGTTTTGTATTTTATACATGTCTATTTAAATCAAGTGTCATCTGTTTCCAGTTATGAAATTGAAGCATGTTTAGTCATTCCTATCATTTTAATAAGATTTTATTCATGCAGCTTATAAAATTATGATGGTATTATTAGGCAAAGCATAGATTCAATAAAGCAAGAATATGAGGTCCAAAATAAACTCTGGATAAAAGTGAGCTTTATCAATCTCTGTGGGGAAGTGGGCAATTTCACATATTCCACCTCTCTCCCCATGAAAAACACGAACACACATACTCAACTGAGAGCAAAGCTGGGGGGTCAGAGTGTACGGTCAGTTCACGTCCCTGGGGCAGTTGGAATTAAGTGCCCTACCCAGTGGTCTTATAGAACATAATTAGTCTGATGGCTAATGAACCATTCAGACACAGGCATAAATTCCTAACCTACCACAAAAAAGAAGAAAGAGAAAAGAAATGCATCAAGGAAATACTGCAATTTATCATATAGGCATGACAATGATCCCCCAAGCCCACTACACATAAAAATTATCTGATGTATCCTTCTCCTCAGTATTGTACTTGGACAAAGGAGATGTGACCTTTATTCTCATCCCAGTGGTCTGTTATAGGGTTATACACATTATTAATTTTCACTGGGGGGGGGGTTGCTGAACATCAGGTCGTTTTGTTTGGGGCTGGGTTGGGTTAAACTGGATTCATCATCTTGAAACAATGAGTGCCCTGCCCTATTTCCATTACACAGCATCTGAACCCCTGACAACGACTCCTCATAGCAATGAATTACAACTTTGCTTGGAATCTCGTTTTCGGTTTGGTTCCAGAGGGATTTGTGGACCTGAGTTTGAATCGAGATTAACTTGTAGTACACAGTGGATGAATATCTGGATTCCTTGCTGCATTAGTGCCCTAAATTTCCCTCAGTGAATTTAACGTGGAAGTTTACTTAAGCCCCACTATATATCATTTTAATTCATATTGCTGAACTTGAAAGTCCATTCGTACACCTTTCCACAAATGCTTATCCAGTACAGGGTGACAGTGATACAGGATACATAGGGGACAGTGTAGGTGACATCCTGAATGAGATGCCAGTCAATCACAGGTGATTCATAGTCACCGCTTCACTCAACTGCATGTCTTTGGACTGTAGCTGGAAACTATAGTAGCAGAACATACAATTTCCACATTAATGGAGGTAGGATTTGGGCGGTTACCCTTGGGGGCTTTGGGGAACAATGCGATTTGCTCTTTAAATGTTTAATGTTAAAGTTATAACTTCAAATTAAACTTGCAGATCATATTATTATTTTCACCATGAATTTGAAAACAACATTAAATACATTTCACTGATTTATACTAGTGGCCATAATTGTGGAAACACCAAGAATTTTTGGGTTTACTATTTAAATTTACTTTACAAATATTGGTGGCAATGTTTATAAACGATGAAAGAATGTTACAAATATCATTCATTAGATGAGTAAATCTGGAGCAACAGTTGAGTAAAGTTCTGGAATGTATTAACATTTGAAGCAAGTCCACAATTTTGGCCACTAGTGTAAAATAAATAATAAGGACCAGATTTAGGTGGCCACCATTTCCAATAACTTGACCTTTAGGGAGACCTATTTTTTTTGTCCCGTCCATAATCCCACAGTAAGAAACAAAATCAAACAAAATCAATAAAATTCAGAGGAAATAAGATCAATACAGACAGAGATATGCTGAATTTTAATTGATCACTGCAAATTCAGGGTGTAGGAAGTTAAAATCTCTTTGTCTTTTATAAGGGGAAAAGTTCAGATTTTCCTTGCTCCAGATAAGTTTGTGAAGGTCAGCTCTGATACTACGTCCAGATGCAAAATCCATCTAGTTGCTGTGCTTTGGATCACACAAAGTGCAAAAAAATCAACTGTAATGCTAATATTCACTGTGTCTGTTCTGTAGGTTTGAGGTTATGCCATCTTTATTATTCACAACTAGTTCTACAAAAGCCGCTTTTAATTTGTATCAATATTATATAAACAACTGTGAACAACTTCTCTATTAAGTTGGGAGGAGACATTTTGAAACGAAACTGAATAATACAAGTATAGTATAACACAACACAGTATTACACAATTTCTTTGATTGTTCTTAATGTTTTTTTTTAAAAAAAAATAAAATATACTTCACAGTTTTGGATGTCAGCAGTTCTTACTTTCACAAAAATGTGGATCCACTTATTTGCTCAAATAGTTGTAGGGCGTGAGAGGTCAAATGAGCCTCAAGGTATTCCTCCCATCAAAACTGCACATGGCTGTTTGAATTAAAAGGAGGCTAATGCTCTGATACCTTCAGTGCAGTTTAAGTCACTCACTTTAAATCGATTCTGAAGAACTTGCTGATGCTACATTTTCTTTGAAAACAGACATGGCAGTATGTGAAATACCTAGTCAGGGAACACTTATGTAAGACGTCAATATGAATAAATTATGAATTTGCTACAAATATAATGTAGTATGTAGTACAAGTATAATGTATTAATAAATATGGAAAGGAAAAGACTTTTCAGTTCAGACATTAGGGGAAAATTCAACAACTTGAGTTTTACCGTGATTCAATGACCAAGACAAGAACACAGGGAAGTTTAAATCTGCAGCTGTACCCTTTGCCATGTATGTCTCATCTAGGCTACTGACTGGGGACGAAGGGAGACACTGCCTTTTAACCAAGGAGCAGTCTGCACTCCTGCTGGCTGCCAGGTTGCATAGTGCTTAGGGAAGCTGATTTGCAGCGCAGAGGATTAGGCCGGCTGCGGGAATGTCCAGCTCCCCATCGTTTCAGCAAATATCCGACTTTCCACGAGGAAACATGCGAAATGAGCTCTGTGACGCATTTTTTTTTTTTTTAAAGTACAGTAACACCACTAGTGAAAGGTACTCTTTGAATATCAGTGTGTTTCTTCATTGTAATTTATTTTGCTTAAAACTTCTGCATGGAAGCATGACTCATCTTCAGGTGTTTATTATCGCTGTCACATTTAGCCTGCAAACCATTTCACTCCAACACAACGTGCAGTCATTCATCAACCAAGACCCATGATTGAACTTCATATTATTACGATGTACTATACTATAAAAAGGCATGAACTCCAATACAAATATTGATTCTGAGTTACTGCCAGGGAAGTCTTGAGGAATGGATTCAACACGGGAACAATGTCTCAATTAACCAATCTAAAGTTTTGGATAGTGTCGTTGAAAGATGTACAAACCTTTATTTGGAGTTATTATATCAAGTTTGATATAATATATTTGTTTCCAGTTATCTGCATCTAGTTCCAGCAAATCCCAGTGGAAACTAGCAAGCGTTTTTAGCTTTTATGAATTATTCTGTCAATTTATCAGTATTTATTCTTGTACAAATGCTAGTACTGATCCTGCAGTTCAGGGCCAAAATTTGACCAATTATAAGTATAAAAATGTACATGAAACCATTTGACAACTATTTTAAGCCAGCAGCCATATCACCCTGTAGCCCAAGACTGGTTGCCCACTGAAGCTGAGCAGGGCTGAGCCTGGTAAGTACCTGAATGGGAGACCTCCTGGGGAAAAACTATGTTACTGCTGGAAGAGGTGTTAGTGAGGCCAGCAGGGGGTGCTTATCCTGTGGTCTGTGTGGGACCTAATGCCCCAGTATAGTGATGGGGACGCTATACTGTAAAAAGCACCGTCTTTCGGATAAGACATTAAACTGAGGTCCTGACTCTCCGTGGTCATTAAAAATCCCAGGATGTCTTTCGAAAAGAGTAGGGGTGTTACCCCGGCATCCTGGCCAGATTTGCCCAC
>JABFDZ020000066.1:28848832-28859601 GCA_019775955.2 Pollimyrus isidori
CACCCCTAAATGCATTGAAGCAACTGCCATGTGATTGGTTGATTAGATAATTGCATTAATGAGAAATTGAACGGGTGATCCTAATAATGCTTTAGGTGAGTGTTTTTAGAGGTATAGCTATTAGGTGAGCTCCAACAGCCAGAACATGTTGCCTAAAAAAATTTCTGAGCTGTTCGGAAAGAATCAGGAGTCAGGAAGTGATATATTGCAGCTTGTGGTAGTTTTAGTTTGAGGAACACTTCTCTGGAGAGATGCTTCACAGAAAGCTGCTGGGACAACCTGCTTTGAATCTTGAATACCTGGTTGGCATGGCGACCTTGTTCAGTGTTACTGAAATGTGTCCCTCTCTCCATTCTTCATCTGAACAGAGTTTTATTTTAATCTCCTTCCAACGGCGTTTCTGTGACTTTCTGCTCCAGCTCAAAGGGGATGGTGACAGCTCTCTTGCCCCCCCCCACTTTGGACTCCTTCCAGCGGCTTCTTCAAACCCACAGAAGAGCATGAGGGCGACCTGCTAGGCCCACTTAATGCCTCATGCTAGCCAATGAGAGGCGGTGAAAGTGCTTCCCACTGGACCAGGTTTGAGATGGCAAGCAACAAAAAAGGTTGGAACATCAAATATGGATGGAATGAATTACCCACAACCCTACACAAACACAAGCTTTGATTTCTAGACCACTAGCACACCATGTTTGGCTGATCAATACCTCATCACATTATTTATTTAACTAATTAAGTTAATTAATTAAGTAAACTGGTAATGAAGTTTAATGAAATAAAATGAGGTGCCCTTGAGGAGAATTCTGGGAAGACAGTGTTCATCAAGCCATCAACATTTTGGAGAACAGAAGAAAATCTTACTTTTCTCATGTTATTGTTCATTTTCATACATTTTAATGTTAAATTGTGTGAGCAAATATACATTTAGTAGTCAGATAAATAGCTTTAAGCTTTTTTTCACTGCTTAAGACTTTTGCACAGTATTGTACATTATTAAAAAATTAAAGGCAAGTGGTTGAATTGGCAGAACTTCTAACTTTTATCGTGTCATTGTTTTATGGGACTGTGATGTAAAGATCACATATGTGCATATAATTCCTCTCACAGCACATTGGTTAAAATTTCCCAAGGCTGAGGTAGAGCCCTAACTGTAGATTGAGGGTTAACAGAATGGTTTATTTTCAGAGGGCTGTATGATGGGTGGGGGCGGGGCAGGGCAGGGTGGGCTGTGGGGGGGTCCCTTTTCGTCTAGGAACCTGTGGCTGATTTAAGTTGCAAGCAGAGACTGACCCAGAAAGCAGGGTGTGGCCCATCTGTTGAAAAGGTTCTTGATAATATTAAAGATACACATGTCCTTAACATTTCTTTTTTTTACTTTTATTAATGGTGTCAGCATGTAAATACAGATGGCTCTCGATATTGCCCACCAGCTCCTGGTAAATTTCCATAGTTATGAACATTGAAAAAAATTGGAAAAATTCACAAGATAACCCAACCCTTTGCAAAGACTCCATATACAATTTTATAATAATAGAAATACTTGCCTAAGGAGTATGAATGAAAGATATGTCTTGATATTTTGAATGTGTACTATGGGGCAATGTATTGAGATGAGAATGGATAGCATGTCCAAACAATGGGCAATTTATTCATAAATAATTTCAATTGAATTTCATCTTTCGATGTGATTAAAAAAAATATCTGTAGCTCTGAGTTATCATTGATAACATGCTTACTCTGAAAGTTCTGCTTTTTAATGTGGCAAGGGGAGTGGCCTCTTGCAACGGTTTGGAGGAATGGGGCTCAAGAAAGGGAACGTGCCCCATCCCTGACTGCCGTCTGGGGGCCCCGAGGATGGGCGGTGAAAGAGGGTAGGAGCGGGCCAGTCTCCTGGAGGACACTTGATTGGAAACATCTGGAAACTGGAAGAGCACGGGGGCCTAGCACGCTTGAAATTCAAACCAGATGTTTCAGGTCAGGGTACTGAGCTCTCTTCCTGGATATGCAACATTTACGGGGCTGAATTTAAGCTGCTATAGAACTGAGACACACACCCAATTTTTTTGATGTCAGTTGCAATTATTTTTAATTGTCAATAAGCATGTTGCACATGTTTTCATTTCCCTGTTTATATAAAGACGGTAAGCCCTTACAAGCAGGTATATATACATTTTTAATATGACTATAAGAATTGAAAGAGGTGGGCACAGTGGTTAGTACTGTTGCTTCACACATCTCGGACAAGGGTTTGAGTCCCCAGGCTGGCTTTGTGTGTGGAGTTTGCATGGTCTCCCTATGTCATTGTGGGATTTCCTCTGTGTTCTACAGTTTCCCCCCACAATTCAAAAACATACTAAGGTGAACTGAAGTCACCAGATTGTCCATAGGTGTGACTAGCGTTTGTGTCCTGAGATGTTGGTGCCACATCCTGAGTTATTTCCTACCTTACGGCTTTGTGACTGTAATAGGCTCTGTGACTCTGAATAGGTCAAGTGGGCACAGAAAATAGAAGGAAGGAACTAGAAAACATGTCATAATGAGGCAACAGGGGGCAAAAATGCAGATTCATTTCTTGTGTCAAGTTATGTTTGCCTGCATAAATCGTATATAATGCGGTGTAATTACATCAAGTGCTATGAGAGAGTGGCAGTGTTGTGTTCCACTCATAGTCCACTTTAGTCAAGTTCAAGTCAAGACCAATTCCTTAACAAACCAAGTCCAAGTCAAGACTGAGTTTGACAGGGGCATGTCTGAGATGAGAGCGTGTCCATTACCGCAGCTGGGCATCTGAATCCAGAGAAACACAAGTTCAATTCTAGACCACAAACCTCAATTCAAAAATTATACATTTAAAAAATATCTCCAATTTTTATGTTTAAATTATTTATTCAAAATGACCTAAGACCTAATAATTATTTTCAAGTAATAAATCATTTTTTGCAACATTTGCACTCCGCAGTGTGCTTCTTTATAGCGGACGTCTTTCACAGAAACTTGTTATGGTTTATATATGCGAAACAGATCATTTCTGACTTGGCAGACATGATGAGGATGGGAGTTAACTGAGTGGGTGCAAGCACAATACTGGAAAAACACTGAGGCTAATGTAGAAAATGGGGGGGGGGGGCACAGCTGCATACAGGCTGCAGACATGGACTCAAGAAGTTTCTTCATGTCACAAGGGCTCGAATCTGAGTCAAAACTGGAGTAAGTCCTTTCGTAAGTAGACTCGAGACCGGACTCAAGGACCACAGCTCTAGAGAGATCCTGTTATGTGCGGGAAGATGGTGAAACAGCTGTCCGGGGACTCCTGGTCCTAGAGAAGTCACACAGCATTTCTCATTAACGTCCTCTGTGACTAATCATTGCTTATGACGAACCTCAAAACACCAAAAATCCCTCCCTGAATTTTTTATCATAAAATAATAATATAATAAAACACAAATTACACAGTTTACAATGTGGCCTTGTATAGTTAAGGATTATAATGATTATTTGTTATGAATAATTCATAGCCACATTAGCATTTTAATTTACACATATATAAGCGAGTAAGACACATTTATTAAATGTACAGTTGCATGTATGAACATGGTCCCGCAATAGTCGCCTTTAATTAGTCTTGCATTGAAAATTCACTATGCAAATTCTTTCCCATAATGTTAATATTAGGGCAGCAAGCTCTTGTCCCAGTAAATATAAAAAAGAGTTCCTTAGCATGGCCTGGCTACCTTTCGCCTGTGGACTTGGACTGCAGTCAAGCATTATATAGCAAAGCAATCTCGGACAATGCTAATTACACAAGTTTTCCGATTAACGTATAATTATTAACTAAAACCACATTCAGTTACTCCAGTGTAAAAATATAACTGCCAATATGTGCTAATGTATCTGCCAAATGGTAATTACATGTGTTACCCTTTATAGGAATGATCTAATTCATCCAACACCGTACGGTGAAATCTTATCGGCACAGATATTTTTATATTATGTCCATATACTTAAACGGGCGGTGGGACCAGAGATAAATATTTCCCACAGAAATACAGAGGGTGCTGAAAGTGCACTTGAGCAAAAAAGTGGGTCTGTGCAGTGTACAGGAATACCTCAGGTTAGGCGGCTGGCTGTCCCTGAAGCCAAGGAATGTTTTTTATTACCAAATAAAAAAAACATTCAGCCTATTTCACTCCTTTTAATTCATGCTTAGGAACTTAGCATAGCCTTATATTCAGTATGTATAGGTTGAATTGACTGCATTCGTGTATTCACTCTGTATTTGTATACATATGTTTAATCCAGTATTTTACATTATCTCCCTGAACGTGTGCCTTCAGGCACAGTCATTGCATTTGTAATAGGATCACTATTCTTGCATGTTGTTTATGATTTGAGTTCTGATTCCAGTACAGAGTTTAACTGCACCTTAAAAAGCTTCACCATGAATATATGTAAATATGCTGTTAGTTACACATAAGATTGCAGCGCATCACAATGGAGGCAACTGCAGCTACCCAAGACTTTCCACACTGACTGATTATTTGCTTCACTCGGCCCTTTGTGTGTTTAATGTACTTA
Organism: Pollimyrus isidori; assembly: GCA_019775955.2. Lineage (NCBI taxonomy): Eukaryota > Metazoa > Chordata > Actinopteri > Osteoglossiformes > Mormyridae > Pollimyrus > Pollimyrus isidori. The sequence continues at coordinate 28,853,408 of JABFDZ020000066.1, forward strand.
TTTTTGTCTGCCCTGACCTGTAAACCAATTTGGATGAAAGCGTGTTCCAGATAAATCAATTTCACCGTGAATAAAGGCAAAGATAACTGGACCCCTGCCCCCACGGCACCAATGCAATGACATTAGCTGACATACAGATGAACAAAAACACAGGTTGACATATCAGAGTAAATGATACAGGGTGTATGGAAAGCAGCCCCTAGCACACTACCACTTAACATCCCAACATGATTAGCATCATGGCTAGCAGAGAGGGAAGGAAGATAAAAGAGTAGGGTGGATGGACGGACGGACGGACAGACGGACAGATAGATTCATTGATTCTTGGAGATGCTGTTATAGTGTGCAGACAACTTTCCGCGGTTTATTTCCACTCAGCGCATTCGAGGTCAAGGTAGTTATCAGGAAATCCTAAGCCATTCTACATGATCTGTGGTGAATCATTCCTCTCCAGATGGGAGTGGAACCTTCCATGATGACAGTGTTCCCACCCACAGGGCACAAAGATCCCTGAATGGTTTTGTGAGCTTGAAAACGACGTGACCCCGCAGCTGTGGCCATGCTGGCCACTGTGAAAGAATTCCATGCTTAAGGGAGACCCTTCATATTGCTAGAGGTGATCATTTTAACCACTATTAATAAAACAATAACAACTCTATCATTTATCTTAAGACACATTATATCTACGATGATTTTAAGCCTTTCTGCTGTTTTTAAAAGAAAACTTAAAGGAAGGAAATAAATGCCAGAATCTATTAGTGCGTGATTCAAAAATTCTATATGTTCATTTTCCATCTATCTTCTGATGGCTCATCCAGTACAGGGTCATCTGAAGCCAATCCCAGGTGGCATAGAGTTATGTTGAAGATACCAGAGTCCCACTGGGAAGCCACACCTATATGCTCCTCCCAGGCAGGAACAGCATGACTCCCCACTGCATCAATAGAGTACATAATAGAATAGGCAGCATGTGATCTGTTTATATACTTAGTATAACAAGTACAATGAAAAAGAGAAAAATGTGAAATTAAAGTATCTGTACTTCAACCTCATGAAGTTAATTCCCACCAGCAAAGGAACAGCTAATTGCTAATCGCTACTCACATTGCAAGTTACATCATTGCCAGCTCACAGCTCCCTCCACACTGCCGTACCATGGCACTGCAGGATCTGTCACGATTCTCTTCAAGGCATGACATATGAGCGCGAGCCTGTCCAGCTGCCTCCGAGGCTGAGAAGGTTCTTCAAGGCACACGAGTAAGAGAAAGACATTCATAGTGCCTATCAGCACACATACGGAAGGTTATAGTGTATGAGAGGAATGGGGTTCAGCCCTGGAGAAATATTGTTACGGGATATCTACTGACTTTCTACCTGCTTCATTCAGAAACAGATTTTTATCTTTGACGAAAGGTATCATTTCTTTATCAGTAGGAGATACTGGCCATAATTCATATTTTACTATCTTGTTTTTTCCCAGCCTGGGCTATGTGTGGGACAGATCATTGCACCCTTTGAGCCAAATCACATCCTTAGCTGAGGAAGTTCCCAACCCACAATATAAGGCTGAAGGTTAGGAACACTAAGCAAAGTAACTTTTGATTAGCTAGAGTGACAATTTCCCACTGGGTCTGCACTTCAGACATGTTTTTCCATGAATGATGTTGCATTATTATATTGTATTATATTATGATAGACATATTGTCTTATTATAACATATGGTCATAGAGTTGCAGTTTGAATACACATCTTGGGATCTTGGGAAGGCTTTCAGTGTTCAAAGATCTCTTTGTAAAATATGACATTTCCACTGTCTCATAGGAAGCGGTATGGAATAGGATATTCTGAGCATCGGTGTAAAACCTACGGGACAGCTCTGTATCCCACACAGGAGGGAAGCGAGGGAGCACCGAAGCTGCACCATTGGACCTCGCCGGCTCTTCCAGAGGCTCCGCCTCCATCCTCCGTGCCTGCAAACCTCCACATTATACTGGATGTTTAATGTCAGAGAGCACAGACTCTGCATGTCGAATGCTGCTCTTGTTAGCGAGGGGATAGACATACCAAATTTGCAGCTGTAAAGTGTGAATAATATACTCAGTCATGGTTGGAGCTTTGCTCTTTTTAATATAATTGTTGGACAAACTAAATGTTTTTTCAGTTGATTAACTTATTATTCAGGCTTGGTGCTCAGAGAATGTGAATCTCATAAGTATGAAAACAATTTTTAGACAAATATTTAGTCAAAATCATGTTCAGACCTGTGGTTTTACACTTTCTCACACTGCCAGTTTTACCCCAAAGTGCTCATCTAAATACAATGTTACGGTGATCTGAAAACACGTATGAGGACACACAGGGCAAACACTCACACAGTCACGGACTGAGTGAACATCAGAGACACACGTCTACCTCAACAGTACATCCTTGGGGTGTGGGAAAAAACACACAGACACACACACAGTAGTACCATATAATTTATAGAGGCAGACATCGCATGAAGTGAATCAGCTAACACGCTGTGGTTTACTGTACTACATTTGATGACTGAATTTTACTTTTGATCAGCAATTCAGATTTTTCTAATTTCACTTTCAGCCTGGGTAGAAACCTTAGATCACACTGTCCAGCACCAGTAAATGAAAGAGCATAAGTGTTATTCTAAATGTCATCACAGGCCCACCAAGTGATTAGTTGTCATCACTGACATGCCTCAGCACACAGCAACAAAATGTGTCCCCTGCACTTAACCCATATGCAACATCATGACATAGCAGTAGGCAGCTAATTCAGCAACCGGGGAACAGTGTTTGGGGGCCAGTACCTTGCTGATCAAGGATTTTACCCAGCAACGTTGCACTAATAAAAAACGATATACCGCGTCGTTCGAAATTTCAGTTTTCACCTAGAGGATGCGGTCATGTGGCAGGCTACTTGATGAACTGATCATTTTCAATTATGAGAGTCTTTTCAATATGGCTAAAATTAATGTTGTTTACAATGACATCATTTAATTTAATATGCGTCACCTAGGAAACAGGACATTCCTGCGGGACACATAGCAGGCAGTACGTGACCTCCTTACCAGGGGTTGTTTACTATGCTGTTACAATGGTACTTAATTCAATTACTTAATTAAATCCCACCTGAGCCAACAAGTGAGCATCGTTCCTGCGATGTAAACACTGATGGGACGGCTGGGGATTCCAGAGATACGCAGCCTTGTGGCACCCGGAGCCGACAATACCGCTACCGGGAAGTTTCGTTCAGCTTTTGCAAATAGGCCTTCTGGGCGCGAGCACAGCACCCGCGGAGTGACGCACGACGCGGTTCCCCCTCGCGCACACAAACTGCGAGCGCGGTGCTGATTGGTGAGAGATAGCAATTGGATCTGGCCACCCAATAGCTAAAGTCGCGCTCCACCTCCCACAACATTAAAAAGTGACAAAAATAAAAACGCAGCAAGTGCAAGAAGATCCTCTGAGCTGCTTATTCTTTTAAACACATTCTCATTAATTCTTAAATACATATGGGGACTGAAGCACTAATTATGAACACGCGACGCTAAGACAAAATTATTATAATCACTATATATTTAATCACCCTTCTGTAGGTATGAAGCTATTTTAATTATTGTATTAAATTATTTGGTTGCCTGTTTAAAGTATATAATTAATATTTGTATTTTATCATTTAAAATATGTCATTAAAAAGTTGCATGCCATCCAAGAACTTAACACACACGTATTCATACTACAGGTTCTGTGCTGAGGGCAACCACGGGGAAGTCCTCTACTGCAGGGGTGATCAACTCCAATTCTTGGGGGCCGGAGCCCTGCACATTTTTGGGTTTCCCCTGATTTAACACACCTGATTCAACTCCTTGTGTTAATTACCACACAGCTCTTGAGCTGAATTATTTACGGTGAACAAGGAAAGAACTAAGGTACACAGGGCTCTGGCCCCCCAGGACTGGAGTTGATGACCCCTGCTCCACTGTATAATTGTGATTTTTTTTTTCAGGAAATTTTAAATTTATTGACTATGTTTGTGCGTGTGAGAAGGCTTCATATGAATGGGACATTTGCATCTGTATAAATGTGAATTGAATCTGCTGACAACGCTGACGGTAACGTGATTACTGTGAAGGTTAATGCAGTTAAAGTTTCATCACTGGAAACCAATGCTATGCTGCCCCCTGTCAGTTACATATAGGAATTACACTGTTGTGGAACTTACTGTATTTTTTACCCGAGTTATGCTGTGTCTGTCGCGCTAATAAATTAATGCTTCTACATTTAATATGCTAATTACCACTGGATCCCAAGAACACATGTGGCTTTAATTAACATAGAATAGATTTCCCAGACTGGTTCTTGCATTGCTGATGTTCATTGCTCAGCCAAACGTAAACTCAATTACAGACAAGCCATATTATAAAACAAACTAATCTAAATCATATAATAAAATGTATGAAAGCTGCTATAGACAGAACATTCTCTGGTCAGAATGTTGTTGTTTGAAACAAGATAGAGGTCTGTAGTATGATAGAAAAGGGTCTGTTTTATTTCTGGTTGTCATTTCACAGTGGATGTCTAATTACAGGTGGAATGAACTACTTATCAGAAATGAAGGGGTGGACATCCACAATACAGGTCCCTCCATCCTCAATTATAATAAGGATCCTTCAAGGAGGAGCCCAGGACTCAACCAACCTTTGTATAGCCAAGGAAATAGCTTTTATTCAGCAGTTTATTATATATACACGAATTGAGTAGCATATTAACATGCTGACTGATCACAGACGATTAATTTCAGAGGGAGACCCGGAATCCCAGAGGGAATAAACATAATTTCAGCATTAATGGAAACATCTATCATTGCTGGCTAGGATTTCTCAAGTGAGATGACCTTCTTCTCTGCTCCAATGGCGAATAATCAATCATCGGCTGCAGAAGTTAAATGAATCAAAGTAACTAAATGGGTTTTAAACAAGGGAACAGCAAAATGGTGGTGCTAGTTGTGAATGTCCAAATAAAAACATATAACTGAGCTTTCCGTTTCAAGATTATTATGTTCTAGATTGCAGTCATGTTGTTCTAGATCCTGTCATATAAAAAGACGAGTTTGAAGCTGTATTCAAGCATGGGGCAAATTCTGGCAACAGAGTAACATGATAAAAATTCAATACAATCAGAGCTAATTTCTGACCCCATTTATGTATAAAACAAAAATATGTTCAACAGGACCACTACACAGTTCTGTTAACTCAAAACTAATGTCAAGTCATATATCCTAACAAACTCACTAAATGTTTTCCCCTAAACAAGACTATCAAACACAAGACATTTAGTTTATTCATCTGTTTGTACACTGACATTATCCGTTTATGCAATATTTAATTTGAAATTACAGCCAACCCTATATGCACAAGTATACTAATCAAATAATAGTGTATAATACTTGTGATATGACATGAAATAGTTTTTTCTGCCTGTGAACATTAAAAGTTATGCATGGAAATCCTCATTATGCAATATTAAACTTTCCATTTAAATTTACATATGATATCAAGAATTCCAGGTATGTTTCCTTATCTGGAAGGACAACTTCTGTTTGAAGCACTTTCAAACACACAACTATATACAGAAAGACTTATTTCCCACAATATATAATAAATACACATTTACCTTCTAATGAATTTTTCAGGATTTTTGCAAATCACAGGTCTTTTAAATTTCTGTTCAGTGACCTGTCTAATCCTCAGGTTTCGCCATTGAACATCCACACTTCTGCTGTGCCACTGAAGGACATCCAGACAGTTGTACCTGAAGCCACTTCAGCATTGTTTTGGCCATGTGCTTAGGATTTCCATGCCAAGGCTTATCCAAGCTTGTGTCCACTCTGGGCCAGGTTTTCATGGACTTCTCAGGATCTGGCTTAGTTTTACCTTCTTGGTCCAGACCAGATTCCCAGTCCCACTGAGGCATCTATCTGGATGATATTAGCCAGATGATGCGCAGTACCTGATTCTTACCAGACAATGAGTTCAATTTCTGTCTTGCTAGATAAGAATCTTTGCACAGTGTCATTAGAAACGGTCTGAAAACGTGTCAGTGACAATGTAGAAATGATCGAGTAAATTTGCTTTTAAATAAACATAAATTATGCAGAAAATGGAGGGGTGTAGATAC
>JABFDZ020000066.1:28859829-28878769 GCA_019775955.2 Pollimyrus isidori
CCCTAATCAGATTACTAATTAGAGGACTGATTGGCTGAAGAGTCCTCACACCTGGGTTTGAACAGCTGACCTACAGGGTATCCCAAAAACCTGCATACACACCGGCCCTTTGCGGATAAGATTGCCCACCTCTGTGCTAGAGGCACCAAATTTATTATACAATGTAGCAATCGAGGGTACCAAGGAGATAATTTAGGGGTTCTTTGTTTATTTAACTTTCATTCTCATAGAAACAGAGTATTTGTATAAATATCATTATCAGCTAATCCGCAAACTCGGTTACTCCGCGTCTCTCGCAGACCCTTACCCGCGTTACGTAAACCTTACAGGTGTCGCAGCAATTCATCTATCCTCCAATTATATTTATCTGACAAAGTGCTTCCATGTAGCTCTTTCAGTGACTGACAGGGGCATCATCAAATCATCGATTCCAATTTCCTGGACGTCACTTTCGGCGACTTTAGCGGGCTTCCGGCCTCCAATATACCGCCAATAGCCGTGAGCGCACCACTCACCCAGCTCGGAAATGACAGACAGTAGATTAGCAAATTGGAGGCCCGCATTGCAATGACGTAAGCTCCAGCGCACCCGGGGTATATTTATAGAGCCTATTTAAACCCTGTAGTAGTCCCCCTGCTTAACTGTTCCTGGAACGTCCTGAAACAAGAATGATATATTTAATGCACATAGTTTAGGCCCGTTCATTTTTTGTGCCCCCCCACTTATCGAGGACATAATTGTAAATAAACAGCAATAACTGCAACAAGACTGCCAGTTTATGTATATTATAATTTATTCTAAGGTTAAAAACAAGTATTGAACATTGTCATTTCAGCCTTGTACTTATCACACAAATTTTATAACTGTCTTTTGTAATGCGATTCTTTTATGAGAAATTATTAGTTTTTAATGAGGACCGAGGTGTAAATCGGTACGCCCTCTGTCAATCCCAGTTATAAAAGTAATAAGTGTGCCGGGTCCTTTGCTGCGGACTGCACCGATACTGTGCTCCTTACGTGCAAGATTTAAGGGAAAAAAATTAAAAACATTATAAAATGAGGATGAAATAAATGACTGAAAACGAAGCGTGAAATAGCCAAGACGAGAAAATAGCAAGCAGATTGGCTTTGCTCACTTCGCTTTCTGGGTGAGTGGTCTTTTGAAACGAGCTTCCCGATATGCAGTTTCCGCCCAGTTTTGTGTTCGGGCCAGACCGAGCAGTGCTGAGAGGAGGCCGATTGGGGAGCTCTCCTTTCGGCTTCTCCGCGTCTCATCCGTGCGATCTCGACTGCTTTCCCACCTGAAACCGTTTCTTCTTGATTCTCTTTTCTATTTTTCACCCATGTAGCAGATCCTAAATTGTACACACGATGACCGGATCGTCCATCCAAGGAGAAGACTAACTGTTAATACGTGTTTTCGGACTTGGGACGCGGAACTCCTCAAGGTAAAAAGGGGGTTTATGCCTCTTTGGTAATTACAATTAATGCATCGCGCGTCGATATTGTTTCTTCTGTTAATGTGAAATGTTTTAAAATAATATAATGTCGTGTTTTATTTATTATCACTATTATTTTTTACATTTTGCGGAATGCAAACTACGCCCATGGGCTTTCTCGTTCGCCAGTGGCCCGGCTGTAAGCTGCGGCTCCCGATGCTTCCTTTACAAAATACAACTGAAATGTTTAAACCGCCCGGTAATCGCGATTGCATTATGCAGCACATATTAATGCATATTTAAGACACACATATTTTGAGGCATCGAGGCGCATACCAGACAAGCTAGACAGCAAAGTAATTTCACAGTGCGCTGCTAGTTAGCGAATGTAAGGGCGACCCATGTGGACCTTGTCCTGTCTTTATTCATTGACGCCGATCAAAGGCCATGCAGCCCATATGACAGTGGAAATAATTCATGTGCATTTACATTTTGATGTGATTTCTCGGTATATTTACAGAAAATCGGCTATAGCTCAATTATATAATATTTATTTCTCCGCTTTGCTTAGAAACGTTTGAATGAACAGTCGTTTTTGCACGGCTGTATTTGCGCATTGTTACCTTACGATTTGCCTCGCATAACTTAAGAGACACCGCAGCCTTTTAAATCTTAATCTCATTGCACTCTGTTTGCATTTTGGGGAAAGCCTTGTGCCATACAAATGTCATACATTTCAAGGCGCACAGTTCTTCAGATCTAGATGATGGGAAGCGCTTTGCTGTTGTGTCTTGCCGCAAATGGTTTGTTTTGTTTTAAGAGTTAATTTAACACGTTCTGTTGTAAGACACCGGTGTCATTTCGTAATAAACACAGCCGTGTCATCACAAATGATTGACAGTATAAACCATAATATTAGGGAGTCCCACTCTTTTTGATATTGAAATAGCATTTTAAAAGCATAAAATATATCATATTGCAAAACAAGGCTTTTTAAAATCCGGGATACCATCGCGTTAATAGTTTTTTTTTTTTGTTACATGATATGTTTTTTTGGAAAACAGTTCAGATATTACCACTGTCACATGAAGTTAGATGGTTTTGTGCAGGTATATGTTTTGGTTAATTTTTTTTCTGACCCACCTTTTGCCTACAGATAAGACGTCTGCCTCTTTTTTATTTTTTAAAAAGATCTTTTTGCTGCCTTTTGCATAAGATGCAGGATTGCACAAGTATTGACTGACTCTCTCTCTCCAGCAGCAGTGTTTCTTTCTTGTTGCTGCTGCTGCACCAAAGAAAGTTTGTCCCTGTGCGTTTCAGGGAGAGTGTTTTTGCAGACTTTTGTTTAAATTAAGCAGCTGCAGATACAGCTGTGTTTCTGTCACCAGGGGGAATCCACGTCTGTCCTGCTATTGTTTTATCCCCAAAAGGTCTTTATGACGTTCTCCAGTTGGCATTTTCCTGTTAAAAAGCTATTTGTAATGTGAAATAGGTTGACAATGCTATGATGCAACTGATTAGTAACAGTCAAACCCTATTGGTCTGTGGTTAGTTGGCACAAGTGGAAGCCTGATACACGTGTGTGCCAGTCTTAATCAGTGTCTCTGCCCTGGGTGCAGGTTTTTACACACTCAGAATTGGCAGTAAGTTTGGGTTGTTAGTGTTAAGGTTTAGGTTCCTGTAAATTGGAAGCTTTTGAGGAAGTTAATTGCTACCACGTTAACTAAACTAGCTTCATTTACTTAAACACAGGTGTATTATTCCCATTTGCATGTGCCTTGGGAATTTTACCTAGCTAGGCCTTAACGATACCGAACTGGCCTGAAAAGTGGAAGGTCTATCCCTGAGAGTATGCCCACCCCACCTCTTGATGTCTGAAACCAGTTTTGATCTCATTACGCCCAGATAAATACGCATTCGACAGCTTTGGTGCTTCTGTGTGGGTTTTGCTGCAGAGACGCAAGAAGAATGATTGTTTTGACTTCATCAGCCAGATACCTCCATTAACCCCTTGCTGGTAAATGATGATATTTCCAAAATATTGCACTTGTTTTGCTTGGTATTGTGGGTTGTTTCCTATAGACTTCCTTAACTCTTATTTTCTTTTTCTTAATGTTGTTGTTTTTTTGCCACGTTTCCATTAGGTCTGTGCAATGGGTGGTATCAATATCAACAGCGCATGTTATGCACATGCAATTGTCACATTGCAAGGAGCACGACAGGTTGAGATTAGGCTTTGGTGCTATCTAACGTTTTTTCATACCGTTTGGACATTGCATTGTGCTGTATGGTGGCGTGAAGCCTTGATAATACAATTTTCCACTTTGTGAGGTTAGGGTTGGTCCCCCACGATAAGATTCAGACAGAGATCACCTGTAGGTTTTGCTAAACTATCTTTACTAAGTTATACGGAACGAAACTTGGCAAGCTTTGTAATTTTAATGATTGTCTCTTTTCAAGATTACCTGGTATATCTTAAAAAAAAATAATAATGTAAGGTTTACTACCGCTAGTCTTCATGAGCACTGCAATGCACGCTCTGGGCCAGTCATAATCATTCTTGTCCTTGCTGTTTGACTGACAGTGCAGTGTGAGGAGCGATCACTAAAAGGCCTTCACCTGTATGGAAATATTTTTTGTTCTACAGAACAAAAGCAAGTGATTTGTTGCCACTGCTTTATGTCTGTTGGCAGAACTTGTGCAACATCTTCAACTTATTTAACAGATGTATTACTACTTGGCTGTAGTTTATTTTGGTAGCATTTTTCACTCCTTTTTTTTGCTTTGTAATTTTCAGTGTTTATTACAAAAAATGTGTCATTACAATATTTTACATTTTTCCCCACATCGTGCATCTCTAATTTCCGTCCTGTTTTCATTTTTAATTGTTTCTGGTCCCACTGAAGATTGATCTGGTTATCACTGTCTAAATATTTCATGTTTGCCGAACTGTTTTTGTTATATTTTAAAGTTGCACCACTCTTAAGAATCTATATACATTCATAAGCTGGCCATAGGTAGGAATTAGCCGGAGAACATTTTAAAATTAATTTGAGAGAACATTTCTTTACACAGTGTGTAGTTAGAGTATGGAATAGTCTTCCTGCTAGTGTAGCACAAAACCCTGGGTTTCTTTAAATCGGAGCCAAATAAGAGTTTAACAACTCTGAGCTATTAGTTAAGTTCTCCCCAAACAAGGTTGATGGGCTGAATGGCCTCCTCTCATTTGTAAATGTATGTTCTTATGCTACTTTATAAGGAAAAATGAAATCATAATGACTTCTATCAGTAATTATATATAAGCCGCTACAAATGTGTTAAAATGTTACTTAACTAACTAGTAGTGGTTTCCTGCAGGTATTTAAGTGAGGCATTATTTTCAGGTAACTTGAATTGTCACACTGAGAGGTGGTTAAATTGCCAGATCCAGTCTGTGTTTGCAGGCACTTGATGGTAATTTATTTGTTGCAGGTTTGAGGCTGTACTTGGACCTAAATACGAGCATTTCCATGTAACTCATTACATGCACCCTTTACCAACATCAACATGGATCCCATTTTCGTTTTTGTCCATCAAGAAGCCAACTGACAAGGGAAAAATGCAAGAAAAAAAACACTTATTGGATATGAGCCAAGATGGTAGGCATTACGTGGGTAGTTTAAGGTTTACGGTTTTACACCCATTTAGAGTTTTTACTTGCGTCAACTCTGCAGCTGAGTTGCTTCTGGAATTTTGCCCTGGCTTTTAGGACATGCCTGTGAGGCTAGTGTGGGCTAGTCCTCCCCTTATGAAATATGCCAGTTTCTGTGTCACACTGTCCCGCCTTTCTTATATATCCCCTATCGCCTTTTGTGCCACTCACCACCAGGCTTGGTGGGTTGGCCCTGCCGCATCGGGTAACTCGTCGGGCCTCTGCTCATGGTCCGGGCCGCGGTGCTGACACTGAGGCTGGGAAGTTTGTTCAGTTCTGTAGAAATGCAGTAAAACCGCGTCTTGCCTACAACTGATGAGTAAAGAACTTATCTGGCGCGTGATGCTTGATGTGCCCTATCAGGTCTCTGTGGGGTGGCCTTTTTGGGGAATGTAGTTTGCGTGCGGAGGCATGAGCTGTGCGAATAAGCCGGGGTATTTTTCACAGTGTGGATACAAAATGACTACCTGCCCTTGGGTGCCCAGTAGGGGGAGAAGCAGCCAAGTCCAGCCCAGGCAGTACCCCTCCTTTCTAAAAGCTCAGCATTGTGGAATCGCTTTTTAAAACCCTTCCCACACCAGGATGGGTGGAAGAATTAAATAATATTACATTTGTCTGCCTGCTGTATTTTTCTGTGGTTTGTTTCTAGGAAGGCACAAACTCTGCAGTCCTTGGGCACCAAGTCAACGAGCTGCTTCTCACTCTGGGCGCTTTCCCACCACACCAGGTACCATACTTTTGGTACTTCGAGAAAGTAGCAGAAGTACGGTACTTAAAGGTGTTGGTTTTCCACGGGTGTAAAAACTAGTGCCGAATGACATCACAACGCAAAGCAGGGTATTTAGTACTGAAATCAAAAAATGACTGTAGTATCTTACAGGGCTGGACAATTTGTCATATTAATATCAAAATTGCATGTCATAGAGAAAAAGACCTTAGCTATCTCTGCAGTTTTAGTTATTCCCTTTTATAGATGGTCTAATATATGTTTAAAATCAGTTTGAAGTTTACCTCCACTAGTTTTGCATGAGCGCTGCCTGTGCTCTTAGGAATTTTCATCCTTGCCGTTTATATGCGAGAAATTTATGAACTCTTTTTATTGTTTTATAAATACTCCCGATATTTATTACAACAAAACACATCACTTGGACAGCATGCATTTGGACAGAAATGTAAAGACAGCTAATATATAAAATGAGAGACTCCAGCCCTGGTGGTGGTAGGTGGTTTTGGCTTCTCTAGGCTCCCTTCACCCACCTACTCTTTGGAGACAATGACCTTTTACTTGCAGTTCCCTTTTGGCGGATGCTGAAGGGTAGCATGCTGTGATTGTGCACGGGCACCCAAAGAGCTGCTGTGAAAAGCCTCCTCAGATGCTGTGACACCCCACCAATCCCATGTTCTCTACCCCACTGTCTACACCGCAACATGCAAGCACTATCCTGCTAACTGGATAACTTGTCTATTCCCTGCTGCGTAGATTAAAGTCTCCTTTCTTGGCTTGGGATGCTGAGGTCGTTCATTGTGTGGCAAAGCAGTGTATAACATGTCTCTGTAGTGCTTACTGTTTGTCAAATTACCTCATCTCATATACACGGGACAGCCCCCTTACAGTATACGTTGTCACCTCCCTGTTTTTTTTTTTTTTTGGTGGGGGGAGGTGACAACGTATGTGAATAAAAGGGTCCGTTGTATGTCCTAGAATCCACTTTTATGATATGTATATGTACTTTCCCCGCCCCCAATCTCTGTTTATCAGTTTTTATTTATTTTCGTCAGCTGGTGTGAAGGTGTGAGTCAGTGAGCGTGTGAGTCTGTGTTTGTGTACATGCTGTTAAGTTATGGGGGATTTTAAGGTGACGCTGCTATGACTGTGCAGTTGCTTTGTCATTAAGAGGCAATTGAGGGTGACGAGATGCCGCGAAAGGCGACCTAGGAGCCGTCACCCGGGGAACAGGACAGTACGGGGCGGGTTGGAAATTTCGAATGCGGACATGCAAAGGCTCTTGGGAGGGCCGGTCCCGGCACACATCCTGCATGTCCCTGTTGGGGCGTGTAACCAGGTGGAGGATATTGAGGACGTGGAGAGCAGGTTAGGACAGGCCTGACTGTGAGAGTCACCTGTGTGCTCTCATTTAATTTTCCTGTTTAAACAGCTTCCTTGGTAAGGAGAGGAGGAGGGAACTTGGAGGTCCTTATGTATGTTGGCTATGCCCACAAGTCCCCTAGTCGTCTTGTGCTGGGTTGGCCTCGCTGATGGTTCGGTAAGCCTGACGTTACCATGATCCTGAACCTGTCACTCGGTCTTCCCCCCCACTCAGGTGCACCATGACCGAGTACAAGCTAGTTGTGGTGGGAGCTGGAGGCGTGGGGAAGAGCGCCTTGACCATCCAACTCATCCAGAACCACTTTGTGGACGAGTATGACCCCACCATTGAGGTATGAGACTGTGGGGTTGCCCTCCCTGCTCGCTGGGCCCTGGGCAGAACTGAAACATGCAGAGGCTCTCCAATTTAAATCTAAGAGAATAGCCCTTTTCTTCTCGTCGGCGGGATGAGAAATGAAACGTTCACATCTCTGCTGTTTGCGTATGAATGTCCTTAAGGAGTCTGGTGTCCACAGCAGGTTTTTCTGGTTGACAGAACGTGGGAGCGTTTGTAAATGCACATTCTTGTCACGTGCCCAGAGTGCCGCTGGTAGTCCTGAGTTCTGTCAAATGTTATTGGTACAGTTATGTCTTCAGCCTCAGCTGGCAGAACCTTACGAGCAGTTATTAGTCCCTCTATGGAAACGATTCAAGGTTCTCACTCAGTTTTGCAGCCTTATCATCAGCGAATATTGATTTATAAATATTAGGTGCCTTTGCATTGAAGTTCTAGTGTTCCATTTACAAGTTTCTGTCTTGTCGGAACCGGGGACTTTTGTAGCTCCTGGCCACTTTCATGTGTTGCTTTCACATCACAGAACAGGAACTGGGACGTTTTATGCTAAACAAGCAAAAACTTTGTAGGTTAAGCTTCACACATAATACCACACAAAACTATGCTGCCAGCCCAATATAATAGACAAGTCATTTTTGTTAGTTATTGGGGGGATTAATCACAATCGAAATGGAACACGGCCTTTTATTTATATTTTATAATTGTAACTGAGGTACAAAAAATGCTGCTCAGTTTTTGCTCCACTACTACACGCTCTTTCCTGAACCTCCACGTAACTCACAAGTTAATGCTGGTGTTTGTAGTCAGCCAATCAGGAAAGTTATCAGTGTTACTGCAAGCTTCTGGTTCAAGAAAAAAGTACCTGTGGTGTGAAAGCAGTTTGGGCCTGGAACTGATGGTCATAAGAGTTGGCTTTGAGACGGGTCAGTGGCCATCTCTTAGCAAATGGAGAACATTTGGAGGCATGTTTATGAAGCCCCAGTTGAAAAAAAGTGATGTGTAGTAAGGTAGAAGCTTGACCAATGAAATGGAGTGAGCCCGCTGCCCGTTTCTTAACCTACAGATCCTTTCCTCACAGTTCACGAGTCAGGGTGCTTTTCCACTTCACGTGGTACCGAACTTGTTATACTTCAAAGCAGTACCAAAGTCAATGGTACTTTTTCTATTGGCATGAACAACTGGTACTGCCTCGAAATGACACAAATCAATGCCTAGCACAGAATAACATCAGTGCCTGTTGCCACTTTAGTTGTGATATTTTATTTTTCTATAATCCTGCTTGAGTTTTTTAAATTTTCAAGTGGCACTTTTCTGCATTACACGTCTCCAATTTCTTCCATGCAGTTTGCTATATTATAGCAGATACTTAAGTCATCCACATCTTGATGAATCTGTTCTTATGAAAGATCGCAGTAAAAGCTTGGGTTACCCATGCATCCATTATTGCTTTTTGTGTGTGTTTTTGGGACGGGTTATGTACATAACCAACTGACAAAACTGCACAAATCCCCCAAAGTACCAAATGAGTACCATGACTGGTTTGGTACTTCGGCACTAGTACTGGACCGGAAGTCAGTGGACAAAGGGCAGCACCAAATTTTTTTTATTTTTTTTTCGTTCCATATGTTTGGTATTTGGTGCAGTGCAACAGCGCCCCTTGACTGCAGTGTTCCAAGTCTTCCTATTAGGTTTGAGATTGGAGGAGTTGAACTCTGTGTTTTTGAGATGTGGGTTATAGGCAGCCAGGTGGACCCGTCCTCTGACTCATGGCATACACACTGTGTCATGGTGCTGCTCTCATCCCACCCCCTCCATAGGACTCATACCGAAAGCAAGTAGTTATCGATGGGGAGACATGTCTGTTGGACATCCTCGACACGGCGGGTCAAGAGGAGTACAGTGCAATGAGGGACCAGTACATGAGGACAGGGGAGGGATTCCTCTGTGTGTTCGCCATTAACAATACTAAGTCCTTTGAAGATATACACAATTATAGGTAAGTACCATACTCCTGCTGACATGCCTTACTCCCCAGGCCTGAGTTTTACTTCCAGTTTATTAAGAGGTTAACTTTAGCCTTCAGATGTGCACATATTCAGTATGGTGCCACAAAACGATCGACCTTCCAAGTCAGCCGACCATCACAGGCGCACAAGCTGAAGCAGCTTGTCTTTTATTATCCTGGAATGTGGTTGTGTTTTGAGAGGTTGTGTAGTTGAGCAAGTTATGGACTTGACCCTGTGTCCAGGAGGTTGTGGGTTTAAATCCCATGGCCAGCAGCATAATGGTATCACTGCTGAGCTCCTCAGCATGATCTGTAACCCCAATAGATCCAGGGATGCTGGTTGTCTTTCTTCTTCGGCCCCAAGGTTACCTCATTAGGATGTCGCCTTAGCCAAAATCATCTGATAAATTAATAAAAATAAGTCAGTCTCCATTACTGCTGCAATACTCTCACCTTAATTGGTGAGGAAAAAGTGGAATTTCTGTAAAGTGTCCAGTTTCAACTTTCTAGATATTCTTTTAGTAACGTGACTAGGTTCTTTTAACCCTTTTCCGCAGCCTTTCTCCTCCTTTTCAAGTTTGGACCTAGATTGCCTTCTGACCTTCCACCTTGCCTGCTAGTCTGCTTGTTTATAGCTATCAAACTTTGCTGCTACCCCAAGGTGTCTTGACCTTGCCATGTCCTTCCTGCAGGGAACAGATTAAGCGAGTGAAGGATTCTGAAGATGTCCCAATGGTGCTGGTGGGGAACAAGTGTGATCTACCATCCCGGACAGTGGACACCAAGCAAGCGCAGGACCTGGCGAGAAGTTACGGCATCCCCTTCATAGAGACTTCAGCGAAGACGAGACAGGTGAAGGGAGGGGCGATGAAGAGCTGTGGGTTCACAAGCCCTAGAATCTCCTGCAAGATGGGGCCTTGAGGCACCAGTGAAATACCAGTCTGGGAAGTTACTCGCTGATCTTAAATTTCCATTAATGATTCAGCTTCTGAAGGGGACTAAGGGGTGCTCCAGCCAAAAAAATGTGCATAGATTATTCCAGACAGAACTGAATTCTCTATTCCTTTAAGATGAATGATTTCTAGAGGTTTCCATTGGGCCATTGCTGCACAGGGCATGTTACGGAAGGTGGTGGGATAAATGCCTTGCTAAACATAAACCTAGGAAGGTGAATCTGTTCTATCTGCGCTCTTTTAGGTGGTGAAAAGTGTCCGTTTAGACCCTCGTTCCTGTAGATCCCTTGGCAGCAAGTTGTTACGTTTAAGTCTTGTTTCGGTTTTTAGGTTGCAGTTAAGGTCTTTTGGGATTTTGTCAGCCTGTTTCTCCTGTAAACAATATGACATCATGGTATAATTACTTTTGGCTCTATTCCACTTCCACTAAGAACCAAGCTATACCTAAGCCACACCACAAAGTTTTTTTTTTTCTTTACAATTTTGTGATACTTACCAGAGCCGTACCCATTCTGGCATGGGCCTGCTTACTAACGATGCCAAAGCGTGATTAATCTCAGCTGGTCGCGCCACCACTCTCTGATTGGTCGAAATGCACAGAGATACTGGTGATCTGTAGCGATATGCATGGATCAACTGTCGGAGGAAAAGGGAATGTTCTATATGTTATTCATTATTAGTTGTATTGCATATCTCGATGTATTAATACATTCCTAATTACCCGGAACGTGGAAATTTCCAACATCATACTTAAAGTACGGTGCAACAACTGGATGGAATGGATTCGTAAGGCAAATATAAACAAGTTAATGCTAATTCCGCTAGCGTTGGATTCTAACATGACACACCAATTGTCACAGACTTGCTAGTGGAAATTAGCACATTATAAATCATTATATAGGCCATGTGAACTTTTAATAAGTGCCTCTGGTTTCCACTGTCACTTTCCAGAGCCGGCAATGCCTTTACCAATCTGCCCCTTCTGCAGTTTAAAATCAAAGTGAGCTGGAACAGCACTATAACTCTATAACTAGCCTCTCTTCATGGTACAGGTCAGGTATGGCCTAGTTCTTGTATGCAATTGGAAACATGCCAGTAGCCTGTGTGTGTGCGGTTTTAAGACGTCGTACATACCTGGCTATCGTTAACCATGCAAAATGACTGAAATTAACACAAGAAAGTTGGGTTGATACTATTCTTCACGATTGATTAGACTCTGTGTGCTCTCCTTGGATGTAATGATGACCGACGTTTTCAGTCTTTATGAATGTCTTCTTAAATGAAAACTAAATCTGTAGGGGAAACTTAATAGATTACAGTGTAATGTTGTTTGGCTGGTCTGATGTTTGTAATTGTCTTCAGACCTTGTCATGAAAACCAGATTATCAGCTCTCAGTTTTTGGTTGTTACCATATTTTTTATTTGTTGCATGTTTTCATGCAATTTTCTGGCCTGACTTGACCGAATGCTTCATTCGCAAGTTTACTCATTTAAAATGCTCTGTCGTCTTGGATTTCATGTCCTATGTGCAATGGACAAGTTGATTTTGGTTATTTATTTTTTTAAATTATGCTTTGGTTGGGTCTCTTTCCCTCCCCCTTCTCTGGACATGGAAGCACTTGGTGACGTTCATGGTGTCTCGTGTTCCTGTAATCATGACTTTGAAACTTCTGGGTTTTTCTGGCTGTTCATGGTTGTCAGCGACACCTGGGGTCTGTGTCTCACTTCTGACCTGGTTTCCAAGTAAGTCCATAAATTAGATTCCTTAACCTCAGAAGGGAGTCACTTCAGGACCCAGAAATCTTTTTTTTTTTTACTCTCGCTAAATTCTTCAGCGCTGATTTTGTCTTACATGACATGAGGAAAATTCAGTGGGGGGTCAAAAATTTCACCGGACCTGACTGTATTACTTGCAAGACTATTCCTGTCTCTCCTTGGAAATTGGTCAGTGATGCAACCCTTTCAATGATTTGTGCATGCTTTTCGTGCCGTAATCAAGGCCGCAAGCACTCAGTGTGTGTGTGGAGGGCAGGATCACTTGTCCACTTTGACACCTCAAACATGCAGATTTGAATCCCCGGGCCTCCTCCTTGTCCACAGTACTTTCCATAACCTGGAGGGAGTTGTGTTTTGTACTGCAGAGAGTGGAGGATGCCTTTTATACCCTGGTACGGGAGATCAGGCAGTACCGGTTGACAAAACTCAGCAAGGAAGAAGAGACACCCGGCTGTGTGAAGCTTAGAAAATGTGTAGTAATGTGAAGGGTAAGTGTGTCACCCTGTCGTCAAGCGTGGGCTGGGGCTATGGGTGCAGGGGCTTCCTCTAGTGGGTGCCAGACAGAACCGGTGAATGGTTTGGGGGTCTTTCTCTCAGTGGGATATCAATTTGTCTGGCAACTGCTGACTCAGGCTGTCCTGGAATTTTTATTTTAATTAAGCTCTCAAGTTTGATTTCCATCACCTTCTTTCTGGTGCTTTTAGTCATTTCTGGGTTGGTAAATTTGTGGGTTTTCAAATAAGCTTTGCGCTATAGTTGTACTGTAAAGTATTCAATCTAAATCACAACCTACTTAAAAATTTACCTCCCAAACCAACACAAACCCTGCAATGGATAATATTACTTGAGATTTAATGCTTTTGGACGTCCTTTGCTTGGCCCATTCAAGTTTCTTTGAATGCCGACTTGACTCAGTGGTGTTTCACTGAGAGATTCTGTGGCTTAACGGACATAAACAAGGAAAACCTGGTGCCTTGTGTTTCTCCAGCAGCAGCTTCTGTACTTCTGAATCCTTTTTCTGACCCTGCGTGGGACAACAGTCATCCAAAAATGAGCTTGTCACCTGTGAGAACTCTAAGTCATAGCCGTAAATCACAGTGGCGGAATTGCACATCTTTTGACAACTATTTACATTTTTGTGTTTACATTTCCGAAATGCCGCAGTATATTCGTATTTGTTTGACAGGGACCGCAGTTATTTGGTAGTGGTAATGAATAGCCTATACCAGAACTAGCTATATGCTAGGTTTTTTTTTGTTTGTCACCCCTAGGCAGGATATATGAATATAGCGCTGTTTTCTGGACCTTAAAATTATTGCTTCTCCCTTAATTTGTAGTTTTTGTTCTATTTTCTCTGGAGAGCATTGGGTTCACCCTCATTTAATAATCTAAAAAATATGCTTTTCTTAGACTTGTGATATTTTAACCTCAGCGGCTTGCAGTACCTGATATGTAAGCCGACAGGAGTGTAACACATCGGCACGTGTTTTGTGTGCTTGATTCATGATCCTCAACGTCATGCTGATCTCATATCAACCGCAAACTAGTTTTGCTGCGAGAAATGACGTCAGACTTGGGAGGCAGTCGAAACAAGCCTGACCAGCATGGCTGCAGCAAGTAGTCTGTCTGTAGAAGATGGATTGTGGTCTACATTCCGGATGACGCGCAGGTGGGACTTCGTCTTCATGGTTCAAGCACAGACCTATGATGGAGGGCACAGTGAATATCAGTCTGGATTTGTTCGCTTGTCATCCGTTTTGCTTGCAGTGGGATGGCGGCGTGGTCCATGGGCTCAATTTTTTTAAATTAAACTGTACCTATCTCCTTAAAAAGACTTTAGTAGGCAAAAGTTTTAATCTTCCACTAGTCATTGTATTGAAGCTGTCGAGTTGAACAAAGTGACCCCTGAGCATCTTCCATGGGGCTCTAGGCTGATGAAGGTATCGGTAGCTTCCCCCCCCCCTAAGTACAGAGCAGTGTCTCATGTCCAGTCCCAGGGGGGGCTGCACTTTTGTGTACATTAACCGTGCGTCCTACATGAATATAAATGCTTATGCCAAGGGCCCTCAAGGATAACGCTTTATTTTTAGTTTTATGCTGCCCAAAGTTCCACTCTTTCTTTTTCAAAGATCTTTTTTGAAAAACATATTTTTCTTCATTTGTGAATCTCTTAACATTTCAGGCTGACTTGGCATGTTTTCCAAAACCCTCACTTCCCATTCCTGAATGTGTTGCAAGAGCTGCCCACAGATGATCTCATGTTGAGTGTTGACGCTTGTCCTGTGTGTGGTGTCACACACCCGCTTATAGAGTCACTGATGACCCGTTGGCTCTCGCTCAGGGGATACAAATTAAAATTCTTTTAGTTTTGTGTTTGTTTGTTTGGGTTATAATCTCTCTGTTCAGCCGGAGAATTCCTACATAAAGTTTACTTTTTGCAATCACCTTGCTAATGTTTTGATGATTTTTGAAACTATACAAAACCCACTAGCCTTATCTAGCATTCTCATAGCTCTTTGGCAGACTTTGTCTACAATTTGTTCATACAGCATTGGTCTGAATGTTTTTTCAGCCCCTAACCACTAGAGGGCTCAAGAGCCAAAGATGGCCATTATTTCTGAAGAAAATGGTTCTGCATTCTTCCCTGTTTTCTCTGCCCCAAGCTTATCGGTGTGGGTTGTGGGCTCCTAAACTCCACTTGATCCATTAACTGCTATATGCTTTTCGGCTCAGGGCCGGGGTGAAATAAACGTGTGTCCTTTCTCACACTTCAGATCATGCTTTTCCCCCATATGAAAATGCCTCCAATTTTGCGCTGTAAAGGCCAAATGTGGATTTTGTATCTATGCAAATGAACAGCTCCCTGTCTCTCTCTCTGCAGGGCGTGGACGATGCCTTCTACACTTTAGTCCGAGAAATCCGAAAACACAAAGAGAAGATGAGCAAAGAGGGGAAGAAAAAGAAAAAGAAATCCAGGACAAAGTGTATAATTATGTGAATAGGTGGCCCCCTTTTGGAGAGAGGAAATCTGAGTTCTTATGTGCTTAACTGAAAATAACACACTTTTTGTACATTACACTAAATTATTAGTCTTTTTGTTTAGCATCAGCAATGTTGGCTAAACTGAGCATATTGGGTCTCTGTAGGTTGCTTATTAAAATGGATCCGTATAAGCTTTGTTTTCTGTTGAGTGCCTGACACCCAGGAGTATTGGTCCTTCACCTGGCTCTTCTGGCCAATAGGCTTTTATCTTTTATCGCTTCCTCTTTGAGCAGTTGATTTGGCAGCCTTCGAGGTGTCTGAGGTCACCTGCTTTGCTTTGGCTTTAGTTAATGCTTGCACCTGCAGAGTCGTCCAAGCTGTCAATACAGTGTCTGAAGGCGGCCTCCCTCTGGCAGTTCAGAAAGTACTTCAACTGGCCCCCCACCCCACCCTGAACTCTGTGTGGGCATCTGCAGCAACCTTCATGGGCCTCTCAATGTATATAATAAACCACCATGCACTCAGTCTGTCTTTCATGCTTCCTGGATCAAGTGTGGGGCTGGCAGAGGGAGGCTAATGCATAGTATCTCTCTTTTTCACCTCATACAGCGGAGAGGCGTCCTTTTCAAACAGCTGTAGCTAAACGCCTCGCAGCATTTCTCTTAGAGCAGCTGCCAGGCGCACCGTAATACTCTGGCACAGATTGCCTCCCCTGCCTTCTGCAGAAGTACTGAAGCCTCAGTGCTGAGCAAGGACCAACTCTTCTGGGAAGAATTCACTCATCCTGCTCTATGACTGTAACTCCACCCTTTTGTTTGACTGTAAATGGTTTTTTTTGTATAGGCACGCCTATAGATTTAAACCTCCGCAGCATTTTTTTTTAACCTGTTTGATTATACATTGGTTTTCTGAAAAAAAGGAAAAAATAAGTTCTTATTAATTTTAGGGGTAGAGAACTTTTAATCCAAGATTTAGATGTTGTTTTCCCAGACAATGGTGATATTGATCAAAGGAGCTATTTTTTTTTTCTGACTTGCCGAAGGATTTTTAGAAAATGTGATGTTCTCCTGTTAAACCAGTAATTCCCCCTCCGTTATACCGTTGGCTCCTCCCTGAAATTGAGGCCTCACTCTCAGACAGTCTGGCTAATGTGAATCTGTGATCCTCTTACAGTTTTGCTTGAGTCCTGTTTCACTTCACTTTATCTTGTCATGCGTTACTCTCACATTTGCCGACGACGTTATTTCAAAAAGGTCCTGGGGGTTCATCAAATGACACTTTTTTTTTTTTTTTTGTCCCCTTTAATATCTGTGTGGCAAACCCAAGATGTACACTGCTGGGTTTACACAAAGAGCCTTTCTGAAGTATGAAGGTAATCTAGAGGACATGATTGCATGGTCGTCTTTGGAGTTGCCTGTTGATGATAATGCTCCAGAAATCAGTGATTCCTGACTAGACTTTTGAACTGAATAGAGGATGATGAGTTTCAAAAAGCTGCAGAGGAGAGGGACCGCAAGCATCATGAGATATTGAACAAGTATTCTTCCATGTTCCGGAACACGTGTAATGTTATGCTAGCTGTCTGTGCGCGTGCGTGCGCATGTGTGTCTTTTTAGTCTTTCTACCATTTATGCAATAGAAATTGAGTTTAATTGGTATTAAGAAATGAATATTCACGCAATATTTGATGGGGGGAAAATTCTTTTGAGTGCCAACCCCAGTTGAATTTCTTAATCTCTACCTGAAATGTATTTTAACATTTGCGTTGTTCTAATACTAGAAGGTTCACATTTTTGTAAATCAGGCCACGTTAATCTCCTTTGTTGGAACAAATGTTGTTTTGATCCTTTCCTTTGTGAAATGGGAACGGTGGTGGGTCCCCAGCAATGTGGAATGAATGACCTCCGTTTAATGTGTTTCCCGCTTAACGAGTTCTCTGTGATGTTGCCTGGGAGGATGTGCTACGCGGTGAGCTCAAATTAGCCATTATTTTTTTGTCATGAATTTCACCACTCCTATTTAATGTATAATAAACAACAAAAAGGAACAGATGTTTGCAGACTTTTTTTTTTTTACATATAAAAAATAAAAACCTGACTCCTACATATTTCTGTTCTTTCAGTCTTCAGCAGAACCGGTGAATTGTACCTGTAGCGCATGTAAAATCTGGCTGTTTTAAGTAGCTCCTGATAATCTGATTCATGATTAATAATTCTCCGGACTTTTTACTTCTTGCTGCTCCACTGAATAGTTAGTAAATGTAAGAAGAAATTTATCAGTCTTTATGAGAAAGAGAAACATGAAAAAGAGTGCTTTGAACCTGTATTTGGGACCGATACAGAACTCACAACGCACCCCTCCGTTCTTCAGCTGCTGTCCCTGATTTTGTCCACCAGGGGTCAGTATTTAACCACTTTAGCCAGATGAGCGCATGTCACCACATTGCAGGGTGAGGGATAAGTGCTTCAGAAGCAAGCCTTGATTTTGGACAAAAACCTTTGGCTGATATTTAAGCGGGTTTATCCATATAATTAAAATGCTGCAAAAACAATATGGCCGAATTGAAACATGAAGGGAAGATGAAAGAAAAACAGTGTTCTGAAAACAGTGTACCAAAATACACTGTTGTCATGTTCAGATCAGATCCTGCAGTAGATTTAAATACTGGCTAAATTTTTTTCTTCTCCTGACTTCCTCTGACAAACAACTCCTCACCGTGCCTTTGATTCAGCCGGCAGGAACTTCCCCTCTGTAATCCCGAATTAATTGGGCGACGAGTGCATATGGGTTTTACGGTCAGCGGAGGAGGCGAACGTTGGCGGTGATGACGGGGGCACATCCGCCGGATGCTGTCGAATGGGAGTCAAGGAGCGGCGCGGGAGGGGCCACGTGAGCTGGGGGGGGGCGTTCTCACACATCCGGGGACGGCACCTGTGTGTGGGTGGCTGGATGGTGCCCCAATTAGAGTGACCGGCTGCTGCTGCCAGACAGCCTCCAGAGAAGAAGCAGACGGGCAGCGATGCCCACCCGATGCGTTAATTACGGGTTACGACCCGCATTGCCCATTCAGCATGGCACCGTGCAGGATGAAAAAGTGACCCGGGTGAAAGGTCAAAGCCACCACCCCAACCAACAGAGCTCCGCGTGAGAGAGCCTGAGCAATCCGGAAGGTTCCTAGGCCCTGGACATGAGCATGCTCCCTCCGGTTTGGCCTTCCCGACTCTGTGCACGTCTGACTTTTCCAGAAAAAGGATCTCTGTTGATCAGCCTTGCATGGCTGTCATTTCTGGGCCGCTTTCCGTTTCGTTTCATTGCTTAGCTGAAGCCTTTTCTCAAAGCAGCTTAACAATCCTATCTATTTATAGAGCCGGATATTACACTGGAGCAATGCAGGTTAAGTACCTACAAGTTAATAAGTCCCAGGGGGGGCCCTCCAGCATCTAAGCTGAAAACCTTCAGATTTCCACTGTTCCCAACCACGCTGTTGGCAGACACTTCAAGTTCTCCCTACCTGCCACCCTCTGCCGGTTATCTTATTGGCAGGAAAGCATAAATTCATTTATTTCCTCTCCTCAGAGTATTCTCTGACTTAGGCTATTTGGGGGGGGGGGGGGGGGGGGGGGGGGGGGGGGGGGGGGGGGGGGGGGGGGGGGG
>JABFDZ020000066.1:28878869-28890359 GCA_019775955.2 Pollimyrus isidori
TTCGGCTTTTTCCCCCCCATCCCCCCCCCCCCCCCCCATTTTCAAAACCAAGGCTGAACGTTAACGTGCAGCCCGGGCAGTCTGCCTCCTTCGGCAACCAAAGTATTTCGTAGCATGGAGTGCCTGAAACAGACTTAAGTATTAAATAAATAACCAGGCACCCTATAAAATGGTGACTGATGCTCTTAACGACATTAAGACCGACTGGAGCTTCGCATGGGTACAATACTGAGCACATTAGGGGAGATTACAAGCATTAAGGTGCCTGTGGAGCTTTCCAGCCAAACAAATCTCCCAGGCAATTAGCAGGCTGGGGGGATGAAGCTGTCTAAGCTACTGCAGAGATGAATAAACCAAGAGAAGATGGCAGGAAGGATCTTCACCCCCACAGGGAGGAAGAAACAAAAAAAGTAGAAAAGGAAGTTAACTGTTGTTCACTAACTGAGGAGATGCACGGACGGAACTTTTGGAAGTCGGAACACATGATGCTGGTCAAATACTTCCCGATCAGGGTGGGGGTCGGGGGGCGGGCAGTGAAGGTGGGGAGGGTCCAAGGTCTGTAGGGGAGTGAAATCCAGTAAGCTTGCATTTACCCTGCATGCAGGTCTAGCTAAGTGTAGATTTAAAGCTCTGAGATCTCCTGTGAGAAGCCTACAAAACAAGTGCTCTGGAGGGGATGTGCGGCTGAAGGACTGGTCATGGCATTCCGCCTCTTATAACCACCAGTGTTGGTTGGCTGGGTGGGCTTACAAAGCTGCACACCCTCCTGGTCCAAATGGTTTCTCTTAAAAATGAGACATCAAGATGAAAATCAGCAACAAAAATTCTGCATTGTAGAGTTGCTGCACATGCCATTGATCGTGCCTGTAGATTACCAGTTTTTTGTTAATCCATCTGTGCAGCTGGATATTTGGTAAACATGGAGAGCCCTCACTCATACTGCCTTGCCGTTGTCCTGCCACTTCTGTTTACAAATGCAGCTCCATACCCCAAAGATCTGCCTGCGGCCCCACTGAAATGCAACAAAACATGCCCTGACTGAGAATCTAAGCGACCTCTGAGACTCATTTTATACGGTGAAAGTGCAGAACAACAACTTCAGTGCAAGGAAACGGTTTCCTCATACTAACAGCTCCGATAACCACTTGTCCTGAGAAGAGTGTGGTCTACTGAAGCAACTTTCACATTTTTCAGCCAAGAAATGAATCATGAAATGCGTTTTCCAAAATGCATTTGCAGTGTAATTATCTCGTATGTGATTATAATTTAATGAACACATTTATGTAATGCCACCCCATGCCTCGTGGCCTGCGCTATCTGGGTTTGGCTCCATAATCATTGTGTTACACTGGCTAAGCAGCTATGGAAGACGGCGAGATAGATATATGCAATGTATTACCATAATAAAATACTGCCTGTTTCAGGTTTAAGTTTACTTGTTTTGGTGTTGGACAGAATAATGGGGATTGAGTACATTTGACACTTTGGGAAGCAAAATTTGCAGTGAGCAGATGTGACATGTTTTCTAACTTATACTTCACGTCTCTGTATGTCTATCAAAATGTAATCATTCGGGCATTACCATGACAGTTATTGTTGTCTCTGATGCAGTGCCTTGAGTCCACTGTGCCTCATTCTTCACATTCAGGCACTAATTTTCTGAAATTTCAGAATCCTAACCACATACACTCCAGGAGACCAAGAGACGTGTGACCTGGGATTCCTTGGGAGACATATGAATCGTGAACAAACTCAGTTTCTCTCCGAAAGTCAAGACTAAAGGATTGGCTATCTTTAGACAAACACTTCTGGTAAGTATACAACATATAGAGAAGTGATGCCTTGAAAGGGAAGTTGAAAGGAAAGTTTTACCCCACAGAACTCAATGGGCGCTACTTGATAAATTTGAAGACTAAGACACTGGGGATGGTGGGAAAAGGAAGCACGCAATGTGTTTCTTGAAAAATGAGATCGTTCATTCATCGGTTCATTCCTACTGTTACCTACAGATGCTCTTTAGAATAAATTCTGTTCTCACATTTTACCATATGTTTGGTAAACAAGATGAACATGAGGATTAAAATCTTACCTAAAGAACACCCTGAGCAAAATACAGCACTTTCCTGAACATTTGGTGAAAATGAGCTTATTTGATGTTGGTACAATCACTTAGAACTGTATACAGTACTAAGTACCAGCTCAACAGGAGGGTAATGGTGCATTTTTTAATACTTGATATCCTATTGGATCATTGAGTCATTTTACTAGAGGAAAGCATTTGATTTTTCAGGGTACTTTACTTTAGCACATTTTTACCCTGTAGGAACTGGAAACCGGTATAATATTTGGTCTGTTCTAATCCATGATTAAGAATGATAATTTCTGGGTCACTTTTTTGTAGCCATACCACTTGTAATTCAGACTGTGTAATCCACCTGAAGCTAAGCAGGTTTGGGCCTGGCCAGTACTGGGAGACTAACTAGGAAAGTTGGGTTGCTGCTGGAAGAGGTGTTGGTGTGGCCAGCAGGTGAACCCATCCTGTGGCCAGTGTGGATCCCAGTGTGGTGACTGGGACACTGTGACAAGTCCTGACTCTCTGAGATCATAAAATATCTCTGGACATCTTTCTGAAGAGTAGGGGTGGTACTCTGATGTCCTGGTTTAATCTGTTCACTGTGCCCCTGTCAAATATGGCCTCCTAATCATCCTCTGTATCTAACTGATGAATTCTTTCCTGCCCCTTCACCTCCTTAGCTACTGTGTGATGAGTGTACTGGTGCAGAATGGCTGCTGTCACATCTTATAGTGTTGGGGGTTGAAGTGCCTCCCCATCGTGTCTATAAAGCACTTTGGGTGTCTTGAAAGCACTATAATATGCAACATTCATTCATTTAGTATAAGTTGTTTAAATAGAATAGATGTTGAATTTCCATAAAATAAAATTTAAGTCTTATGGCTGTGCGTCGTTTACTTGTTAATACAATCTTCTTTGAGGTTTCTGGGATATTGTTAAGTAAACTGGAATCTCCAAGTTAGTGTGTGGACTGATATGGACTCACTTTTTGTTCAGCTGTTCCCTGTGCTATGCTCCATAGCCCCTTATACAGAAGAAGTGGTGTAGAGTTGTATACTGTTACTTCATTAACCTTTTCACCTGCCCCATGAGACACACATACAGGTGAGAGCAAGTGTAGGGGGCCACAGCGCAGGGTCAGCCAGCATGCAGGGCCCCTGGAGCTGGGGGTTAAGGGCATCGCTCAAGGGCCCACAGACGCGTGAATATTCTGCTGAGGCCAGGCCTTGAATCGGCAACCTTGTGGTCACTGACACACTGAGCCACATACCGCTCTCCAATGGTGATATAGCACGGGCAAGACTGGCAATTTCCCAGGGGCATGACAGCATCCCGCCCACCTACCCAAGTTTTTCCATCACCCACCAACTGACTTTGAAGCTTGCCTGCATCCACCCCACTCCTGGATAAAGATTTACTAGTGTGACCTTTGCACAAATAAAGGCAAATGTCCGATCTTGCAATCTGATTCATGTAGCGTCGTTTGCATACACTTTCTAACACATCTGTGAAATGTATGTAGCTGTAATACATGTAGCTGTAATTCCTACACACCAGTGTATGTGTGACAATCTGTTGTCACCTTCACAAGAGCTACGAATAGTACATTATTAATAAGATCAGAGTGTCATCTCCAAAGTCCACTACCCGTAAGGTTATTCTAGAGATGTTTGCATGTGTTAATCAGATGTTTCAACCTTTTTCTAAATGAAAGCCGGGGTAGGAGTCCAGCACGAACACGATGTCGATTCTCTCCCTGTCTGAGGAATGGGTGGGGTGGGGCGACCATTCTTAGCGCTGCAGCCAAATTCAATTTCAATTTTCCAATCCGAGTTAATTTCACACGGAATGGGACCTGTCTGGATCGGCAATTTATTTCGGGACAATGGGCGCCATCCCAGCGTTCCCGGGGGAACTGCCCCGTAATAACAGTGAGGCGGCTCTCTCGATCGAGCCAGCTGTCCCAAATGAGAGCGCCGCTGCGGCAGTAAGGGGGGGGGGCTGTCATTTAGCGGGCTCAGCAGCACCGCCTAATGAAGAAATGTCGCGTGGCCACGCAAACGGCACTCCGGAGAGCACGCCGCTCTTTACAAATGTCCGGTGCCGGCTGCTTACCTGCAGCTGATTGAGATGCGGGTTTCGTGGCTGGGGAGGGGAGACGAAAGCAGCGTGAAGGAAGCTAAGCCGCTGTCTGAAATGCCCATAAAAAGTGAAAAAAAGTTTAAGCGAAAACATCTTTCAACCCCCCACCTGCTTAACTGCCTCACCTGGTCATTCCCCCTAAACAGCCGCCCCCAACCCCATTCCTGATCCTCAGGAGAAGAATGCATGCTTTAAGCAACACAATTAGTGCAAATCTATCATTACTTATTACTGCCCGCTTACTACAGACACAATTATTCAAGGCAAACGTAATTATCTTAATTATTAATCCCATTTCTGCTGAAAGATCAAAGTGGTGCCTTGCTCAGATGAAAGGGGGTCCTCTCCATCGGCCCCCATCTGAATCAAGTTAACTGCAAAAACCTTGACATCACTCACTGACCAACAGCTAAATGTACCATAAATCCTTTGCATATAATCTGTTTTCCACCATCTGTACAAAGAACCAAGCCTGTAGCCAACAATACATTTCAAGGGGTGTCCAGCAACCCTACCGACAGGTTTCCAGGAGAGCGGGTTGAAGTACCTGGGTACCTGCCTAATCAGTAGCACATTTTTGTTTTTTTATTTTTTTTTTGGTGGGGGGGTTCAAATCCATTGCTTTACTATATAGCTACTTGACTGCACAGAACTGAAGGTATTTTAATAGGATAAAACAGCAGTTAGGTATCTGCAGATATTCGGTGCTAATGAGCTCTCTTATCATATTTTAGTATCTTTAATAAGTGTTATTTTCCATTAATTTTCCCCCCTCTATATTAATTACTTTTCCCTTTTTAAAACTCTAATTCACTCTCTCGTTTTGTTTAATTCTTTCACCCTAAATATATTCCCAATTACGTTCGTCATAATATTTTTGCCAGCCTCTGCCCTACATTCAGTGAACGTTAAAGTTTGATTAAGATTACGATCCTCACCCCCCTGCTTCACGCCGTCCGCGGGGGGCGCCATCCCCGCCCCCCCTGCTTCACGCCGTCCGCGGGGGGCGCCATCCCCGCCCCCCTGCTTGACGCCGTCCGCGGGGGGCGCCATCCCCGCCACGCAATTCCACTCCTCGGTTCCTTGGCGCCATCCCTCCGCTCCTCGATCTGATTACTGTTCGGCTGCGGATGTAAGCTAATGAAGCTCCGCGGCCCTGCCGTGTCACACCCTGACATTTTGTTAGCCTGACTAATCCGTCGTTGGGTATTTAAATCACGCTGGAGGCGGCTACCTGACAGTACTCTGCTGCGCTCAGAGAGCCCGCACTGCTCCCCCCTCAGCCGGCCGTTAAATCCCGTCATAACAGACATAGGGGTGACGGGAAAGCAAAACCGTTAAAGCTGCCCGGATTTCATTACCCCGGGAGGGCTTGATGTTAATTTAAAATGGCAATGTAATCCTTATTGAAGGTTAAATATCATTACAGAATCTCTGTTTGATGTATGGAATAACTCGGGTGTCAGGGATAACCTTTCACCAGATCACCTTGCAACACCAATCTGTGTAATGAGCGTCACAAACAAAAAATGCTAATTATCCCTATTTAATGTAATTATTTAGATTACGTTATTTTAATCTACCCACTCATTTTGAGGATATCATAGAGCATTATAGAGCTATGTGTTTTAGAGCTCTTATAATAGGCCTACATATTCCATCCAATTTCCATAACCAGATTTTGGTACAGGGTCATGGTGGGTCCATCCATCCATTCATTTAAACGCGTAATGCAGCGGGTTTATTGCAAGAATGACAGGACATGCTGGATGGGGTATCAGGCCATGGCGAAGCATGAACACACTCTGATTAAGTTCGAGATACTAATTCAGAAAACCACACGTTTCTGGACTCTGAAAGGAATCTGGAGGACTTGCAGGAAAACCATGCAAACGTGCCCAAACACGTCCAGCCAGGAGTGGGAATCCAAGCCACAACCTCGGATGCATGACAACGGAGCCGCCCACTGAGCCATCGCACCATCGTAAATACGTGCCTTTTCTCAAATGAGCCCTGCTATGTTTACAGGAGCTGATGCAGAGCACACGCAGAAAGTTGAGCTCAGACTCGAAGATTCTGAGCTCGGAAATGCGCGCGCCGCTGCGGTGAGACAGCCGCCAGGCGCTTTCGTCCGTGACAGCGCAATTAATGTCACAGCCACGCTCTTCATTGAAGTTCAAAAGCCCTTGGCAATGCTGGCCAAGGTGTAGCCTCGCAAGATGGCTGTCAGGCACCGGCAGAGGGCCGGCAGCGCGTAGGGGAGAAGAAAGACGGGGACCAGCGCGGCAGCAGAAGCGAGCTACGGCGGGCGGCTTGGACCTGACGTGCGGGGGTGTCAGTGGCTGGGGGAAGTGTTGGGGGGGGGATGCTTAGAGACAGGTGAGATAATTAGCAGCGGACTGACTAGCTGCTCGCTGATGCCGGCCTGTCAAATTTAATGAGTGCTGCAGATGGACCATTTCATCCCAGGAGCCTGCTCTGTTTCATCTCGGCTGGAAATTTAAGGATCTGAGAGGCAAGGAGGCCGAGGCAAATAGAGTGAAATTTTCCTCCCATGCATACCTCCCAGTTCCCACAGATTGTAAGGGGAATATATTCACTGGAACTAATCCTGATAAATAGGAAACAAAATTGCCTTTTTCTTGCCGAGCGCCAGGGCTAACCCGCGGATTTGATGAAGGGAGTAACAGGCCTGGCGGAAGTGGATGATGTTAGGGGTAATTGCAGGCTCGCTGTCTCTATTCCCGACTCTGCTGCGTTTGGTTTGGCCCCGGCTACTTCAGCAGATGGAGTCAGGGGGGGTCATCGTCTCAGCAAAATGTCACCGGCAAACAAATTGCATTGTCCAGTGCTTTCAGGTGGGGTGCAGGGAGGGATCTGTGTTTGCGGCAATGCCTTTGCGCAATCCTGTGCAAACAGACTTGGTATAGGTCAGTTAATGGAAGAAAAAAGAACTGGCATATATGACAGATAAAGGTAGTTATTGCTACATTTGCTGACATATACACTCATCTGCCATAAAATTAAAGCCACTAACAGGTGAAGTGTATTGCATTGATTATCTCATGATAAGAGGTACCCATCAAGGGTGGCATTATATACTAGGCAAGTGAACAGTCAGTTGTGGAAACAGGAATAATGGGTAAACATAAGCATCTGAATGACTTTGACAAGGGTCAAATTGTGATGGCTACATGACAGGGTCAGAGCATCTTCATAATGGCAGCTCTTGTGGGGTGTTCCTAGTATACAGTAATTAATACCTAGAGAAAGTTGTCTAAGGAAGGCCAGTTGGTGAACCGGTGATGGGGTTTGGGGCACCCAAGGCCCAATGATGCACATCGGGAATGAAGGCTAGCCGGTGTGGTCCAATCCCACAGAAGAGCTGCAGTAGTACAAATTGCTGAAAGGGTTAATGCTGCCTAGGATAGAAAGGTGTCAGGACACAGCGGAGTGCGGCTTGTAGCGTATGGGGCTGCGTAGCCCATGCTGCCCCCTGTCCAGTGTGGAAAGCGGCTACGATGGGGACATGATCATCAGAGCTGGACCAAGGAGAGATGGAAGAAGGCCACCTGGTCTGATAAGTCACGTGTTCTGTTCTATCATGCAGACAGCTGGGTGTGTGCGTCCTTTACCTTAAGAAGAGATGGCACCAGGATGCACTATGGGAAGAAGGCAGCAGAGGCAGTGTGGTGCTCTGGGCAATGTTCTGCTGGGAAACCTTGGGTTCAGGCCTTCATGTGGATGTTACTTTGTGAATATGACTTTGGTTACAGTATTCCGTGATGGTATCAGCAGGATAATGCACCCATCCACACTGCAAAAATTGTTCAGGAACATAAAAAAGAGTTCCAGGTGTTGACCTGGCCTCCAGATTCCCCAGATATCAGTCAAATAGAGCTTCTGTGGGATGGGCTGGACAAACATATCCAATCCATAGAGGCCCCACCTCCCAACTCACAGGACTTAAAGGATCTGCTGCTAACGTCTTGTTGCAGAAATTCCACAGGATGCCTTCAGAGGTCTTGTGGAGTCTGTGCTTCGATGGTCTTTGCTGTTTTGGTGGTGCCATGGGGACAATATTAGGCAGGTGGTTTTAATGTTATGGCTGATTGTTGTGTAATATTATGGTGCCTACATACAATGCAGGTCTCAGCTATAAGGCCTCAGAATATACTACACTAATACTGTATTTAACCACAGTACTCCCTAGACTGTGTGTCGGTGGGGGTGTGCGGGGAGTTTGCGTCTTCTAACCCCATTTATGAGGATGTCCTCTCGGTTCCTGCTGCAGAATGAACTCATGCAGTTAGGAAACCCATCGTCTTTAAATCTCCCATAGTGTGAGGGCATGTGTGCCTTGCGATACACTGGCATCACATTCACAGTGCCCCTTGACATGACCTGTGCTTCCTGCGTCAGGGACCAGGCTCTCTGCAACCCCAAACTGCATCGGTAGCATGGAGGATAGATATCTTGTTTTATGGCAAGATTTACGTTCAAAACCCCAGTTACGTTTCAGGCAACATTAAGGGAAAGGGACAGAGGACGAATCAGGGAGCAAAGAGTCGGCTTTGCCTGCAGACGGCAGGCCGGTGTCACAGCGGCAAAGCTGTTAACACTTCTGCATCAAAATGTCCAGCCCGCATGTATTTACATCAAAGAAAGCTCAGGAGGTCCGAGCAAATCGCTCACTTTCTGCCGCATGCCAGTCAGGAGCTTTTTGTATTTCCCCTGTGAAGGGAGGCCTTGAAATTGCACACGCGTTGAATTATTTATGAAATGAAAGCTCTCAAAAGATTTAATTGCATATATTATTCCATAAGCAGTAAACAATTTTGTAGAAGTACTACAGTGTTGGCTTTTTAGTGGTGCTAAAATACTACTAGTACTATTATCTTGGGGTTAACATGAGTTTAACCCTTAAACATGCAATAATACCTCTGTGATACGGCGTGATGCTCAATTTCGAACAATAATATTTATCATTGTGTCATGGGTTGATCTGGTTTTCACTTTATCCTTTTAAATTTTTAATGATGGTATTTCAAAGCTGCATATTTGCTGAATTTTGCAAAACTGGCAGAGTTTACTATTTCAATCTAAACTGCAGACTTAAATTTTTATGGCTAAGAGCGAAAACACAACTTCCTTAATGTAATAATTACGTGAGCTACGTTTTCGTTATAGCAGACCACCTGGAAATCAGTGCTGAAATGGATGGGAACAGCATGATTGTTATGATTTTCCTTTTGTGAGTTCATTTGCATATCCTTTTATTAAATTCCTGCTAAACAGAAATTCTAATCATTACCATGGAAATTAAAGAGCTTATTAAGCACACTTGCCTTTTGATGTAATCATTATAATTATGTTGTTTTTGTCTTATCAGTACAGTTTTGTGTTATACGGTGAATGGACTCTAGTTCTGTCGTTTAATAATGTTTCAATTATTCAGATAGAATATTTTGCTGGGGTAAGTCTGTTTACGGGTGTAACACTCTAGGATTCTACACAGAGATAACGTTATTCATTCAAAGCGGATCACCACACACCAAACAAATGGCGCTGACTAAAAAATTATAACGTAACTCAATAAAACGAAAAACAAATCGCAGGCCATTGAGGAGGCATCTTTTTTATTTTTTTAACAAATGGACTGCAGACAGTCATTTTTCTTTGTTAGCTCAATTGCGACGTAGTAATAAAAATAATTGTTGAAGCTATGTTTCAGGTTATGACATAAATTATAGCACAGTGTCACGCAAATGTATTTGATTTTTTTTGTAAAATGTACAGAGATTGTAAATGTAATTAAATTAGTGGACGCGCGTCAGTGTGTTGTAGTACCAACAATGGCCACAATCAGGGCTCGGCTTTGAGGAACAAGCTGACTTTGTTATTGCAGCCTACTTCGTTATCATGGGACTCATTTGCATTATCATTTTGATTACCTCGCGAGTGTTATCCATCCTTCGAAACCTCGGTTAATTTCTTATTGCAATGGATTGAACTGCTGGAATTAATGAAATTCAACCCTTGCTCGAACTTTTTTTTTCTATTTGTTTGTTTTGTTTACCGCCAATTCTTGGAACGTTTGCGCAATCTATTATGCAAATACATGACTGACCCATGCATACCTTTCAAATTAAAATTAAACTCAGCAGCACTTTGTGTTCCTTTGCAGATCAGCTGCTGCATATTCAATATACTTTCACATGACTTTCATACAAGTGCAATTTATGTTTGCAACAATCCCATCAAAAGCTTGCAGATAACATTTTCCATTGCGCTTAATTGCTTTTGATTTGTTCAAGCATAAACATTTTGACTGCATGCTAGAAAACATTTTTCCCCATTTTTATAACTTTTGTCGTGTTTGTTCAATAAAGCAAAGATTTATTGACATATGTATCAAGATGTAAAGCAGGTGTTTGTTTTGCATATCAAGCCAAGAAACTGGGGCAATTTAAATGAGAATTAAATGACAATAAGTCAGGAAGGAAGAGACGTGAAAGACTGATTTTGTTTTTTGGAACACTGGCAGTTTTGAAATAACTATCCACTCTTTTTTCCGTGCACCACTGAAGTGTTCAGCCATTCAGACAGAGAACATAATTAATAGCTGTTTTTTGCATATGTTGCACAAGCATTTTACAGTGCCTTCCACAGACATCTATTTCTCCTATTTTCCTAGGTTTTAATACATGCCATTTAAGGACATTCCTTGCCTTCACATGTGCCTTATTACCCGTTATATAGAGACTGGGTACCAAGGCCGCCATGTCTTCTTCGTACCCCACCTTCACTGGGTGTTTCCCCTTGTGGCGACCCCAAAACAGCTGCCCGTGTCCCCACCCTCATACTCAAATGCAATCCTCATTCTGTCCCCCACCTCCCTAGTCTGTTATATTCACCATCTCGCTTCATAGCGCATCTAACAGGATGAAAGAAGATTTTACACAACAAACTGCTAAGATTGCAGCACTTAGTCAGACAACTGCATGAATGACTCTGTAAGATGTTATACTGCTATATATGTTATACACTCACCAAAAGGATTATTAGGAACACCATACTAATACGGTGTTTGACCCCCCTTTCGCCTTCAGAACTGCCTTCTACATGGCATTGATTCAACAAGGTGCTGAAAGCATTCTTTAGAAATGTTGGCCCATATTGATAGGATAGCATATTGCAGTTGATGGAGATTTGTGGGATGCACATCCAGGGCACGAAGCTCCCGTTCCACCACATATCAAAGATGCTCTATT
>JABFDZ020000066.1:28893058-28920018 GCA_019775955.2 Pollimyrus isidori
CCCCCCCCCCCCCCCCCCCCCCCCCCCCCCCCCCCCCCCCCCCCCCCCCCCCCCCCCCGCCGCCCCCCCCCCCCCCCGGCCTATGTAGGACATCAAAATGGGGGAAGGAGGAGCTGACGGTGAGATGGGGGACACTCTCTGCTCCTCAACTCAGATCTGTCGAGTCGAGCCGGCGTTTCAAAGCTTCCCTCTTGAACCCATGGTTTGAATGTCATCCCTCAGCCGGCTAAAAGTGGTGCTGCTATTGGACCCTCAGGCAGAGTACTTTATCTGGTACGTTTCAGCATTATCCGCTCGCATTAAAGGGCAAGTTATAGAAAATGCAGGATTTAAGAGTGTGAAATGAGATGTTCCATTTCTTGAGAAGTACAGAGAGTAAAACCTGCATCCTTCTGCTCCGAGGGTCAGTCCTCGAGTCTCCGCACAACCTGCTATTTGTCATCCACTTAAAAAAAAAAAAAAAAAAACTAAAAATAGGCCCTTATAAAGATTGTATGGATCAGCCTGCTCTCCTGGATGCTCCTTGTTTTTCCATGACTTCTAATTCGCAGTGCGATCTGCTACATCGCTCCGCTGGATCCATTGTAAATGCCAGGTCTGCTCGGCCCACTGCTGTCTGTAATGACTACCATTGTAATGGTGCCCCACTCTCCAGGCGTGGGCGGTACTTCGGGAATATCCGAAGAATTCCTCTCAGCTGGGATCGCGTGCTCGGAGCATTGACCTTCGTACTCCAACCCCGACCTGATGGTATTGAGAAAATGGGGGTGAACTGGAACGGTGTCTTTCGTATCGACCTTGGAGAGTGATGGAAACAGTCAAGTGAGATAAAAGCAGAGTCTGCCCCCTTTTTATGTGAGTCTTGGCAGGAGAATTAGCACACAGTGAAGAGCAGATTTGAGTCTGACTGACCAACCTGCATCTTTGCATGTAATATCCAAAAAGTGCTCTTTCTGTACTTGTTTTATTATTTGATTTACTAAATGCCACGATTGCTGTTTAATTTGACTATTTTAACCTATACGATGTGAGAGTGGCACCAGAGGACCTTTTCTTGGCTTCTGTGGGGGACGCCTCCCACCATGAAAAGCTAGACTAAAAAGTACTCACTCACTGAATTATATAATATATCAATCCATTTCCCAGATCCAGTTGTCCTATGCAGCCTGGTGGGGGTCTGGAGTCTATTCTGGAAGCTACAGGCGCAACACAGGGAATAACCCAGGATGGGGCACCGACCCATTGTGGGGGTATAACATATATGATATTATATATTTTAGAATTTAAATGTCATTTAATTACATGGGTCTCAATAATCAGACATCATTCTATGAAATATGTAACAGCAATTAGATCTTCACAGCACATTTAAAGTATATATTTAGTATGCTGTTAGCCACTGCCTGTAACAGAACCTTGTGTTTCAGAGATAGCCTCAAGCATCTCCAGCGCTGCATTTTAACTACCACCTACTGTAATTTTCCAAATGTCAGCATAATAAAGAGTGATTACATGGCTTGCTCAGAGGAATATACTGAATAATCATGACAATGAAAACCGCAATAACACTCTTCCACTTTTAATGTACAAATTACCCGCTTCGGTGAAAAGGATGCATCTCTTTGCATGTGAGGTGATGAATCTGTCCGTGGGTTAAGCGTATCATTAGTTTGGCTGCTTGCGTGGTCAGCATTTGAGGCACTGACATTCTAAGACGGCTCCTCTGTTTAACAACATTAGTATGTTCTAAATTAGCGTTACTTTGCTTCTGCCAGATATATTACGAGGTTCAATCTGTAAAATTCTAACTGAACCCACTACAGCACATTTCCCCAGCAAGATGATAATATTATTGATGGACTCATAGATTTACTTCTTTCTGGAGAATTTGCTTTACAGTACATGTTAAGCATACATAAATCAACAATAAAAATACTTAAATGCGTAGG
This sequence comes from Pollimyrus isidori, assembly GCA_019775955.2. Lineage (NCBI taxonomy): Eukaryota > Metazoa > Chordata > Actinopteri > Osteoglossiformes > Mormyridae > Pollimyrus > Pollimyrus isidori. The sequence continues at coordinate 28,895,008 of JABFDZ020000066.1, forward strand.
AGTGACCCATTGTATGAATTGTTAATGACATCATAAGACAAAAATTTTCAGGCCAATCAGGAGGAAGCCACAACATTTCCTTGGGCGTGGCCTCTTCTCTGTTATTTAAAGCCTGTTGCTGGAATGATAGACTTCAATGCACACTTTGAAGTCAGCCGTGATAATTCCGTGAGCCAGGCTGAAGGCTATATTCCCACTGTTTTCCCTAACATGCATTTTTATTTCTTTCTAATGAGCTTCCACATATTTTTATCCCTATTTTGATTATCTTGTTAAGGTTGTTTTTGTTTTCAGCTGTAAGGATTCATCCAGTACTGGATGAAGAAGATGAGTACAAGCCCCTGCATGGTTTTTAAAGTAACACAATCATTACTGTGTCTATTTTCAGACTTCTTCGTTTACTTTCAAGGTGCAGACTTTACAGAGGCTTAGTGAAATGTGCATAATTTTTAGATATCTGAGATAGTCTATCTTCCACGATGGTGGGGAGTATGTGTACTCCCAAGCTTTGATGTTTTCCAAAATAATAATGCGTTCGAGGTAGTGTTTGTCCTTATTAAACCGATAAGCATTTCCGTGGTTTTTCTTGTGTCTGGGGCTAATGAGTTTTCTGTCCGCCATCTGGTAGAATCCCCTTCTGTAGGTGTTATCATCCATCGAGTGGAGACCAAGCAGCACAGCATCATCGAGTGATTTCATTAGAGGGCAGTTGGTCTAATGAGTTGCTTTGGTGGCTGAGAAGGAACCCGAGTGAGAACAATGTCACACACATGACTGATGGCAGCCAAACATTTATGGCTGGTTATGAGATTATAAGCTTCTAATCAGGCATACAGTGCTGTTGCTAAAACCTATATATTGTATTTTAATTAGCACTGAGTCCTTCTGCAGTTTATTAAATGCTGAGGTGAAGTCAATGAAAAAAATACAAACACGAGGCCGGTGTCTTAAGATGTTTGTAATTTAATGTCTGTGATTTAGAAGATTGAAGGTAATTGATTTAAAATGCTTCATAGCTATTGGGCTTGGTGTAGTTGAGCAATTGGGTGAGATGTTTTCGTGTATGGGAATAATTGTACTGCTTTTCCGGGATGTTGGAATTGCCTGGTTATCAAGGACAAAATAATACTGGCTGATGCAGTTTTTGGGGAGAGTACCTTCTCAAAAGGCTTGATCTAGGCCATTTGTGTTGATGTAGAAAACCCATTTTTAACTGGTATTGTGGTAACCTCTCCTAAATCAGTTGTAGACGACATGACATATTAACTTAATCAAATCTGTCAGAATGTGAGTTAAGATCCTCCGCTGTATTGTTTCCATAGCGATGATGGTTTTGCCATATGCTATGCCAAGCCCTTCTGGGTTGGTTTACCCATAACTGCTACCTGACCTGATATTTGTATGTGCTCTTTGGTTTGATTCATCTTGCTTTTATTAAATATCTTCTGGATTGTTGTCTTTTAAAACCCTTCCATACGTGCACATAAATGACATCTGACCGCCTTTTCATAAAAGAGCAGGCTTAGTAATTCTCGCAAGTTCTAAGCTCGAATTCATAGTCTCCTTTTATGATTTTTAGACCTTATGTTCAGGCATATTCACATACACATTTAGTTGATTTCCCTGATAATTTTATTGTCTGGCAAAAGCAAAATCACTCACAAAATCCAAGTAGAGAAAGCAGGTGATTTCTGACTGGTTTGTTCAAGGAAAACAGAAATATTCACTGGGCTTCTGAGATGTTTGTTGAGGTATTACACTGATCCTTAACGAATGTGCGTCAGACATTAATATAATTAGAAGGTGTTGTTTTCTAGGGCCTGCGTGGATGCATCTTTTAATTAAACATTGGTTACCTCCTTCCAGGTTTTATGCCCTGAATGTTAATTTTGGTGGAAGTGTTGTGTAGACAAGACACCCTCAGCATGTTGTTAGAATGTGGAGTAATTTTCAGGTGGACATTAAGGGGCCTAGCAGGTGACAGGCCAATCTCACTTTGCAACTTATTCTGTATACATCCATCCATCCATCCATCCATCCATACATATATCATCCATCCATCTAGCCGTACATATGTACATACGTCATCCATCCATCATCCATCCGTACATATGTACATACGTCATCCATCCATCCATCATCCATCCGTACATATGTACATACATCATCCATCCATCCATCCATCCATCATCCATCCGTACATATGTACATACATCATCCATCCATCCATCATCCATCCATCCATCCATCCATCATCCATCCGTACATATGTACATACATCATCCATCCATCCATCCATCCATCCATCATCCTTCTGTACATATGTACATACATCATCCATCATCCATCCATCCATCCATCCATCATCCATCCGTACATATGTACATACATCATCCATCCATTCATCCATCCATCCATCATGTATCCGTAGATATGTACATACATCATCCATCCATCCATCCATCCATCCGTACATACATCATCCATCTATCCATCTTATACAACTGCTTATGAAGTGTCAGGCCTCTCAGAATCATTTATCAATGGCTGAACTGTATAGAAATACACAAGAAATGTACATTTCTGAATCATTAGTCAGGTTATCAGTCAGAGACTCCTCAAAAGAAGCATCATGATGTCATTATCAGTAGAGCTTGGAAATCATTACCAGTCAAAAGTCTTTACACACCACAAGTTTTTTCCACTTTTCATTTTCGTTCATAAACTGCAGTTTTTTTATTTTTAGATAACGCTTTGGAAAGCTACGTGAACAACTATAAATGGAAATATAAGTCAAATAAAACCTTTAAAACATGGGAAGAGTATGTAACATTGCATGTCTGACATTCTGTTGACTGGTTGTGTGGTGATGGCACAGTCAGATTCTAGGCTCTCCTTTAACTTTAAATGCACTAGTTAAGCACTTCCTCCCATGAAACAGAGCAGTATTTGATGTAGCCTATAGATAGAATGCCTCGAATTTTCTCTTCTTTGATTAATCTACTTTGATGAATCAATGATATGACATTTTCTTGCTAATAAAGGTACTTAAATGGTGCACATACTGTAAATTTATTTCATAGCAATGAATATTGGGTGTATTTTTAGTAAATGTTTAGTGATTAACATGCAAATGTAGAAAATAGTGCTTGCAAAAACATTTGACTGGCAGTGTACATCCCAGCACTAAAGGCTCCACTGGAATTTATTCATTTTCTTTGATTAAATGTTACTTGGCTAGTAGCTTAACTGACAATGTTCTAGGTATAAACTGATGAAACATCTTAATTATCCAACCGTCAAAAATAGGAAATGGAAACATCTGATTGGCAGTATCTGAATAAACTGGTTTAATACTCAGTTAACCAGTACTATAGTATGGTTTTTTACTTTTTAATTCCTTTCGCTGTACCCAGTTGTCATCAAATGTAAATAAGATGGACAGCCCCACCGCGGAATGTTAGCATCCATCTGTTTCAAAACTCAAGTTACCACTGAGCCTCCCTCCCTCCAAATGCCTGGGGTCTCACTCTGCCTCTCCTTCTGTTGGTGGGGGTCATTCTTTTAAGTGGTCATACGCCTATACTGTGTGCACCTTTACATTGCTGGAATCATTCGGTAATTGAAAAGTGAAATTTTGTGGTATTAGTTTTAGAATTATTTGTTTACTGCATGAACTTTCTAATTAATAGTCTTTGTATGTTGAGAGTGTTGCCGTGCAATTATGGTTTAAGCATAAAATGCTACCTTCAAAAAATAAAATTTAAACCATATGTAAAATCTAATATAGTTATATTTAACCACTACTATTACAGTATAAACTACAGATTAAATCATATGTTGTTGGAGAACCAGGTGGCAGTGATTAAGGACATACAACAGATGACCTCTTATACAACATAACTTAAATGGCACTGCTTCAGTTAAAAATCTGAATTGTATAAATGTTTAAATTAAAGATTTAAATTAATATAGCTGGTAAAAGAGAAAGTAATGTTGAGAATAAATTCCAGACACGTAGTCATTAAAATGGAAAGGTCACAGCTTAAAGCATTGTCTTGTTCGGGACTAGGCAGATGAAATGGTCAAATGAGAGATCAAAGTGATCAAAGTAGCACAGAAACAGCAAAACACTGCTCTGTTCTCTGGTGTCCGATCACTCTGAGTAACGGAACGTTCCCGTGGAAAATGTGACCCATTAATCAGAAGGTATGACTTATCTAAAAAAAGACTGGCCCTCGTGATTTGGCCTGTGAACTGTTTGATTCTGTCAGGCGGGAGGACCTCCATCATCTCTGTCTGTCGGGGGGGGGGGATAAAACCCGGCATTTCTTTGGAGTCCCCCCCCACCGCCACACACACACACACACGCACACACGCACACACACACACACACACACACACACACACACACACAGACCAATACTCCCCACAGGAGTGAGAAAGGCAGCAGACAACCCAACTTTGTCTTTGCTTCAGTGGGGGGCATGCCCCTCCATGCTGACAGATGTCCACACAACGCAACACTGATAGTCATCCTCACGCATCGCCACCTGCTGCCAGGAGAACAGAAGTCTCTGGAACTAAACAGCACTGCCAACATGGGCACATATACCACAGGAGATCAAAGGTTGTAAACCCTCAGTGTTGACATCCATCCATCCATCCATCCATCCATCCATCTATTCTATCTATCTAATTTTTCTATAAGAGTATAATTATATTTGTGAAAATATGGAACACTGTTCAGGAGCAGGAAAACTTAAGTCTGGACTCGGTCAATCAATGTACTCTAGGAATTGGCTACCTGGCTGGATCAAACACAGCCCCCATTTTCACCATGGGTGTCATGGCATTGTGTTTAAGTCTTAGGTGATGTTCAAATGTAGATTTATAAATTAACAAATAAACAAAATGCATGAGACAGCGATATGAATGTCTTTAAATGTCCACATGTAAATACAAGTATGCAAATGTATTTCATTTTTCTGTTGTGGTAATATTCCTTTGTTGTTTCTGTTTGGAAATATAGTTTTTATGTGAAGCACAATTGCCTGTTGGTGAATGATTTGATATTACCTGTAAAATTAGTGATTCCAATAAAAAGTATAAAACCTGTATGAGGTTCATTATTGAATGCTGCCAAGGATTAGACCGTCTCGGACTCTTGCATGTGTTCAAAGCTATCAATTATCTGATAAGGTATTCTAAACAAAACAAGAAAGTAAGAAGGTAAAACAATAATTCAATGGCAGCAATTGCAATATTGTTATGAAGCGTAATGGAATGGCCTGGAATATTGGCAACATTACAGTAACAAGTTATCTTTCAGGAGATAGAAATGCCTATTGATTTATTCACTGCATCGCCACATAGAGGATTAAACGGAATGAAAGAAAGTTTGGAATTGAAGAATATTACTTATTAACCCCAGAATCAAATGAAAACACAGAAGGAAAGCTTTTCAAATATTAAGCATCCATGGTGTTTAAAATGTGAATTCATAGCTGGATGCAGAAAGGTGGGAAATTTAATGTTGCAGAGAGATACATTGTAAACAGCGGTGCATGTTTTCGTTGTGTTGTGCATACAGAATTTATCTCTCCCCCCCCCCCGGTTTGGGCTGGTAGAGTCGGCAGCCCCCTTGTAATGGGTCTCTTTGCTACAGAGAAACAAAGCTAGAGCAGACAGACATAATAAGAGGGAGGGGGGGAGCTGACATTTTGAAAGGTATGCAAATGGGTGCAAAAAAGTTTGTGGAGCTCCGGGACGGACGCGGAGTTCGTTTGTTCTCCAGGCCCTGCAGCTGCTCTCGGGACACTGTTGGCAGGGGATCTTAGGCGGGAGCGGCGTGCTGGGGAGACGCCGGTGCGTGACAGGGGCCGGCCATCAGCCGGAGACAGCTGGAGGTGGTCCCAGCGAAGTTGGGGTTGGGGATGGAGGGGGGTTGTGTGTGTGGTGCAGGAGGGATCCATTGTGCCTTTGAAGGAGGCCAGGTGTGGTGGAACAGTTCCAGGCCCTCTGGTCTCCTCTCTGCTGTCTCGCGCCGTCCCACAGGTGAGCCTCCATCTGTCTTCAGAGCTGCCCCGGCGTGCGTCCACACCATCCACCGTAATTAAACCCCCCCCCTCCAGTACTACCTTGGCTTGGGAACTGCCACCGCCGACCCTCGAGCCAGCGGTGCGCACACACACACGCACACGCTCGCAAACCCAACCCCCCCTCATCATCCCTCCTCAAAAACCAAAGGTGCCAACAAATTAGATTCATCTCTTGCCGCCGCCTCCCGTCCTCTGCCGTCCGCCGCTGCTCTCCCATTGCCGCGCCTGGCTGCCTCGCCTTGCCGACGGCTCCGCTGCCTTCGAAGGCAGAACCTGACGGGACTCATCCAAGCCACTGGGGCGTATCAAGTCCTTCTAGATTCGCAAAATCTGCTGCCGTGAGATATCCATCGCGAGCTCTCGTTCGCTTCCCCGCCACGTCCAACTGGTAATTAAAGGAACACACGCAGCACATACGGCTGTGCAGGCATGCTACCGTGGTTTCTATCTACCGCATGGAAGCTGCGCTCCTGTGTTAGTCAGGAGGTGCCATTTTCAGCCGCTTGCATCGACACCAGTAAGTTAGAGGGAAAGCCGGAATTGCACAATTAGATCTTGTAGTGGAATGGAAGGCGGCCTCTTTCCAGACGCTATCATCCAAGCTGGGGGTGCTCTTCCCATGGGTGTGACTGTGCCAGGTTTGGTTTGACCAGCACCGGTGGCTTTTGTGTGATGGCTACCCCTCCTTTCCTCCACGATGTAACTGGTAAATTCGGCCCTAGCTTAACTGGCACACTCTGTACTCTCTCCGCAGGATTTCCTCGTCTGTGCCGCCATCATTCCCTTTGTGTATAAATTTGGCGGCACTTTAACATGGAAAAACAATCCCAGCCTTTAATCAACTTAATGAAATGGAGTCTATTTTGATCAGCCAGCCAAAGCAAAATATTTTTAAATGGAGTCATTTCTATGGTCTGCTCATATATGTTCTGGATGAGTGACTGGAGAGCGAAAATCACTTAAAACTGCAAATTATTAAATCTTTAAGCAAATTTTTTAATAACTGCATTTATGTTGATTTATGTATATGGGGATATAAGGCTGTTTATATCAGCTGTATTAGCAAGTAAACCATCATATTTTGCAGAAGCTGTAAGATACAAATTGCAGCTTTTGGTAAAAATACTTGTTGGAAAGAGTTAAACTTTGAAATAATCTTTTATATTGACCTTTAATTCTTCATAATACAGACAATTTAAATAAATGACGTGGATTTATGATACATTTTTATATCTGACAAATTCAGTTTTTTCCACACAAGAATAAAAATACAGTTCTGCAGCTAAAAATACACAAATTAAACTGAAATTTAATGAGCCCTCTGTGAGAGAAAAATAAAAAGATATAAGTTCACATTATGTTTAGTCAGTGAGGGAAAAGCCTTATCGCTCGGAGACTGTTACCATGGCAACATGCCTTGCCGAATTCATTTTAAGGGTGAGAAATGTGGTCTCAAAGACTGAGTTTACTTCCTGGGTTTGATTAAATCTTCCAGTTTTTCGTTTTATACACTGAAAACATTTAATTACTGAGCAAATCAATGAAAATGTAATATTAGTTTTTCACCTGACAAGATTTCAAATTTAATTCTGACTGCTAATTAGTATTAATTAATTAGTGGGGTGGGGGTTGGGGAGATGAATGCCAGGGTTGGGACAGCATCAGGTGATGAGCTTATTAATTAACATCACCTTTGTTTTGACACCAATCACATAAGACTGTTGGCTCCAAGGCTCAGAACATGCCCCGGGACCTGGAACCCACACCACACATGGAGCTCTTTGTACAACCAATCCCCTTGATTTATTTGCTTTTGTTGTTCCTAACTTCCACTGTTTTCGTTAAAGCTGTCTCCACTCCTGTACCCAAATCAATTCCCCATTCCTTCTGTCAGTGTTTGACATCCCACTCAAAACAGATCTTACAATGTAATGAGCCTTCTGTTGTCCCTGTCAATAAAAGCACCCACAAAAAAAAAATGCTTCATTTTAATCTGCATTGGGTTACATTCACAAAGTGACGTCAATGCATTGAGGTAGCGTAATTATGGACTGGGAGGGGGCAAAAAGTTATTTCCAATTGGACAGATATACCCGTTTGTTTTAACAATATAGATATACAGATAAATCATTCAGGTTTTCATTAATAAAGTTTTATCGGCTTGCATTTAAGTATTTGTAGTGATTTTTTTCATAATTGGCACCCTATTCCCCATCTTGTGCTCATAGCTTCTGAGGTAGCCTCCACATCGCCCCTATCTCTGCATAGTAGTAGTACAGGAGCACAGGGAACTGTGCTGTCCCCTCTCCAATTCACCCTGTACACCTCAGATTTCTGCTACAACTGTGAATCATGCCACATTCAGAAGTTTGCGGATGATACAGCCATCATTGGGTGTATCAGGGATGACCAGGAAGAGGAATATAGGGGTCTGGTTAAGAATTTTGTCACTTGGTGCCACACAAACCACCTACTGCTCTACACCTCGAAAACCAAGGAAATGGTCATAAACTTTGGGAGGTCCAGACCAAGTCCAGAACCAGTCCAAATCATGGGAGAAGAGGTGGAGGTGGTAAGTACTTAGGGCTGTGGGTGGACAACAAACTGGACTGGACAAACAACACACAGCACCTATATAAAAAGGGCCAAAGCAGACTGTACTTCCTGAGGAGGTTGAGGTCCTTCAACATGTGCAGGAAGCTCCTGTGGATGTTTTACCAGTCTGTGGTGGCTAGCGTCCTTTTCTACGCTGTTGTGTGCTGGGGGAGCAGCACAGCAAAGAAGGACTCATCCAGGCTGGATAAGCTGATCAGGAGGGCCAGCTCTGTGGTTGGCAAGAAACTGGACACTCTGGTGACAGTGGTGGAAAAAAGTCACTTAAGAAGTTACTGGACATTATGGACAATGTCAGTCACCCTCTGCACATTGATATAAGCAACCAGAGGAGCTCGTTCAGCAACAGGTTGCTTCTCCCTAAGTCTAGGACCAATAGGTTTAAAAACTCTTTTGTCCCACATGCCATCAAAGTGTACAACTCCTTGCTGGGTGGGAAGGGGAGTGGAAACAGGAGGACAGAGGAATAACTCAACGGCAATACTGGTCTGTGCAATAGCCCTTCAATTTATTTAATTTATTACACTAGAAATACATTATGTATATAATGCTTTATATTATATATGTGTATTCATTCTTGTAACTGTAATATGTGATGTGTGATGTGTAATGTGTCGGTGCACTGCTACTGGAGGACCCTTTCTGAGGGATTAATAAAGTTCTATCTATCTATCTATCTATCTATCTATCTATCTATCTATCTATCTATCTATCTATCAAAGTGGGTATGGAAAATGGCTGGATGGGTGGATGGATGCTTGGATGGATGTCCATCATGTTATTGATACACCAAAAGTGATGTGGCTCTGGTTCTGCAGTCCATAGGCCTGATCACTTGTAGAACTTGGTAGCGTTCATTTTAAATATAACAGCTAACCCAGCTGTCTCACTTCTGAGGTACAGTTGCCCCCCCCCCCCCCCCAATAAGCAAAACCTCATTCTTATAAATAACTTTTTGTACTCACTATAATGTTTTGTACATATCATACTGTTTTGTACATGCTGTTTTTATAATTCACAGATGGTACTCTACTTACGAACAAGATACTGAACGGCCATTTGTAACTTGAAATGTTCGTAAGTCGTCATTCAACGTCAGTTTAAGGATATACGCAAGTACTAAGAAGTAGGACGCTGGGAGTACTCACGCAAAGCTGCTGCACCGTGCGAGTAGCGGACAGAAGTCATACTAGGCAGAATTGGCGCGTAGAAAAAAAAAATGATGTTGTGGACGGGAAACTGGGGCCCAATGAACACAATTTGGACTTACAGTTCTCTTTGTTTGTATGTCTGAAAGTTTGTAAGTTGAAAGTTTGTAAGTAGAGGAGCGTCTGTACTTGTCATGACATGCAATTCTGCATTTTTTACACATTTATCAATATCCACATTGTAATGACTAGACAATATTTGACCACTGCCTTGTCTTAACTGTGTATGTATTACAGCCATTGAGAGCTGGAGACAAAATCTTCATATCAACATACTCTGCCACAAACCGTGATTCTGATCTATTTCGCCTTTCTCCTTAAGGAATGGCCTTCACCAGAATGACCAAAATGTTCTCCTTTTGCAGAAATAGATATTGCCGTAGTGATTTCGTTGAAGGCGGTTGGGTTGTGGACAGGTCCAGGTGCTCGCATGACAGCGGAATATTGCTGCGATATCTCTATGGATTCGATCTGCTGCCCCAGTGGCGTGTCACTCTCTCAAGATCACATTTTATTTGCTTTCTGCCGGGAGCTTCCACTAAGGCTTCCATACCTCATGAAAAATAAAAATAAATAAAACGTTTAAATCAAAATTGATTCATACCATCTCCGATGAATGGTGCCAACTCTTTTTGTCTATGGAGAATTCATGGAAGTGGTGTTTTCAGGTGTTATTTAATAATGGCATCCATGTTCAAGTGCTTTAGCTGGAGGTGATACAGTGATACAGTGAGTAGTAATGTAACCTCACACCAGTAGCATTGCAGGTTTGAATCCCCTCCCAGAGAGTTTGCATACTCTCCTACTGTCATGTGAAGCAGTCCAAAGACACCATGACTGGATAAGGGGGATGTTGGCCAGATAGATATCCAGACCCCTGGAGATCGCTGGCAGCTGTTAGAGCTATGAGACTCTCCTATTAGCTCTGCACAGTAGCTTGGGGTCGGTTTTCCCCCCGATCTGACTCTGTATTTCCCTGGAACTTAAAGACACCAGCAGCAGTTTGCAAGCCATTGCACAAACTCTTAACGGGATTCAGGCTGCACTTTGACTGGGCTGCCCAAGGACGCTAAGCTTTCTCACATGTCCTGTCAACATTGCATATTTGCCTCTTCGACTGTATATATATTTCCTTCCTTATCTGTGACCCTGCCCTGCAGGTGCCTGGCCACTATAATCACGTTATGTTGCTAAGATATCCAGCCTTCTCAAACTGTCTGGTCATGAGAACACGCAAGAAGGTTCAGGATAGCCAGATATATAGGAAATTTAGGGAAACAGCTCAATATCACATTCTCTGAGGAAGCTCGAGATCATATTATCAGAAGTATCCTACTACCTGTTCTGATTTTATCGGTTGCCAGTTTCCCTTACTGCTCACATTGCTCATGTTTAGTAGATGTTTGTTCCCACTTACATCAAGTTATTTCACTTGTATAAGTAAAGCCTATTTGTCTGAACAGCAATGTATCTCTTACATGTGTTACACTCAAAGGTGAAGTTCATGGTTAGCGTAACCATTTAGCATCAGCCAGTCGCGTATGACGTTTACCAGCGATGTCATCTTCACACACAGCAGATTCAGAACTGGAAGTGAATAAAAGTGTTGGGTTACATATCAATTTACTCAAAATGCTGCTAAATTAGAGACATCAATCCCATGGGGTCAACTGAGTGTATCAGTATCCATTTGTGTTTGAGCAGCTAGTGATTTACCTTTAATGCAAATGAAATGTGACACTCTGAATTTCTGTATGTTTAAATCTATCCTTATGGCACACTAGGGAACCATTTTTTGGCTGGTATTTGATGCAATAACAAATATTTTCATAGTGCCTTGACCACAATGTTTCTCATAAATCAGTTACATTTTTATTGAGGTGTTGGCTTTGGAAAATGTAGCTAAAATAACAAAAATATACTAAAATTCCAATGGGATCAATAAGGTTTCTGTCTGTCTGATTAATACTGAATAAAACCTAGCAGATGAATGCTTGCCCTCAAAGGTACTTGATCTGGTTAGCTTTTCCATGGAGTACGATATGGCCCTAGTCTACATTTAAGGTTTGTTTTCAAGCTTAGGTTGTTGACTACGACCTTAACTTACAGTTGTATCCGATGTAGGTAAAGTTATTTTTCACTGCACATTTTCAGTTTGTGCTATTACATGTTTCTCTGTTACTGGGAATGAGAAGCAATTGGGAAGCTTGGCAGAATCAATTGGGAGGCTCCCCCGGGAATTCTGGGGCCGGCAGCTGATGCAGGGCGTCCCCTCTGGATTTGGAAGGCCGATGGTGGACTCTGTACCAGAGGCCTTGAAGCGCTCGTTTTAAGCGATGGGTGTTCCCTCCGGGAAAAACATAAAGTGTCATAAAGAGGGATGCATGCGGTTCTCAGAGATTGTGGACGTGTCTCGATTGGCCGGCCGTGGGAACGAAACAAGGGGGGGGGGGGAGCAATGCTGAGGCAGACGGCCAGGGGTCTGGAACGGCCTTCTTGGCTGTGAGACACGCAAGTTCAGCACCTACATTTTTCTGCTTGCCCTACCTAGTGCTTCATCAAATGAAGTTTCTGTCGCTAACTGATCTGGAAAGACAGGCTCTCCAGCAGGTTGCTCAGACTGTGTCCTGCATACTCTTCTACTTTGTACATGTGTGCCTTCACAACAGAATATGTGTGTAATTCTTGTGGGAGATTAGTGATTCTCTCAGAATCAATAACCTTTACCTTTTTCATTTTTCAGTGGATAGGAGTATATTTTGGTGTGTGTGTGTATGTCTGTATATCTATATATACACACATATTCAGTAGTCACATTTACACATATACATATATCTTTACTACACACACACACACACACACACACACACACAAACACACGTATGTTATTTAAATGAGAAATGTTGCCATAAAGGGCTTATTCATATATTTATATAACTGCTGTTTCTTGTCATTTTATACCTTTAAATAAATTTTGTTTATTTAAGATCTATTTAAGCAATGTAATGCATAATTCAAGTATCCTGCTCTTTGCATGGTTCCTTCTGGTATATGCAGCCAAACCTTTTTTGGGACAAATTCACTGCTTCAACCGCCAAGCCCCCTGCTGTACGTCTATGAACACACAGCACTTTTAAGCTGATCAGCGACTGGTCCGTTGAGGGAATCTTCAGTTTCTTGAAGCGTATTACATCAGAAACTCGGACGAACATCATTCTTTCATGTCCTTAGAGGAGACTTGGATTCGGGGCTATTAGATCTAAGGCCTAAATCATGCATGCGCATATTTAATCCACAGAAACAAAAACAGATTGTGGTCAAAGGTGCCCATTGAAGTTGTGAAGCTTCTTGATGGAGATTAGTTTGCAGTAATGCTAAATATGAAACACAAATAGAGGCCCAATACATAGCCTAAATTCAAGAACATTTCAGGGAAAACCCTACTATGTATTCTGTATACATCTCCTTTTTTACTGCTATGATTGCAATCATGCAACTTAAGTTCAGTAATCCAATGTACTCTTTCAAAATTCTAAAAAAGGCAGAGAAATACAATTATTTTATAAGTTATCTATCCTCCTTCTGGCTTTATAAAAGGACCATTTCCAAAAGTAACACTCAGTGACTCTGAGGAGGAGTTCATTTTTCCTGAGATGCATTTTCTTTTAAGACCCTTTAGCCAAACTCAGCCGAACTGACGTTACAAGGCAAGTCAAAAGGAAAAGAAGTGAATGATTATATCGGGTGCTGTTTCTTAACAATGTGAGGGCCTGTCTCTATGCCTTCAATAAGGTCAGTTAAGGTCGCGGTGATCTGGAACCTTTTGTGGGAAGTGTAAGGTCTTGAGGGATAGAGGGACGGTTCGCTCTTTATGGAGCACCTGTCTGTCAAAGAAATTTAACAATTCAATCAAAATAGTCACTGATGTGCTATTTAGCTGCCCTGGTATTACTGCTCACAATTAGTAAAGTTAGACGGCACTGTTACCTGCCTTCCAGCATCCTGACTGACTGCCCTCTTATCTAATTAATTCCCCAGCAGTCCTCACGTTTCCCGCCTCCTCTCCTGTAGGTCACCTCTGTCGATGAAATACGTGCCGGCTTGGTTTAATAAAGGATGTAATTGCTGGAGTTCAGCGTCACTGTCGTTTTTATCCGGTTAAATAAGTTTTAATAATTAAGGGACTCCTTGAGGGATGAAACCGCTCACTGATGAGATGGAGAATAAGGCTTGGGGGGGGAGAAGGTGGAGGGTAATTGACAGCTCATCACCGTACTTTTTGTTTCGGCAGTGAGGCAAAGTTAAATTATGTGTCGGCAATGTTAGTCCGAAGAGATACAGAATGTGGAGACATTGGGGTCTGGTAACGGATGTTTCTCAGGTAACTGTTATTGATTCTGCCTAGTTCTATCGAGCCTGGAATTTCTGTATCCATGGTAACTAAAGCTAGCCCCACCTGCACCCACACGCACGCACACACACAGACACACACACACACACACACACAGCTTAGCTGTGAAATCAACCAGAAATCTCAATCTTTTCACTTCTTGTCCAAGTTTGTCCTGCACTGCTGACATGACAGCACAGTAATCCTGGTGACGCATTGATCTGACCCTAAGATGAATCTTCAACTGAGCAGTGATGAACCAGTAAACCTCTCAGGTCACCTTTACATAAAGAGAAGTCAAAGAAACATACAACTATTTAGACTTATCATCCACGATTAATATTATTCATAACAGTAATTTGAACCCCAGCAGGCCAGTTTAAGACCATGTAAGCAGCACTTCAGGTAAGTTTGAATTGTTTGCAAAGAAATCACTTTTATGAATCTAAATATAGTTTTATTGAAAGCCTGTCAATGGTTTCTGTGCTATTTCAACACACCTAAAAGAGGCATGACATTTCAATGATTTACTATATTACACTCTATTATGATACTGTATTATAGTCTATCTTTGCTAATTGGTGTGACCAAAGAAATTGGAAGCAATACAGGGATGATTTCGAGCAGCATCTTCCGTCTACAGACTAAAGATAGATCCGTGATAATAGCTTTCTGTTCTCCATCAGTAAGTTGCTGTTTAGGAAGAACCTCTCAAGCTCCCTGATTTGCCATCGTACACAACATTCTGACTCATTACTCCTGAAATACTTAAGCTCTCCACACACTGAACGCTCATCTGGGCACACTTTCCCATTCCCACTCTTTTAAGGCGTTGCAAGTTAACCTGGCAGACCCTGTTTCAGGGCTAGCGGCCAGTAGGAGTCAATTGCAAAGCTAGAAATTTCGGGGGGGCCTGACATAATGGCACCTTTGGCCCAATACCTCCTTTGCATTATATAATTTTATAATTCTATATATTCAAGGGCCCTTTAAAAAAGACGGGTCCCCTGAATTTACCAGGGTATCCACGCCCCTTCTGTGTCTCTGGTAGTTGCTCCAGGCTGGGTATGTTATGGACAGGCCTGAAATGTGGCAAGGAAAAAAAAAAGAACATGTAGCAGTTTATTCAGAGCTAGTAGGCTAGTATGCCCAAAATTAACCTGAGCGATGTTCAACAGTGTTCATGGGCAGCGACAAAGGGGCCAGGCAACCAGGAAAGTAGATGTGCTCATCTTCATGACAGGAAGGAGCCAAACATGTTTAAAGCAAACGTCTGCACATCGAAACATGTGACCATTAAGGGTTGGTGGACATAGTTAAATTTTCACTAAAGTCCAGGGGCAGCTTAGATTGCACCCTTTTTAAAAAAATCAATTTTCATAAATACAAAACTGAAAATGACACAGGACAGATCATGGTGACACAATCTTTTTTTCTGTTTAATGGATTCCAACATCTTAGCAACCGGTTTACTAAATAAATATATATGATATGAAATGCGTCTGTGTGTATATTACACTTAAAGGCTGAGGGGGAGGGACAGACAAAGGTCAGAGCATGGCAGCTTCACTGGGAAGAAAGCATGAGCAAACAGCAAAGGGAACAGAAGCGAATGACCCAGAATGGAGAGGAAAGCAGCTGCCCTTCTGAGGGGTCATTAAATATCCCTGTAGCAGCCGTTTCAGATGAGTTTGTTCAGTTTTAAGCACTTTTAGTCACCTAGCTAACCACCCTAAAAGTGTTTCATTTCAACATGTCAATTACATACAGAAATGGCACACAAAGGGTATTTTTAATTGTCCAGAAAAACCAGTAACAATTTCAGACAAATGCTGCTCTTCTTATGAGAAAGTATCATCTGGACAATTCGGCAACATTTAAAGTCTCAGTTTAAACTTTTTCTACAGTGTTTTATCACCCAAGACATTTCATGTTAGGAACCACTTTTGAAATATTATGACTTTATTTAAGGAGCAAATGAGACCTCTTTTCACCTTTTGAATGATCCATGGTGACGACACAGAAACATGTTATCTCCATTGTCTTTAAAGAAATTCAGCTGTCAGTGTATCTTGTAGTGCAGGACATCAACATCCATCATAATGAAACTTTAGAACAGACCCATCATTTTAAAGTAGCTTTACATAGTTTATATAATCTAAAATGAGGCGCATAATGTAAGGGTAAAATTAATCCACTCTAAATGACCTAACCTGTTATTTAAATGAGAAACATTAATATCTAAGGGCTTAATCAGCTCAAAAATATAATTTTTATGAAGACCCTGTAAAAGTGATTGATTTCTGGATTTATTGGGGGTTGGGGGGGGAGCATAAACAAAAGACAAGAAGCACAAAAAG
Source organism: Pollimyrus isidori (assembly GCA_019775955.2). Classification (NCBI taxonomy): domain Eukaryota; kingdom Metazoa; phylum Chordata; class Actinopteri; order Osteoglossiformes; family Mormyridae; genus Pollimyrus; species Pollimyrus isidori. The sequence goes on from JABFDZ020000066.1 coordinate 28,911,680, forward strand.
TATAATCATGAGTAAACAGCAAGAGGAACAAAAGTGAATGACCAAGAATGGAGAGGAAAGCAACCGAGCTTCCGAGGGGTCATTAAATATTCCTGTAGCAGCCTTTCCAGATGAGTTTAGTAAAGTTTGATGCTAAATACTGCTACTTTGTCCAGATGATACAACCCCTGATAAGAATAGTTGCATTTGTCTGAAATTGTTAGTGTTTTTTCTGTTCAATTAAAAACACCTTTTAAATACCTTTAGTCATGACACATTTTATTAGAACAAAAATAAATGTCTCAAATATTTTTGTTCTGCAATATGTTTGTTATGACTAATGCAGGAGATATATAAAAATGACGAGTGACAGTAAGTCTGTCTGACGTCTTCTAAAAATATACAGAAATATATGATTCATATTTACGACTGATTTATATATTTTAAGCAACTTTTGTAATCTATCGATGACTGTATCGCATAAATAAAACTGTTAGGTAGGATTTCACCAGAGGATTGACTTTAGTTAAGGTGTCCTGGCCAAAGACAAAAAAAAGTAGCAAAGAACAAGAACAAGATGGACCTATCATTCTCTAAGTGAGATTAATATGCCAAAGCCCTCCCAGAGATCATATCAAACTGGTCTCATCTACTCAAAATGCTGGCAGGTCTTCATGTCACCTCAGAAGCCGGTGCCAAAATGATTAAAACTCAGCCCCCTTGTGGGGAACATCTTCACACCTCGATTATTCTGTACATTATAATGAAGTTGTGGGTGTCTCTGTTTAGGAAGTTCCTGCACCATTACTCTGTGCGCTTGTGTCTCCCATCAGGAAACACTGGCTTGACCCAACAAGTTGAAATTACACATTAAAGAGCAATAAAAACATTATAATTTTAATTGAAATACCCCTAAAGTAACTGCTTCGGTAATGTAGTGGATAGTAGTGAGAATAGCCCATTAATTGTTTGAATTATATAATGTTTTTATTAGTGTTAATGTTATGTTATTAATGCAATATAAAAAAAAATCAAAAGCTAGGTTAAAATGGTAGACTGTGAAATATAGTGAGTAAGTGTAATGGCATGACTGGAAATTCTAAATATGTATAAAACTCTTTTCCCAGAATTTTTCTCGCCTATCCCCTCAAAGCATGTTTTGTCTCACTCATTTGGCATATTAAATTACTCACTAGCAGTTTTACTCTGCCCATGACGTGGGCTATAGAAAGAGATAATGTCAGGTATAGCAGCCGCTTGCGGTTTAATGACTTTTTTTTCCCTATGTCCGTTTTCTGGAAAGAGATTAATGGAGCACGCTGTCTCACTGCCTCCTTTTCATAATGGAGAAAAATGAGCGAATTAATTTGGCATTTCTGCAGCTCACCTTGTCGTCTGTACCAATGATTTTGAATTTTCTTGCTAGCTCATTTCTCCCCTTTTTGCTATGGGTGTCCTCCTGCTAGTGTGTGTGTGTGTGTCTGGGACAGACAGAGAGAGAGTGTGTAATGAGGTGGCTTTTTAGAAACAGTGGAGATGGTACCCAACAGAAACATGGTGGAGAATCACCACGTCTGTCTGAATCGCTGCCTGATTGAGATACAGAAACAATCAAGCACGCCCTTGACTCCCATGAAAGGAAGAGAGTGTGAGTATTATGGTGTTCACTCAGCAGGGGAGCTAAACTTAGAAGACCTCACCTGACACTGTCAAGCCTGGGCGTGATGAGGAACAGCAGAGCTGACTAATCCAAGGTTCAAAACATTGCAGGAAAAGTAATTTAAGTTGGTATGAATCACCGTGAATCACATTTGCATAAAGGAGTTGCAAAGTCATTTTTCTCCCTTCGACTAAGGAATCTGGTGCTGGCTTAGGGCATGACCGCATGAGTGTTTGGATAGCTGATGGTCGATATGATGCAAATATCCATCCTGGTGTATCCAAAGCATGCATGCTAAAAGGCTGCATGTGCAATGACATTTCATGTCAGAAATTAACACGAGGCATCATTCCTCAATAGATGCATAAACCCTACCGGCTTCTGGGGATGCGGGTATCAGGAGACCACGAGTAGTAATAAACACTATGGCAGAAGGTTAATCTCGACGGCAGAATGACCTTTTGATTTTATGCCATATACTTTATAAATGCCATGGCGTTACCGTCGCGTCTTTTTTGAATAGGATAATCTTTACACAATGTCTGACGTTCCTTCCAGGTTGACGGACAGCTCCCCAGGGAAGAAAAAGAACTAGGAAACAAAACATGCAGTCCGAGATGGAAGGGCTTCCAACTGATTTAGTATATGAAAGGAGCAGATACTGTATAGCCATGAAGAGCAGCTTTTAATGACCACTATAAATAGTGTAATTTCCACCGGCACCTGAGCAATCATTGCCGAATCTTTAATCAGAATCTTTAATCCTCTAATGAGGACAACGGGCCAATTAAGATCCCCGTTATCATGATTAATGCAAAGCTGAAATGGAACTAAAAGCGGGTGGATGTGAGAATATGCCGGCGGTAGGTGGCAGGAAACCTGACGGAAACGGGGCCAGATGGGAGATAAGAGTCAAGGTTTTCAGACAGTTGAGTCACCTGAACTTTAAATGAGCAAATTGCTTCTTTAATGAGATGTTTGCCTTCGGTTGACGATACGAAGAACGCCAGCTCGCCTGCAGCCCGCTCGTTTCTGGCTTGGAAAATTCCTGAGTCTGGAAGAAAAGGGCCGGCGCGATACAGGGAATCGTTAGCACGCTGTATTAAGCACCGGCACACCTGCATCCAGGGCGATGCTGAAGCAGGTGATTTACTAAATTATAAATATCGTTAACACGTGTGGTCGTTAGATTCCTGTTGCAGAACACAGAAAATGCAGAGAACAGGGAGATGTAAAGTTGCAGTTTCTGTTCTGTCTCGTGACGACGGCCGCAGGTGGTGCCGGGGCTCAGTTGGCTGCCTCACACACCCATAATCGGGGGTCTGAGTGACACCCCCCCAAGCTCTGTATGAGTAGACTTGTCTTGTTTTTCCCATGCTGTGTGTAGGTTTCCTCCCACAGTCCAAAGGCATGTAGTTAGGCCACTCTCTGTCTCTAAATTATCCATAGTGCCCCAGAACACCCTGCCTTACGCTGCGCGTCTCCAGGGACAGGCTCCAGGCTCCCTGCGGTACTGTACTGCATAAATGACTTTGAAGATGGATAATAATAGTCATGCATGCTACAGTGTAAGTGCAAAACTGCAAAATATGTAAGGTTAATGAGCAGATATTAATGTGCAAAGTTTTGGACAGTTAAAAGTGGGGAATACCTTGCAAAAGACTTCATTTTAAACTGGAACAACTGTGCTGATTTGTAATTATTAAGGACTGTATTTCTTCTATATAAAAAATCTTAAACTTTTGTTTTTTCATAATTTGTGTTAATATCAATAAATTGATGATGAACTGATAATGCATTCTATGCAAATCTCACTCCGTCTGACTTCATGGAGTCAAATAAGTCTTCATTTATAATTAATGCAGTTAACTAATTTAATTAATCCTGGTAGCAGCTACATTGGTAGACTGGTGCAGTGAGAAAAATTAGAGCCTCAATATGTGCATAGGGCATATAAGATAGTGTTGTCAGAATCAATTAGTAGCCAGTCTACCTATTATAGCTTGTCTAAGCTGGGCTTGATCTTGTGACAGCTGCAAGTTCTACAGAGGAGCTTGGTCTCTTCATAAATGGTTATAAGGGCCAAAAAGTCCACAGCTGGGCTGCTTTTCATTCTCAAGTATGTGCATCTGTCTCAGATGAGCAGGGCTCGTAAATCCTAAGCTGGTGAGGTAGACCTCTCCCATTTTATGTTATCAAGGACAATGCATATTCAATTTCCCATGTACGCTGTCGCTCTGTATACATCAGTCTACATTTCGCACTCCTTGTAAATCTACTGAAAGTGCTTTTCTGCATGAGTCTTATTTCCAGTGCCGCAATTGAATACGCTGCTGGTAATAAATGAGACGGGTGGTGAGGGGGGCAGATAATTGGCTGAATTCTGCCTAAAACATTTCAGAGCTTGTGGAATAATAGCAGCGGAGGGCTGAGTAGAGGACCTGGATTGTGGCTGTATTGGAATGTATCTCCGACCCCCTTTCTCTGTCACCTTTTGTTGGGCTGGGGTGACGACTAACCATTTCTGATGTAAAGTGATCCGTGGCTCAGCTTTCAGGGCACGCAGGCCCTTATGAGGTGCTATTCTGGGTTTAAGTCGCCACAAAATTAGAGCGAGGAAGAACAGGGACGAGGGAGTTCGTGCAAGGTTGTCAGGTGGCCGTTTTCTAGAAGACTCTGGCTCCTTCATTTGGAGTTTATTGATGTCTCTGGGCCACTTGTCTTGGAGTGGTTACAGACCTACAACAGGAGCTCCCTTTGCCTTTTGGCAAGGAAAAAAAAACAAAATGATTAATTAGTTTAATTAAAGAAAGTAAGTGCTAATTGAAAGTCTTGGCGCGAAAACGTCAGCGTGCTCAACAGTTGGCGCGCTACGTTGTTACATCAGCTCTGATTCTTGTCATGTTCCCAGACGCACAACAGGCATGAAGTGTTTTTAATATTCACATCAGCTGGCAGTGAAAATGTTCTCGGAGTGTGTTGCCAAACAGGTGCACATTACCTTACCCAGAATACCTTTTGTGGGCGTGCTCTACAATTTTATGCCTTGCTAGGCTGCTAGGTAGATATTGTATGGCTTTCCTAGGAAGGGGGGCTTCTTTGAATTATGCATATGGCTGCTTGATTCTACACCTGCCCTAGAGCGCATCTGGCCTTCATAATCACAAGAAGCCTCAATGCCCCCCATCTTCTCTGGGACATTGAGTGGTGAGGTATCTCCGATGAAGTGGATTGATGGCAACAGGTTCTCATATCTCCCCCCCCCCCCCAAGGTTCAATGCCCCCCCACTCCCACTCTGTCATTGAAGCAGACATTTCAGGCACAGCTGTTGTGCGAGACGCAGGCCTGGGAGATAGCATTGGATAACAGATGAACAAGACCCTGCCCATCCAGGAGCGTTGCTGCTGATGACCTCTTTCGGGTAAAGTCAGCTATTAAGATAGTGGCGGAGTCAGTCAGCCACATGGAGGAGAAGGTCACACTTCTTCGGTGATGTTTTTATAATGGTTCCATGAATGGATTCTAAAAATATAATCCACTTTAGACACAAAAAAAGTAAGATCTTTTTATATTTCTGCCCCCTAGCTTAACCGTGTCCATTTAACCAGGCCAAAGAAGAAACCAACTGAAATTCAATATCTAAATGACTTAGTGAATCCATCCCCAAGCTTCTGCCACTGTGCATGGACACCCAGCTATAATGCGATACAATCACAACATTAATTCTCTTACGTCATGTGATTGGACAGTTTCGAAGTAATCACCCTGTATTCTACCGTGGATTCTCGAGGAAATGGCAGCTTTGTGGGTTACACTGCGAAACCTTTCGGGATGGGTTTGTTGAAGCGTGACTGAGAGTGTCACAAAGCGCAAACACTTGACATTTTCCCCGGCAGATCCTGCGGTTTTCGGCCTGCGGTGGGTATTGTGCCCTGTGTCGCCTTGCCGAATCGCCTCTCTGTTTGACTTTGTTTGATCTGAGCTGTTTTCTTGTAGCCAGCATTATGGCTGTGTGAGAAATTAATCAGCCCCTGCAAATTCAACTAGGTTTTTGTTGTGGATTGTTTAAAAAGAAGGTAAAGCATGGGCATCAAATTTCGATACTTTATTCATCTGTTTGGAATGAAAGGTAATTGAAGTTCCTATGTACAGCTATGAGAATGTTAACCTTCGTTAACATTGGTGCTTGGTGGGGGCTTGGGTTGAATATATGTAAAGTGCTTTGTGGAAATGACTGTTGTTAAAAACGCTATATAAATAAAAATTAATTTAATTGAATATAATTAGCATTGGCTGTTTGATAAGCTAATACTCCTGATTATGACCAGCCCTTTCCAATATATGTCTATCAATGGTCCTCACCATCAAGGGCAAAAACATGATGTCAGAATATAGGCTCCTGCGAAAGATCATTGCAGGATCAAAAGAAACTCTTGGAGACCTTGGAGAAGCAGACAGCTGAAGCCATCAGTCTGGACAGGGTTACAAAGGCAAGTCTAAGACTCTGGGGCGTCACTGAACCGCAAACGGGAAAAGTTTGATACTTTGGTCAGTCTTCCCAGGAGGACTCCTGCCAAACTCACTGAAAAAGCAAGGAGTAAAGCTGAAGTTGGAAAAAAAAATACCCAAGAATGAAATCTTTGGATCTGATAGGCCAGTTATGAAAGGTAAAAGACCATGAATTTCTGTCTCAAGTTTGTCAAAAAAATCCGATGTATGCGCCTCAAGATTTCCGGAACAGTGTTCTATCGACGGATGAGTCAAGTGGAACTTCCTGGCTTACAAGGAGCCTGTTATATCTCGTGAACACCAAGTACCGCATTCAAGAGTAAGACCCATAGCAGCACTAGTGGTAGCATCACAGAATACTTCACTGGGTTAGGACCTGGACGACATGCCCCCACTGCAGAGATTTTCAATTCTTTGCATCAGGAGAATGTTAGGCCAGGCACCCATGAACTGTCATGGAGCATTTATTCTACCTAAGAATAAAAAAAATTAAGTTTTGCAGTATGCCTGGTCAGAGTCTACACCTATAAGCACAACGCGATGTGACTGGAGCTGAAGGAAGCAGCTCATGACTGTGAATCCACAAATTCCACAGAGTTGGAGAAGTGGATTATGGGGGACTTTCTGTACCTTTCAAATTGATCAATAACTAGAAGACATTTCCATGCAGCAGTTGTGGGTTTTGCCTGACTTCACAAAATAAATGGCAGGGTACTTAATTCTGTGTTTACACAGGACCACTGATGGTTGAAGACCTAATAATATCCTGTGAGAAAAATAGTTGGGAGGCACCTAATTTTTCATTATTTCTAAGGTTCTGCACTGATGACATGAAAGTCCAAAAGAACTTGAAGGACTCATACTTTATACCAACACGTGAATTTTTAACAGCACAGAAGGAGACAAATCAGTATCTGAAATGTACCACTGGTTGCATAATTAAAAAGAAATGCTTTCACTCCGGATCAGCTGGCACACAAAGGGCAATGTCATGCGTCTCTGTGCATGAAGCTGGGAGCCTGCTTTCGGTTCTTAACAACAGTGCACCACAAATTTTATTTTTAATTTCAGTAAATTCTCCATCATCAATGAAGTTCTAATTTATGCAATGCAAATGAGGAGCTTATTATGGTACTTGGCATCACTTCATCAGTGCTGGGGGTTCGAATCCCATCTCTGATTTGTATGTGCTGCGATGGGCTGGCCCCCTCTCCAGGGTTGTTCCCTGCCTCGTGCCCGTTGCTTCCGGGATAGGCTCCGGACCCCCCGCGACCCAGTAAGGATAAGCGGTTTGGAAAATGGATGGATGGATGGATCTGTATGTGTGGATGCCCAAAACCATGCCGTTTGGCTAACCAGCTTTAACCAGGTACATGGTCCCCATATGATAAAACCCTATTTTATAAAAATCTGTGACTGCAATGAAAAAACTGAAAATGCAAAAACTCTGGTATTTTGTTACTTGTGGTTAAGCTTAGGAGGACTGCAGTAGTTATAATTAGGGTTTTGTCCATAGAAATGAATGAGAGGACCCCAAAAAGATATAATTACAGGACTGTGTGTGTGAAAGTGTGTAGGTCTGTCTGTCTGTGTCTATGTATTGTGTGTTGAACGAGCATCCTATCCACAGCTACCCCAGCTTTGTGCCCTCAAATTTAGAATTTGAATGTGATTGTTGGAAATTGCGCTGTATTAATTGTGCATGTATCTGTTGACCTGAAAGACACATCTACAGTTTAGATACATATACTACTCTCTTATGCTGGGGTTATGTGAGGGGCAGGCTTGTTGTTTCTGGGACCCCAATAAAAAAGGGTCCTCTGCCCAGGCACAGAGAAACACAGAGCTCTCTGTGTAATGTATTTAGTGTAATGTTACGCGGGCATTTCTGAACCAGAGGCATGCACACAAAGGACTTCAAAGCGAAGCCTGGAGCCGCGCGCGGCTGTATAACGTGTAAGCAGTCCACACAGTAAGGAATGGCGTGTGCTGCTGGGACGAGCCCGAGTGGGTGAGAGGCTCAGCCGTCGCTATCAGTCTTTGGCATTCCTCATCCTTCTCTCATTCCATCCCTCTCTGTGGCCTAAGCAGCTCGGATTGGTCTCCAGATCCGTCTTTGTATGTTATCACAATTACAAACCTTTGAGTGCCCACCCCAGATTACAGCCACATCTTAGTGCAGGAGAAGAA
>JABFDZ020000066.1:28921501-28945058 GCA_019775955.2 Pollimyrus isidori
TCATGGCAGTCAGCCTGCCTGTGACGTCTCCTAAAAGGGTGTGTGCCACTGGTGCCCTTGACGGACCAGTGAAGATGGATACAAATCTGGACAAACACCTGCAAGATGACATTGAACAAAGATAAGCAAAAATAGGCAACCAATGAGTGATACCTGTTATTTTCCATATCTACATAAACAAGTAGTGCACTCAGAGGAACTACATCTATTTAAAGTCATTGCGGCTCATCTGCTTTTTTTAATCCTTTTTGTCAGGTTTTGGTAGCTGAACGCAGTTTTGAATGGAACGGAAATGAAAAGCTCGCCCTTCCTTTGTTGGCTTACTGACACCCGGCATTTATGCCATGAATATAATTACACTTTGGCCCACTTTGTCACTGCATCCATTCCCCAAATAAGTGTGCCTTCTAAACGAGCTGAACCTGCAGTGTTACTGTCAGCGTAGTAGCTAATTACTATGTGGTCCTTTGGGGACGCCACGTGACGACCTCACATCTTAATAACAAATGCGGCTCGCATCGCGCGTCAGGTGGGTGCCAGCTTCATCAGGCAGTGTGCTGGCCTGCCATATTATTCATCGCTAAGCCAAACTGCCGTCGGTTCTTCCCTTGGGGGTCTTTAGTGCCCCCGTTAGCATTCCCATAGGTATTCATAGCTCCTAATTTACCTTGTTCCCTGGGGTGTTTGCCATATGATATACTGAGGAACATCCATTGTTATTGCTAATATCCACTGCTGAGTGCCTAAATAGGCCCATCTCCTTGCATGGCTGCTGACTGGCAGCAGCTATTGGTCCCAGTGCATTTATATATGCAGTACAGGAACGTCAGACGCTCGCTCTGATTATGATGTGATGAGTAGACTTTCTGTCTCTTTTTGCTTCTTATAGTTCTATAGGATGTCTTATTTGGGCCTACTCATTTTATTATTTGTTCCTTTTAAACTTTTCAGTGTTGCTTTGGGCAAGCTGCAGGTTTTATTTTCTAGCTTGATATGGGGTTAGTCACAAGGGCTGGACTGTACAGAAGAGACAAGGTGGCCACGACTGATTATATGCCACAATTTGAAAGGAAGAACATCATAATCTACACTCCGCTTACTAGGACTACAAGCAAAAGTAGCTGATAAAGATAATTTTGTTTTTATTTAGTTGAAACTGCAACCATTTGCCAGTGATGGGAAAATCAGTTTCAACCTGTAATCTCCATGGCAATATTCTTCCTTTCATTGTGCTCATCAGATCTGTATTTTATGCGAAAGCAAAGTCTTGATGACTTCTTATTTTTCATCTGATGAATTCGTCATCACAAATGCCAGAGGTGCAGGTGCCGTGATTAAAGCCTGATCTCATTGAATTAGAGAGGCATTGTAACATCAAAGACGTCGGATTCCAAGAGAAAGAGGGAGAAAATACAGGTAACAAAAGACTTCGCTGGGAGTGAGATCTTGTTCCCGCTTCCAGATGCGGGGGCGTCGCGGAAGACCTCGGTACACGAAGCTGACGACATAAATTAGAATTTCAGAGTGAAAGGGGGGAACGTTACGATTGAAAGGCACCCAACACGGCTGTTCAAATGTGTTGACAGAATCGTCAGCCGACAACAGCGTCAATTGTAATGATCTTCCTGCCTGGAACGGCGTTTACGAACAGGAAACAATATTTCACAATGGCCAATTATTTAACTGACTGATGCAATCTATAATCATGATCCCTTTACTAATGGCCATGTAAAATTATATTCATAGACGGATAATAAAAATAATGCAGAACTTCATAGGATGCTGTAAATGGCACAGTTACATTAACATTTCAGATGAAAACATTCTATAAATACAGCCCATCAATAACTGTAATATCACAGGGCATTACTAAGCAGTAAGCTTGTTTACAAGGAATAAACATTCAAAAGCTTTCAAAGCAAACCTCCCCAAAATAAAAAAGAAGTATAAATGTCATATATTTAGGCAAACTAGCCTAATCTGTGTTTGTCCCACATCTGCATATCAACTAAATCCACAGAATTAATGTTTGCTTTGTTGCTGTTTCTGGGTTCCTTGATATCACTGTGTGCGTAACATATGTTTTCACAAGTCACAACCTGGTCCAGGTCCTTCACCATGTACAGGGAGGCTGAACAGATCTTTGCTTTCTTTTCATGCATTTTTTAATCGTTCTGCTGTATATTTCTTTAGAGGGTTTTGGTACTAGAGAGATGCACATTCACGCACTTGGTTGACATCGGTAGGACAGAATAGACGATAGCATCATGTGTGAGAACACGGAGGGCAAAAGGTTCACATACCTTGGTTGTTTATGTTGAGTCACTTTTAAAAGATCAGAATTCCAACAAATACTAGGGAAAGCAGTGTAAACTATGCACTCTGACACACTTTGAAAGAAAGAATATACAGATAAAAAAAATATAGGTTATTAAAAAAATTTTAAAGATCAAAACCAAAGTTCCATAATGCTGTAGATACAATCTTCTAACAGTAATGTTTAATCATAATACAGGAAGCAGAATGCAAAACTTCAGGATATGTTGTCATGACGTCTGGAGAAAATAAACATCCCCAGCATCCCCTCTCACTCTGTACTCAAAATCTTGCCTCCACAATCTTTTCAAGACATTTTTAGGACAACATAAATTCCACAGCATTAAACTGTCCCACCCAGGGTCGCAAACTCTCATGCATCTGGCATGATGCTTACGTTTTCGTACTATTATGCAAGAATTTGTACGGCAAATCCTGAAGTTATCTACAAGAAAAGCTTCGGGGCAGTTTGCAAACCCTACAGACTACATAAAAGGTAATAAAGGTGTTACATACATGTAAATGTGTGTGCAGGTCTGTGCAGACTTGCAGTCTTGATTTGAAAATCTCATGCCAGCCAGCTGACCAAAGTCAGTGAAACCACATGTAACGTTTCACAAAATACCTGCTTGGACTCTTTTTCTTTCACTTGAACTAAACTATTGAGTGATTTTGTGTGATGTTAATGGGTCCCCCGTGTATATCAGTCAGTTTGGAAACACAATTGATTCCTTCTCTTTTGGGGGGAGGGAAACAGATGCTGTGGGAAGGATTTATTGTTCTCTGTTGGAACAATAGGTGAGAAGAATTAAGGCAGACAAGATGAAGAGATGCAATTTGGGAGCACAACAGATGATACGGCAGCGTTGGCTTCACTTAAAAATAAAGAAAAAAGCTTCTCGCTACGTCCCAGGAAATTCCACTAACACCACTGTCAAGGCCTCTATCAGACGAGCGGCGGGGGGGGGGGGGGTCGGAATTGAGGAGTAAGAGTAATAGACAGTGACAGAGGAGAAAAGTCGGGGAGATGCGGCAAAATTAGGGGAAGGGGAAGAAGTCAAAAACGGTGCATTGTGGGTGAATGACTTTGCCTCCTGGACCCCCTACCAGGGACAGGAGTATTATTAGCATATTGCTATCTTCCGTATCGTCCACAGTCTTCCATCCTGGCTGTCCGGTTTAGATCAGATTCCAATTTAAGATAAAGGCTGGGCTTGTCATTAAAGTGATTAAAGCTGTTCCTGCTAAGAAACGTGCCGCTTGATATCGAGGCTGGAGAATAAATCTGAAGAGTTGTTATCTGCGTCTCAGCCCGGGGAAGCCCAACAGTGAATTTTATGTGTTTTTTTCTTGTTTTGACTTTTGATCAGGTTGTTTTATGTGGATGATTTAAAATAAATCACGTAGGATTTTATAGATTTTATAGTATGGTTTATGGCAAGGGGGCATTTCTGGAATCAAGTTATGTTTGGTGACCTATTCATAGCTATTACAGAGGCCTTTTTTGGCCTCAACCAGTACCTAAGTAGCAAATTGTCTGGATTTTTAACTTAATCTATGTTTGGAGTGGGTTATCTGGGAGTTTCACACTTGAGCTGGTTTCTTCATCTTGGGCACACCCAAATATTAGATTACAAGATTTCAAATTATGTTTTCTCTTCCACCCCTCCAACGCAATGAGCCCAAACTCTGTCCATTGTTTTTTTCTTTACAGACTGGGTTACATTTCATAGCCCAATAATGGGCTGTTTACTCACATGGCCGGCAGACGGAATGTGCAAAACCTGATCAATGAGTACTGTAATGACTATGCGGGGCTAGTATTGTGCAGTAAACAGTTCATTTAACCATTAACCAAGCAGTCCACAGTCAAGGATACACATATCGTTTGCTCAAGTAAAATCGGATTCCAATTGGAGACAAAATCACTTTGCTCTTTCATGAAGCACAGATCAATGTGGGGAAAAGTCATGATACAGACCGATCAGATTCAGATGACTACGGGGCGAATATTAAGCATTAGCAACAATATTCTAAGTGATTCTTTTTATGAGTGTCATGCTGTCTTTTGAAGAGTAGTGCCCTTATCACGGTGTGGGACTTGGCTGGGCTGGTCTTGATCTCGTGTCTGAGACCGCTGTTTGCACCAAGCGGATGTTTTCCGACATTGTGTAACCGACACGATGGGCACGGAACAAAAGCGCCGCGGAATCTCATCTCTGGTTTTTTTACAGGCTCCGTCTCGCCGAGGCGCAGTGACGCCCGCTGCCCCGTGTCACCGATGATGAATGTGGCGCGGTGTAAACGAGGCACGGCTCGATTTAAAAGCCTTTGTGCTGCGGCGTGACCATCCGTTCCCTGGCCACCCGGCGCCTTTGTGCTAGGCCTCTTGCTCCAGCGCGTGGGTGATGAAACACCGGCGCAATAACCGGACGCCACGAAGCGTCTAGGGCATCTTAACGTGCCGGATTTTGGGGCGGAGCCAGATGGCACGGGACAGAGGCCGACGGCGAGCGTGGAAAATAGAGTGTGAGCTGCGTGGCGCGATCCTCACCTGTGATGCTGTTAAATGTGCCCATCGCATGTTTATGGTAGAGTTGTGCACGGGCCAGTGTGTGGCCTTATTCCAAAGTTTTCCAGAGTAATGAGTCAAATAAATATGAGTCCAAAGTGTCCAGCTAGCAGCTGTTACAATCCTTGTTACAGTTACAAAATTGTTTCAGCCATGTTTGACAAGTTAGCCTACAGCGTAAATTAGATTTTTAATGAATTGTTCTTGCCTATTTGCATCCGGCGGTGATTAACACAAAAGGCATCCTTTGACCAGTCTTGCGGGGGTATGTGGGCTTAATTTTCCCTTCATGGCCTCGGATGTGACCTTTTATTCTTTTCTATTCAAATTTAGTGTCTCTCCACATCACTCAGCTAGTAGCTGAAGCAAAACATAAGGAATGAAGAGATATTCACAGAAATCTGGGTGGTACTCAAATTCTAAGAAGCGTGGTTCTTAGTTCAAAAGAAACACTGTTCATTTACTTATGCATTTATGCACACAGCTGAGGAGTCCACGGTCAAGGGCACTCCAAAGTGGACCAATGAGTGCGGTGGCTCATGCTGCTTTCTCCCGCTTTCTCCCGAGTGAGGAGTGACCTTGAGCTTCGAATCAAGCCACTACGTGTAAAGGAGGATCCACCAGAGGTTCTCAGAGGACAGCCAGTGCGCTGGCTTGAACCGGCCGCCGCCTCCATTTTGGATATCGTGTCGGAAAACCCAGTGATGATAAACGACTGTGGAAAGGCTCCAAAATGGAATTTTAATCAAAAGTACATTTTCTTTTGAGAACCCTTCCCATCCAGGTTAGCATATGCATATATCTCAGGCATGTGACTAGACGCCCATGATTCTGTGCTTAAAACAGCGTTTTGTTATCAGAAGAGCTATGGGAGCAGAAGCACAACTGAAGAAGCTGGGAACGAATCCCCGACCGTCTGTTTCCTCACCAAAACCCTGAACTGTGCTCGAAGCTAATGGGAAGTCATGGTTTTTTCTGGCTCCATCTCCCCATCCACTTAATAGCAATCCTGACCCCCCGCCCCCACCCTTAACCAGGGCATCTTCACTTCTTCTTATAAAATCCAGCAAGCTGAGCTGAGTGGGCTGGGATTTCACGACAGACGGATTGATAGAACTCCAGGTTTATCTGCATTTCCGTCAAGCCCTCTGTCAGTAGTAATTTCAGCCTGTCTGCTCTTTAAAAACACCTGATCCGTCAGTATGATTCTTCTCACTCCATCTCTTCGGTCTTTTCCGTCCTTCGCACTCTTACACAGGACTTATTATTTATTGATTGGCACAGTATGTATTCTCGTTTTGTAATTATATAATACAAATAACCTATGAGCGTACATGACTCCCCCAGGTAGTTGATGTCATTATTCATTTTGGTTGGACACAAACTGCAAGATTATTTTTTGAATAGTCAATATCAAAAGTTGACAAAGATGTTAGAGAAAGTATATATATATCACACAGGCCACTACCACCAGAGCAATGTGCTTACAATATGATTTTTCTGTATCCACAAACTGAAAATCGTCGGTACTCTCTGCCTCATTTCAGTTCCCAGATATGTCAAACCGACATACCTGTTCTGTAATCTCTGGGACACTGTATATGTGAATTGAACTGTAGTGGATTTCGCCTTTAATGCAATGTAACAGTGCTGACAGTCGTTGACGGACGTATTAAGGGTGGACAGCAGTGCTTTAAGGGATTGACTGTACAGCCCGTGGGCTGATATGAGAATCAGGCCCTTCATGGAAAAACACGGTTGTGTTCTGTTGCATCAGAAATGGAAATGTGCCGCTATTAAAATGTGAGGCAGTTAATAACATCTTTGCAAAACTCTCCAGCAGAATTACGAAGCTTCCTGATTTCAAAACAAGGCAAACTTAATCTACGCTACATTTTCGTTTTTCATAACATTTTCCTTCAGTACTTTGTTGCATTTAAATTTATGCCCAGAGGTAATTATATGTACTGCGTATAAAAGGCTCTCTTCTGCCAGACGTGTTTGCTTAAGGGAGGTTTTGCTCTCCCCCGCTATTCTGCTTCTTGTAGTTATGAGAACTTATTGGGAATCCTGAGTAAACAGGAGACATCTTGCTTTACACTCCCTGCATACAGGCTGATATTCCTCTGCTGAGAGATGAAGCCGGCCCTTCCTATCGATTCCGCAAATATCCAGCGTCACATAACGGAATACAGTCCCTCTGTGAGAATTTAAGTGCACCGTACACAACTGTACACGTGTCCACACGTAAACACACACGTGTGTTGGAATCCTCTGGCGCCGAGGTCCTGTTGGGAGCCGTCTCGGGCC
This sequence comes from Pollimyrus isidori, assembly GCA_019775955.2. Classification (NCBI taxonomy): domain Eukaryota; kingdom Metazoa; phylum Chordata; class Actinopteri; order Osteoglossiformes; family Mormyridae; genus Pollimyrus; species Pollimyrus isidori. The sequence goes on from JABFDZ020000066.1 coordinate 28,928,700, forward strand.
CCTGCGGCGGGGGCTGTCTGCCCACAATTCATCAGTAGGCTCCTCGGCTCTCCCCGGTTAAGGTTGCGTAACTTACCCTCGTTGCGATCCCCCCCACCCCCATCTCCCACTCCGTGCCTGTGATACGCGGCTTTGTAGCAGAGCCGACAAAATTAGTTTTACCTGGGGGAGAAGGTGCCGGAAAGTCGCCACGCTGTGACTCGCGGCGCCTCGTCTAACGCGGTATAGAAATCGCTTTTTTAAAATTGACTGCAATCCGGGGGCCTTCTCCGCCGCCCCATGCCAGCCCCCCCACCCCCCTCAGGCCCCCCCGGCTGCTCCGAGGAATATCCTTGACACGTTTTAAAGGGCGACCAAAATATATATATAAATAAAAAACGAAGCGTCTGCTCCTGACGTCGGTGTTCCGTCGGGAGAAGGAGGCTGTCATTCATATCTGCTGCTCTGATGCTGCGTCGGGTCACACCTGTTTAATCCGAATTTAGCGGCTGAAAGCGACACTGCGGAGCCTCCGTCTGTTTTCATGTTCTGCACTGCTCATTTTTTAATGCTATTCGTTTTTTTTTCTCTCCCCCTTTCCTTCGTTCTCTCCTTTTCACAGCTGTCTTTCCGCTTTCTGCTAGTTGGCTGCTGGCGATTGTTTAATCAGAAAGAGCCGCAGCCAGCACAGTATCTTTGATGTTTCATCAAGCCCCCGCCCCCACCCCCCGACGAAACCCCCTTGCAACACACAGACGCAATATGCCTGCCCTATTTCTGTGTGCCCCCGCTCTGTGCTGTGCAGAGGGAGCCCAGATGCGCTAGGGATTGATCTCCCTCTCACGGGGGATGCTTGTGAAGACGGGCGATAGCGCCTTATTACTTGGTGGACCATCTTGTGACATCGAAAAAAAAAAAAACAGATAAACTGCAGATTCAATCAGATACTGATGCCATATACCACACAGATGGAACCCGAACTAAGCCTGAATTTGCAAAAACACATACTGCATATTAATCATGCCATTTATAATTGTGTAATAGACTAAGAAATGATAGATGTAAAAGCAATAAAACTATAAAATGTGGCAAAACAAACTTAGTCTTTTTTATATTTCTGAAAATAGCACGCAAAAAGCAAAACAAAGGAATATTACTTTTCCTATTAATCATTGTGAATTCATTAATTCTCTAAGGCCAGTAGTTTCACTCTGTACGTAATATATTTCTATAAACCATATGGAATAATTCATATATATATAATAACTACAAGGTTCATTACAACAAAGTTTGGACTGTCCCATTTTAAATACCTATTATTGATGCTGTGTTTAAGTAATGTTGCAATATGCTTCAGGCAAACAGAATTACATAAATCTCACTGGACCTGTTGTTTATAACAGAGAGCGTGTGCTTCATCAAGCAGTTTGTACGAATCAGCAAAACAAATGTGCCAGACTATATCTCCAGACAGACTCAGCCAGAATATCTGCAAGATAAGTTCAAATTTGCCTGTGCACTATTTGACTTAATTTAGTCGGTAGTTAACATGTGTAAAGTTTGTTAGGGGTTTTGACTTGCATCCATTTTCTGTAACTGTTTGTCCTATTCAGGCTCATAGGGATCCAGATCCTATCCTGGAAGCTACGGGCACAAAAAAGGGCATAACCCAGAATGGGGTACCAATCACAGGGCACACTCACACACCATTCAAACCTACAGGGAACTCCATGGTGACTCCAATTCAATGCAGCATGTTTTTGGACTGTGAGGGAAGACCTTGGGAAAGCCCTTGATGAGACCAAAAGAACATGCAGACTCTACACACATGGAGCTGTGGCAGAGACTCTGCTTCCCAGTGGTGGAAGGCCACAATACTAACCACTGTGCAACCTTGCCCTCCCCCCGCCTCGTGTTACGACATATTCTCATATATAAATTTATTATATATCGACATGCCAATTTACCATCTGTGTTTGTACCATGTGCATATGTTCCTGGAATTTGTCTGTGTTTCTTCTTGGTACTCCTGCTGAGACCTGCAGCCCAAAGATGTGAGCATAGGTGACCTGGTGTCTCTTGCCTGCTCACAGTTTTTGCCCTTCTGTGGACAGGTGTACCTGTATGGGTTGTTCCCTGCATTTTTGGCCTGCGTTTCCTTGGATATACATGTCTGAGGTTCTGGATTATATTGCACTCCAGCACCATGTAATCCTGCTGCTGCTGTACCCTGAAACTGTAGCTCGGGGGGGAGGGGGGGGGGCAACCAGTCAGTGACCAAGAGCCAAATTTTACTGTGTTATGGAAATAGAGTCGCGTCATACATGGGCACACATGAACGTCACCCATCCCTTCACCCACTCTCTCTTTCTCTCTCACAGACAGACAGACACACACACACAGACACACACACACACATGCCACACACCAGCATGATGATGACAGAAATCTACTCCTACTAAAACCACAGGCCAGTCATATTCAACAATGAACATTCTGTGCACTGTCTTACACACACAAACTCAGTTCAACCAAGTCCACAAACAGGAATATAAAAAATAGTATATTTTACCATGCATGTTGCTTAGTGGGACTTCTGGCATTCCTTGCCTTGAACAATCCTCTTCAAATCTGACTTGTATTTCGTTGTTGCCACTCGAAGCAATTCTTTCACATGGATGTCAGTCAAAACAGATCGACGCTTTGATTTCACGTGTTTCTGGGTAGAAAACACAGACTCACAGACGTATGTTGACCCAAACATTGACATTATCTTAAGTTCAGTATTTTTGACATTGGGGTATTTTTCCATTTGCACAGTTTTCCAGAACTCAATGGTCCGTTTCCTTATAGCAGGTTTCAGTTGGTCTTCCTCACGAAGATCGATCATTTCCAACTCAGCTGCAGCCTCATCTGTGACTAGCGGGGCCTTCTAACAGTCAGTCTCCACATTAAATGGGTCGACAAGGAACGTAATCTGTGGCCTTTTCAGTTGTAGATCACAGTATCGGTTCCCAAAGCTTTCTTCCAGGTCATCAACTAGTGTTGCATATCTATCTCTTTGCTTCTTCATTGCGGTGCTGGTGACTTGGCCACTGGCTTTTAGCAAAGTGGGAAGATGCGTCGTCTACCTTTTAAATATGCGCCTTGAACAGCTTCAGTTTATTGACAAACGGAAACACACTTTGCACTAGGTCAGGCAGCATTTTTAACTTACCCTGCAGGGTCAGATTCAGTCTGTCCAAGTGACACATCATGTCGACCAAAAAGGCCAGATCCATAATCCACTTAATGTCCAAAAGCTCGGGATAGTTCTTGCCCTTCTCTTCCTTAAACAGTTTCATGGCATCCAAAAGCTCAAAGAAGCGAGAGAGCACCTGGCCTTTAGACAGCCACCTCACAGTGCAGTGCAGTGGCAGGTCACCTGGAAGCCCTTGGTCCAACTCAGCGATGAGATTTTTGAATTGCCTGTTGGTAAGTGCGTGTGAGCGGATGTAGTTGACGATATCCATTGCAGGCTTCATGACCAGGGATGGGCAGTATTTTAGATAAATGTATTTAAAATACGTATTTGAAATACAAAATACTATTTTATATTTTGTATTGTAAAGCCTTTGGAAAAATCTAATGTAATTTGTATTTAAATACTTTTTCCACTCAGTATTTTGTATTTTTATTTTAAATACATTTCTATGTATTTATGCCCATCTCTGTTCATGACATTTTCTAAATTCAATGATTTAGACACGAGCTGCTCCCTGTGGATGATGCAGTGGAAATTCCAAAACTTGGGAAATGTTTGGTCAGCTTTGCACAGCCCCACAACCCCATTCAGAGATCTGATCATGGCTGGCGCTCCATCCGTGGTTATTGCAGTTAGTTTGGGTATGGGCAGATTAGCTTTCTCAAATGCAGCTATCATTGCGTCTTTCACATCTATGCCACGGGTTCTGTCTTTTAATGACACAATATCACGGAGTTCTTCTTTGACCACACAATGGTTTGACACAGACCGCGCAAATATTGGCAACTGTGGTTTGTCTTGTATGTCACAACTCTCATCTAATGCCACACTAAAATACTTGCATGTTTGTAGATCAGAGTGCAACTGGGATTCAGTAGCTGTGTTAATGTGTGATATTCTGTGTTCAACAGTGCGGCAGGACAGTTGGATGTCTGATATCATGCGTTTTAGTTTGTCGTTTTTGGGAGACAAGATTTCAACAATGTCACTGAGGCATTTTTTAACAAATTCCCCTTCATTGTATGGCTTTTTAGTCCTTGCGGTGCTCCCAGCCAGTTGATAAGATGCGAATGTTACGGTCTCTGAGCTCTTCATAAATTTTTGGAAAACCTGTACCTGCTTTTCTGCCTGCTTTTTCAATGTGGCCAACTTGTGCTTGCAACGTTCAGTCCCTTTTGGAAACTGCTGATGGATGTTAGTATTGGGTGAGCTGAAGTGGCGTTGAAGATTTGATGCTTTGAAATGTGCTAATGATGCCTGACAGATAAGGCAGAATGGCTTGCCATTCTGTTCAACAAAAAAATACAAATTCTCCCATCCTGTTAAAAAATTCATATGTTCATCTTCATATTTTCTTTTTGCTGTGCATTACTTCCCTGCCATTTTGTTTACTTAAATGATCTTGCCCCCTAGTGGAAAACTTGGCGGTATTTTCATCTCACACACATGCGCATTTGTCAAGCGAACACGCACACAAACAAAAAGTTCGATATGAACGCAAGAGCCGCATAAAACCAAGCAAAGAGCTGCATGCCGCTCGGGAGCTGCGGGTTGGCCACCCCTGCTGTAGCTGGTTATGGAGTCCAGGAGGGACATTCTATTCTGCTAATTGACACCCTGAAGTTTCCAGAGAGATAAATCAGAACATACATTAATGGCAGAGCCTGCTATGGAAACTACGAAAAGCGTGGAGAGACGGGAGATTGCTGGCCATCGCTTTCCGATGACTGAGTATCCCTCGACATGGGCGACGTCGGGAATCGCTCCATTCCTCTTTCTCGGACCAATCTCCCCGCTATTCCCATTCATGTACCAACTTCTGATCAAAATCGGAATTTTTGACCAGTCAATCCCGCTATCACTGCAGAGCCACATGGCCACCTTATCAGTAATCCTTTCAGGAAAAAAGAGACGAGAAAATTGAAAATGCAAACAGTCGTTCTTTCTCCTTTTTCTCTGCATTTGGCTGAGGATTGTTACTATGTAATTATCCTCTTAATTGTAAAATCTGATATTGCGGGTGTGTCTTTCTCCCTGTGTCCCTACCCAGCCGCCCCGAATATCTTGTGAGCTCTCACTCTAGCTAAATGTGACAGTACAGCTGACATCGACCTAAAGGGGGATATGAGTACATTTTTCCATAAGAGCCCGCTGGGCTATTCTTATCTACCCCCTCAGCAGCCGCCGGAGATTGACTTTTACTCACATTGTTTACCCCTTTCCTGAGTGACAGTGATGGCTTCTTGAATGAGGTTTCCATTATATTACAGTGAAAGGAGAAAAAAAATATGGTGCTTTGGTGAGACGGGGGGTTGAAACAGTCATTTGGGAAATAAAAAACGGAAATGATTTAATGGCACCGTGTCTGAAGAGCATTCATATAAGAGTTTTCCCTGAAACATACTCATTGAAATGGCATTCACGCTATAACTGAAGTTAGCCTCAGTGACTTGGCGTAAAGATGCCAGCCTGGGTGTATAAGTAGCTTAGAGGGGTAGCTCGCTTTTGAAGGCGGGTATTGATTACGAGCCGTAGGCTGTCTTGGTTAGCTCTTGCATCATGTCGCAAAAAGGTTACATCCATAAAGCTGCTGGTTGCGTTAATTTAAATATTGATTCTACACGAAACTGGCAGATAATTAAAAGTACAAGTTTTTATTTATAGCTTTTTAGCTGTTAAATGCTAGAGTAGGTTGTAGCTGCTGAAGTCATTTCTTTTGTATAGTCTGGTGTGAAGAGACAAGATCCATCAGCTTCAGACTTTTTCAGGTGATTTCAGATATACTTGGATGAATGGTTGCACCTGTGACCCTCTGTATGTGACATCTTTAGTTTAATAATGCATGCTTATGTTTTTTTCCTGAGGCACTTCCTGAGATGGGTGCATGGGGCACAGCTCATACTTCTATGGTTTTACTGACTCATAGGAGTTTTACTTGCACAGAAAAATGTTCTGTGGGCAGAAACTAAAATGATTGGTTCAAAGAGATAACCAATCAGATTGCAGATGAGGTGGGTTCGAGCAACTATAGGAGATGGAACCAACCAATCAGATGTCTTGGTCTCACCTCCTCTACATGCTTGGACCCACCTCCTCTACAATCTGATTGGTTGTCTCTCTGAACATTTTTCGTTCTGCCCTCAGAACGTTTTGTATAAGTAAAACACCCTAAGCAGTTTCCTGGATTCTCTATCTATTAATTGATTATGTGGAGGGCCTGGTTGCCTCGCTTAGAACTTTTTGGATAATGGGGATCAGCATCAGCAGTCATGTCCCTGAATCTGGAAGTGGACAAGGTCCTTGAGAGATACTTTTTGTGATACCGACGCCGATGTAATTTTCCTTCGCTGTGCTGGCGGATCGTGGCAGTTCATAGGATGCAGGCGTTATATGCAGACACACCAACACTGCCACGGCAATTCGCCGGCGGCAGTCACGCACCACCAGCCGTAGGCCGCCATCTCCTTATCAAGGTTGTCGACCCCCCCTCCGGTCTAGCTGTAGCCGGTGATGATTTGTGGCCTCTTATCTTGTGCCTGTGCTCAAAAATGTGTCTTAGTGCCTCACGCCCATAAGAAGGGCATCCCGACTCTTCCCAGCATGACACGGCGGAGGCATTTCCAAGAAAAGCCAATTCAGAGCTCGGCTTCCGAAGTTGGTAGGACGTGAAGAGGTTGTCAAGCGTAGTGTCATGCCCTCGCTGTTTTTCATTGGTACCCAGCATGATAACGTTTCAGGCACTTCTCGCTTCCAAGTTTTTTCTAGCAGACTCGCGTGTTCCACACAAACACAGATGCCATTGCACAAACTGGTCAGATTTCGTTTAGTTTAGGAAACTTGGGAAAATATCAACTGTTTATGTATGGAATAATAAGGAGACTTAATCTGTACGAAAGACAGACCTATTTTTTCTAGAGAGCCAATCCAAGACTCAATGAGGACATTTACCTGCACAGCGGTATGGTTATAGGTCGACTGCGGTGTTTAATCGGACTACTTTTTTTGTCCCAGTGTACATGCATGGAAGGGGAATCAATTTATTGACCAAAGTATGTCCGACTCCACGATATAGCGATATGGCTCCTTTCAGCTTGTTAGTATTGGGCTTTTTCCGTTTCATCTTTTACGTCACAGATGTAAAAAATGATGAATTAATAATAAGGGATGCGTGAATAAATAAAGTTACACAAGATTTAATTGCAATCTGGTCGGAAGAACAGATACAAGAAGATCAGGATAGCATAACAAGAAATAAACTTGTAAAATATACTATGACAGCATGGAATTGGAATTTTTTCAAATATTGCCAAGTGATTTTGTTGTAATAAATATTGGGCTATTCATGAAACAAAAAAGGAGTTCAACAAAAATTTCTCATGAACCATCTAAGAGTGATTTAAAGAGCATAAAAATCATTATGATTGTCTCCGGGAATGCCTGCAGCGCTCATGCAAAAGTGGCGGAGGAGAACTGTAAACTGATTTTTAAACATATACTAGATAATCTTGAAAAGGAATAATCATTAACATTTCAAAACTTGCTAGGTTTTATTCCTATGACGGAGTAAAAAATTTTAGCGGGACTTAAACTCCCTGCACGATAATATCCATACCAAATTGAAGAAAAGAAAAAGCCTGATCTTAATCTAACTAGTGATATAACAATTGGATGTGCATATGATGTTGGTATTAATCTCGCGCATCTTCCTGACCTATGGCCAGTTTCCAAATTCACTACAAAATACCCTGTCCCACGTTGTGATGTCATTCGGTGCCTGTACCATTTTTTACACTAGTGGAAAAACAACAGCATGGAGTACTGTATTGTTGGTACCTTCTTGAAGTACCAGAAGTACAGTACCTGTTGCAGTGGAAATGTGCCCTTTCGTTGAACAGTGAATTGGAAAGTTTTACAGCGCTGTACATGTAGTACGTACTGTATGTCCTCTGTTATGCACCAAGTTTCTTCAGTTACTTCCGTGCTAAAATCTGAGGGAGAAACTGTGGAGCGAGGCCTGTTTGAATCTGATTGTACGTATATATGCAGAAGTAAATCGACTCCGGAACACATTATCTGGGTGTCTTAGTCCGACCTAGTCGATTTAGCACGATTTCTGTCAGACAAACATGTTTACACATACTTTAAAAGTCCGGACTAACACGAAAATTTGATTTTCTTAGTGTGCATTTAAACGTATTGTCTATTTCTTTACATCAAAAGAATTATCAATGTTCATGGTGCATTGTGTTTCTGGGTGGCTGCCAGGTCATGTAGGTTCCACTTAATTAATTCATTATTAGCTGATGGTCTACTTTGGTTTTGTTGTGGTGGCTTTGCCAAGATATGTTTGCCTTTCCATCAATTGAGAACCAGACACCTGTAATAACCTGGTTGCTTTCTAGGAGGTGCCAGTGTGGCAGGGAGCTGAGAAACCCAAGCAAATTATGGCCCTTTTCATCCCTGGCCAGACCTACAAAGTCCAATTTAACTGATTTAGTCACAAAGGACCCCTGAAATGAAACACTTTTTAACAAATGTTTTAAATACTTTCATCTAAATGGAACTTGCCTTGAAATAGCAAATTGGTACAAGGAAGACATTTTCACTTTAGTTCCCTCTTTAAATTTTACATCTGCCATTAATGTTTTCAAGTTTGAAAATCGCTGTTTCAGCCAAAATGAGTCTTATTGAATCAATGATTTGGTCCATGATTTTGCTCCGCATAATGATATAATATTACAAGCCAATATGGAGTAATCCGATCAAATAATGTGAAATGAATGGAAATGGGGGATTATTGATGATGTGAGGTGCACCCTTTAAATATTAGTTATACCAGAACAGCTAAAAATGAAATTTCACTCCGTAAAACACTTATCCATAAAACACATATTCGTAATATAAATGTAAATAACAAAAGAGGGTGTCCTGGAAAAAATGCATGTTAGGAAGATTCTAAATTGCATTGATTTGTTCATTTTATGAGGATAATGCTTCTCCGGGTTGTATGAATTTATTTTATGTCGAGGGTTCATTTATTGGTTGTTATGGCACCAGTGGTTCGTTATTACATTATTGTTGCCGCACAGACTTCTGATTATGCTCTCGAATCAGACACCATGAGCTCTGAAAGCCTAGCAGATGATTTGTTCTAGTTAAGGGACTCGAATCAGAGGGATATTGTTTGGTTCCCAGTGAGGCGTGTTCCCCGCTTTCTCTGTCTCTGTCTCTCCTTTTATTCTAATCCTGCAGAGCCGTCGAGAAGGCGGCTGTGTCTCTTTGTAAAGGCAGCTATGGTTGCACATGGACGCGGCTTTGGTTTTTAATCTGCCGTCCTGTAAGCTTCGGGCTTCCCCATCCTTGGTCTGTGGCCAGTATTCTGCCGGGCCATGAAATGCTGATGGTTTGGTTAAATTTCCAAAAATAAGCCATATATTTTCAATTTTCAATGCTCCTTCACATTCATGTGTTGCATTCACATCTGAAAACATGGAAACGGTTAGCCTTGTCAAATCGGCAGCCGATCTGGCCGCACCCCTTACGGCTGAGCTCCCTGACCACCACCCTCCCGTCATAATTTGGCCCACAGACATCAAAAGGCTACTGCAAGCCACCAGCGCCTCTGCCACACAGCAGGTAATAGGAACCCAGCCAGCTAGCATAATATTAGGTTTGAACCACCCCAAAATTTGCCAGGTACTGATCAGGCATGTAGGCAGTTAGTAAAATTGCACCTTTGAACCCCCATCAAACTTTCCCCCAACTTATGAAATATAAAAAAGATATATCAAAGAGGACCTCCACCCCAGTCGGTGAAATATACCAATTAGCAAAATACTTTGTAAGGGGAAACCCCCCTAGATATTTGCTTCTGACCGTGTAACCAATTCAAAGTCCACAGAATCCTACGCTGCCTGGATGGGACCCTTGTCCGTTGTCGGCCCTAAACACATTTATACTACGGGCAATTCATATTCATGGGATATTTTGGGGCTTGTGGGAGGGAAACAGGGAGCCCAGAGAAAACCTGCATAACATAAAGAGAAGATGCAGACACCAAGGGCCAAAGTGGGATTCAACCCCCAATCCCCAGCAGCAAAAGGCTACAGTTCAACCCACAGAGCCACCAGGCTATAAAGTGTGGGGCGTGTTATTAAAATGGCACATGGAGGGAGTCTCAAGGAGCGGAGCCTGAGGCAGCTTTAGTCACCACAAACAATCAATAAAACTTAAATATAGGTACTCCCAATTAAAAGAGTATTTCAAAGTGTGCAATCTGTTTTGCAAGACACAGCCCATAATGATAATAATTAAGACAAGAATTCGAACGAAAACAGTAGGTTTCCCGTACCTCTGGTGCACAGCTCACTAATTAGCGTGTGCTGTACTTAACGATGCTGACTTCCATTAGCCATGAGTCATTATCAGCACACTTAACATTAACTAAATCTCTTTGTCAGTCTCTAGATACGCTGGTTATCACCTGAAAGCCCAAATGGAATGAATGATGAAGTGAACGCTGACCAGCACTCGTTAGTCGTGCCGTCACACGTTAATTCATTCATGAACGCTTCCCCGGAACAAGGCCACGTGAGGCTGTGCCTCATCGCAGGAGTACAGACATACACACAAAGATGCTCTGTAGGCCTAATCTTGTGCTTTTGGACTGCAGTAACAAACACAAGGAGATGTTTAAATGTTTAGAGTTTAAGCTCCACGTACAGAAACCCCAAAAATTAGATCCAAATACCCGGCACTGAACATGTGAGGCTAGTGCACTCTGAGCCACTGTACCATACTTATAAATGATTGTTATGCATTTATATGAATAATGCTGCTTTCAAACTGTATACTAGCAATATCTATTCGACAAAATTTTAAGGTTTATTGACCGAAACCATGTTGTTGCTGACTTTAATCTCACCTTCTTCTGATCTAAAGGTTCGTTACAGCAGAAAACAGAATCAATTTTTTTCCTTGGCTAGCGAGCTTCTAAGCCAAGACTCACTAAATCAGCAATTTTTTTTGTTCAGAATAGATGAAAATGGCAGCGCATGTAGGAACACAGTTAACCCATTGCTGTGATAATGGAAATGACTGGACAGGTTATGTTTTCAGATAATGGGGATTATCTCCCACCTGCCACGGGCTGGCATCCCGCCCAGCGTGTCTCCTGCTTTGTGGCCTCCTGGTTCATCGTGACCCTATCTTAGAAAGGTGGCAAGATGAATCGATGGATGGGAATTATACTACTATATGGAGATTGGGGTGCACCTTCTGCAATTTCCAAATCTATATTTGAGCAGATGTATGTTTAAGGGGGTTGATTTGGGTATGAATGTTGCCATATGTGCCTATGAATACTGTGGGAATACGTTATGCGTTTAGTGGGGTGGGGGGTTGGTTCTGCGTCGGCCCCTAAGAATGTACAAAGCAAACTGACTCCCTTTTGTTTTTGTAGTTTTCGGGTAAAAACAATTAATTTGTTGTTGTTGTACAATTACCCACCGGATGGAGCCAGAATATGCATATCAGAGCAAGGGGAGAGCTCATGCTCACCACATCCTCCCAGCTGATAGGCTCTCCCTAGTGAAGGGGGGGCTGGGGGTGTCTGAGCACCTGCCCCTTGTACCCGAATGATTGAAAATGCCCCCCTTTGGATATTCCAAGTACCCCTCTTTGATAACTGAGAATTGTGCAAAACTTCCAGAGAGGTCAGTGAAATGTTCCCTAATCCATGGGCCCACTCCTGTTCCAGCCCTGGATCCTCGAGCGGTCTGTGCAGGGTCCTGCTCTTCAGCCAGCAGGGCCCTGCCACAGCGAGGCTGCATGCGAGACCTCATCTGAAAGAGATATATCAAGCGAGCAGCGAATCGGCAGGAGCAGCGTGGCATAGAGATTTCAGTGGCCGACTTTCAGGATGATGGCGAGCATAGCAGGCACTCGGGGTTGGGGGGGAAGGGAGGGTTGGAGGCAGATTGAACCGTGACATTAAAGAAAGGGGTGATGGGAAGATATAATGCAGCAGTGAAGACCAGACTGACCACCTGCACTTCAGACGCTTGGATGTTCACGCTAAAAGTTTGCACTTTTCATTTCTTGAAAGAACAGCCTTTAGGACATTAGAGGTAATAATAAAATTTACTAAAAAGTGTGATTTGATTACCTCAGACATTCCACATTCCCTATGTGTCCATGCAATATTTTTTTCAGTATTTTTTAAATTTTAACATTTGAAAGCACTTGGTCTAGTTCATAGTGTAAGAACATTGTATTATACAGAGGACTTGAATTGGGGATGTTTGGATGAAAACCGGCACAATCACTTTCCTGGGAAAAATTTCTCCTCTGGACAGATGGGGCTTCACTAGCAGGTCACCGACAGGGTTGAAACTGGACTAATTTCTTTTCTTTCATCTTTTGAACCACATTTTATGCTCTCCTCCTCTCATGACCATTTATCGCTCCCATAATAATATCTCTGAGCTCTTTTTTTTTAATATATTTTTTTCCCTCATCTTGTGTTCTCTTCTCCCCACTGCTAATGATGTGTATATCAAATTTAGCCGTCGCAATTAGATACCTTACTGATCTTCGGCAATAAGATTAGACCTTGTAATTACATAAGAATAACAGAGGCGACACAGTACAGGAGGAAAAGCGTGACTCCCGTAATGAAACGCCACAACCACCTGTCCTCATTTCTTGCCGTATACCGGTGCCGTTTCCTCATTCCCTTTGAAAATACTCACACAACTGGATGCATACCGAGAGAGCTGAAAGAGAACATTAGCATAAAGCGCCCCGGCCCTTCAAACGATGTGTGCGAAATAACGTCTTGCCGCAGATGGTTGCTGAAGGGTGGGAAATTTCACTCGCTCTCTACTATTGTAGCAAACTGAACATTCGCTCTGATGGAAAACAAAATAAGAGTCCTGGGGACTAATTGAGACACATGGCACAAAGGTAAGAAAGCGCCATGGGTGTATAAAAAGCAGCAGCTGTGGTAGAGAGATCCGCACAGAATCATAATTCACACGGTGGACTCACGTGTAGTGGCAGGTGGCAAAGGGGATATTCTCCAAAAGCCCTATAGTCTGTGACAGAACCGTGTTCATCCTGAAAAAGAGCGCAAAGGCTAGCTGCTTGCACCACAGCACCTAACGAATACTGGTCTGGTGCCACCTGTTTACGTGATTTTGAAGCCTCATGTTCCCCATCTGTAGCAATCAGATCTAATTTTTGTGTGCTTACAACCAGGGCAACAGGCAGAGTGGTGGTTAAGGATGTGGAGTCTTAGCCCGAATGTTGTTGGTTTGAGGCCCGAGGGAGATTTGTGGTATTTGTTTGTTCTTTGTGTGTGAGTTTCCTTTGTATAATTTGGCTTCTCCCTGCTGGCTCTGAGACCCTGTAAAAATTGAACAATTTTTCAACAATCAAACATTTTCCATTTGCAAAAGGAGAAATACATTGGAATGCTTTAGTTGTTACATATCCTATCTTTGCTCTGCTTTGAAGAAAACATACACAAACAGTAGAGAGGGCGGCTGGGAGTTGTTTGCCTGGCACCTCTGGAGTGTCTTGAGGATGGAGGGAACACAAGGGCCTAGAGGACATGCAATTACTTGGCCAAGGATGGGACTTGAACTAGTGACCTTCAGATTGCAGGTAGGAAAGCCTAATCCACTGAACCACATACTGCCCACAGGTACAGAGGAGGTTGGAAAATCTATGGATGTGGGCAAAAATTTTATCTACATGCTGATTTGTGAATAAAATGTCATTTATGGTCATTGAAATACTCAAGGTCAGACTTATGCACTGGTTTTCCTGGGCTGTAGTACCTGGCTCTAAGTAGGGGGAGGGGGGGGTTTCCTCACTGTTACCGCAGCATTTTATGCTCTCAGTAGGGCCCCAACAATGACTGTAGCCCAGGGACCCCCACCCTACTTAACTCTGGCCCTGGAAATGGTCACTAGTATCCAGTCAAAGCTGTGGAGGGAAGCGTCAGCCAGTGTGAGAGCCAAAAGGGACCCACAGTTTATTGTCGCAGCGTGAGCAGAGACGGGAGGACAGGCAGCAGACAGGGATCAGGGTAATCTCCCCGTTTCGACGGGACTCAGAAAAGGGCAACCAAACAGCTCACAGTGCAGGGATTGCCGTAAATGTCACGCGGGTGTGGCCTCGCTGACAGAAGAGGAAGGGGGGGGAGCGAGGATAGGATGGGAGGAAGGAGCCCAACCCCTGTCTCACCCCTCCCTGGGACGGCGTCGGCCCCCATATGAATACGTTAGCATACGCGTATGTATGCTTATCCATGTCACTACTCTCGCAGCAAGAACAAAAAGTTGTTTTGCTGCATGGTGGCAAAACTTCAATGTGGATTATTGCATTTTTCATGAGGCTTTGTGCTTAGCCACCAACTGAGTCTCAACACCAGGCTTACATCTAGCTTCTGGGGGCTGGTATTGACTTGGCGTCTTGCCACCCACTCACCTGTCTCTTCTCTCCCCCCCATCACTCCTGTTCCTCTCGCCGTTCATCTCCTTTATTCCCTGGAGTGGGGCCCCATCATCAGTTCTGATGGCAGATATATTACCAGTTAAACTGACTTAATGGGTTGTGACGATTTCCCCATTAGCGTGTGTGTGACAATACCACACCGGCTTGCTAACAAGCAGGAGCCAGGCTTCCTTCTCAGCCTCGGTCCTGATCAAGGTGGGAACGTCACACAGTTCCCGGCTCTGATGTCACACACCTCCTGCTCTCAGATGCTCGTTTTCAGGGTCTATCTCTGCCGCTGAGCTCATGCTCCCGGCTCCCTTAATCTTTAGAAGCCAGGACGCTTTTCGCCTCAGGGTTTAACAGGAATGGGATTCGGGGACTTTCCATACTCCTCATTCCCAAGTGAGCCACAGAAGAAGTAAAGGAAGGCCAGATGATTAAAACATACCACTTTTGGATGGTTCTAGATTCTGCAAAAGAGTGGGCTCATGTGATGTAGGTCACGCACTGCTTGGATTTCTTCTGTCATTGCTGACATAAGAGGTTGAGGGATTCTGACTAACATTCTGGCCAACTTGGCAGAACCACACAGAGGTAATCATTTGTCCATAGGCTGAAAGTACAGAATGTTCAAGATCAGTTTTTCCACAATAGCCACAAAGTTCCCAGATTAATGAAGCGTGAGTCATTTTAGCTCCCCCGAAGATGGGCGGCATTGCTTCTATAATGGAGATATTACCACAGTCGCTCACTGGGTTTGTCAGAGCGGCAGCGGTTCATAGCTGTGACGTAGGCCGTCCATCGCTCAAGTAGACCTAGTCTCTCTTTTGGCAACACATCCTTTCCAGAATGTCAGTCCTTCCCGCTCTCTGAGGGGGACTGGAGGCGTTTCTTGAGGGTCTGGTACTGCATCCGCAGAGGCGGAGCGGATGCAAGCAGTATGTCAGCAGAGCGCAGCCCGTGCAGATGACATTTACGGCTCCGTCTCGCAGGTCGTCCGTCCCGCACGGCTGATTGCACCAGTCCGAGGTGGTCCAATCTAAGGCGGCACACTGATTTAAACATTTTATTTAGTTGAGTGCTAAAGTGTCTGTTGGGGTCCTTGTGGCTGACACGCTGTCCTGTGCTTTGCCCAGGTGTGACACTAATGACAGAAACAGCCACCAGCAACCTGCTAACCCTTCCTGCAGGTGGCGCAGCAGAACATAAAAAGACATCCCTGCAGTGCTCGCTTTTTTTTTTTTAATGAGATGGCAGGTATTGGGGCTTAATTAAAACGTGTTCATTACCACCGACCTAGTGTAATGCGCATTTAAGCACCGTCCTGCGTGAAATATGAATTCCAGGAGTCGCAAAAGAATGATGGATTTTAATTTAACATGCTTGAAATAGAGGGCTGAATGAACGCTGAGCGTCTCGGCGCGACGGGGCACGTCCTGCCTTGGCCGCGTCCTGTCTGGCCTGGACATGTGTTAACACGAAGGAAGGTAAGGTTCGCTTGCTAGGTTAAGGAAGGCTAACCTGACATTTCCCCAAAAAGCCTCGCCCAATTTGGAGAGCACTCCCACCCCGCTCCCTTTTAGGGCCGAGCTTGGTTGGGTGTTGGGGGGGGGGGATATTGCAGGTTTCTT
>JABFDZ020000066.1:28945177-28958297 GCA_019775955.2 Pollimyrus isidori
TCACTATCACCCCCCCGGCTTGGTCCCCCCACCCCCCAACCACCACCATCACTACCCCCCTTGCACAGAGGCTGGCGCTCAGCTCAACCACTCCCCCCCCGCTGGCACAGCGGCAGCCGGCTGGGCTGAGAGTCTCTTCCGTTTTCTCCGCAGGGCCAGCAAGATGGCCCTGGGCTTTCATTACAGGCTTTACCGCCGCCAAATGTGCCGCATAATGGGCGATACGGCCGGACCGATGCGTACACACACAGCCGGGAAGCCGCGTTCACTCAGACCTTTGGCTGTCTTTGATATGATTAGTCATTTGCTGGAAAATTCCCAAATATTCCCTCAATTAATGCATTATGAAGTAAGGTAAGTATCCATGTCTGTTCGAAGTACGCACTCTGTGGCTACCTGACAAGAGACACAATTAGCCTACTGTGCTAAAGACCCGAGGCTTCGACATGGTGAATTTAATGAGCTCTTATCTTGACTGCAGGGTGTGACACCATTGTCTGTGAGGGACTTGCTATACTGAATATGCTCTCATGCACCTATTAATGGCTCTGGATCAAGCCCACATGCCTATAACTGGATGGCGGGCAGCAGCCGGCGGACACAGGGGTGCAGAGGGGCACCTGTCAGCTTTAGACCTGCTTATTGCCATTTGGGGGGGGGGGGTAGTTGGGAGACACTGTTAGTGTGGGAGCTTTCAGTCTAATTTTATCTTGATAAAATCGTCTTCCGACTGGGATTTCCAGAGCAGACCAACACAGAGGAGCAACAACCACACACACACACACACACACACACACACACACACACACACACACACAAAAAGACCTGTACTCATATCTTTGTGGGGTCTGTCCATTCACTTCCAGGGGCAAAACCTAATCACAGCTATGACAACATGTCTTTTGGGATTTTTAGTTTTTTGATTGCAGTCATAGATTTTTATCAAATTGAGTTTCCCTTTATGGGGACTAAAAAAAGGATCCCCACAATGTAAAAATAACAGGTTTTCTCACATTATGGGGACATTTGGTCCCCACAATGTAATGTAAACCTAGACCACACACTGACACAGACACCGACGCAGACCTCCCCACTGATTTAGCCTTACATGACAAAGCATTAGAATTGTAATCTCGGATTGAGCATTGTGATAAAACGGGTGAAAAAAGAAGCTCAGGATGCCGTGTGGCAGCACAAACAGACACCACGCCGGCTCCCGCGGACGAGGGATGACAATTATCTGTTTATTTTGTAAAGATATAAAGAGATCAAATGGATTCTGTCGGCAGCCAAAACAGAATTCCAGAATGTGACTCACAGTCAGAAATGGGAATGAGGTGAAGACACAGCTATAAATGAGAGTCATGTGGCTCAGCTGGCAGTGACTCACTCAGCACGTCTGTGCTTTTTCCGGGGCACTCGGGACGGGGGGGAAAACGAGGGTTTTACAATCAGCCGGACATGTGTGACTTTAATCATAGGTGAGGCGCTTTCCTCTGGAATGTTGTGAATGAACCATGGAGAGAGACCCCAGCTGAATGTTGAACCTCGGAAACAAGCTCGTTGTCCGCCTCAATTAAGGGAATGATAGACTGTAAGGCAGTGTCTATGGCACCGTCCGGACAGGTAATGGGGGGGGGCAGCGGTATGTGCTCTGCTCCTTGACACACGGCCAGTCTCTGTTGCCACGGCGAGTGCCCGTGTTTATTAATTACGGGAGGGGGAAACAGATGGATATCCATGAGTTATGGAAATGTGCAGAGAGTAATTAAACATTGCACACTTCGCTGGCTTGTGTTATTTAATCTTGGAGCCGCCTTTGGGGATATGAGCAGACGATGAGGCTGTGTGAGCCGGGGGGGTGGGGGAGAGGGACGTCAGAATGCTGCGTGACTCGGTGTCGGGACCTCTCCGGGGGGGGAGTCTCTGGAAGCTCCCTGCCATCACCACACCACTATGTCTCCCAGGCTAACTCAGTTTCCCCATTTTACAACTGCCTCCCCCAGGGCTGGGGAAAGATCAAATAAAATTTGTGATAAGTCCTCTTCACGATCGTCCTTGAAAGTCCTGCGAGATCAAAAAACAATAAAAAAAAAAACTCTTCCCATAGCGTTACAATTACTTGTAATATACAGAGCAGATTGTAATATCTCCCCTTATTTTCTCATGCAGTGATTTAGCGAGGAATTATGAAAATGTTCTCTGCCCTAGAACCAATTTTGCAATGCTGTGATACATTGAGAAGCAAACAGCTACAGCATATTCTCAGATTTTCCTTCCTTTTTGACTAAATCAAGGCACGCCTGATCATCAAAATACACGACCGGGGGTTCAGACGTAAACGGCACAGCCATGGATAACGCAGGTAGATGTCCACAGAGTGGAATGGATTCTCGGGAAGGCCAGGGCGCTGATAATTTATTTACACGGACAAATCATCCCACCGTCCCATGCGACTGAGCTATTAGGAATGAGAGAGAAGAGGCTTTGGGGTGGATGGAGACATTCTTCGAGGTGCAGTACCTGCAGAATCGTAGCCCCACGCTGAGCACGTAACCATCCTCCGTGCAGGTTAGTGTCGAACAGCTGCGGCAGCTCGTACATCAATGCGGCCTCCTGTAGCTCCAGGGCTTCCTGCATTCCGCGGCAATGGGCTTAATTTATGCCCATCTTTAGGGTAGATCTACAGTAGCTCTGCAGAGGCTTGGAATAGAACAGGCTATAAATGATCCGGTTGGAATAGACGACGTCAACCAGGAGAAGAATGTGATAAAATTCATCCCACGCTTCTTTATTGCTTTGCTGTAGTTTGGTCAATGTGGTTCTTTTATTTTATATGTAAGAAAAGGGGGAGAAAAATAAAATACAGATGTGAGACTTTTTTAAGAGCATAGTTGCGCATGGCTTAAAAGTTTACTGTGCTTTGTTTGAACTCGCAAGTGATGCTGGCCATTATTTGCTTAGGCACTTGTAAAGACAAGAAATGAGTCTGGTTCGGAAGGGTACTAAATGCTGCCATAGTGTGCGGTCTTTGGAAGTCGAAGAAGGCTGAAATTTCTCGATTGATTAAACAGCTACCTGCTGAGCGATGCTCAGTAAGTGTCCACTAACTAAAGGCACAGTGGCACGGATTGACCTTCGGGCTATGTGCAGAGTTCAGGCTCGTGCTGGATTATCAAATAAACAAACGTTAATTTGCATGTTGATTCTGTCCTTCGGCGCCCTTGTTGTGTTTGTGTTTTGCTTCATGCAAGATTAGCCAGAAACCAGTCATTTTCCTCTGGCGGTGAGCTGCTCAGCAGAGCGGATGATCTCCCACAAATGGCAGTGGCTCGTCATGCTAATTCCACGGGTGCACCTGGGATTCCACCTCTCGTTGACGGGGGCCCCCGATCATGCCCGTGTCACTGCTGTCCCTTTGCTTAGCCGTTATCCGCCCCATGGTTTTCATTGTTTCTGCTATCGTTACATTTCTATTTTCTCATCTATGCACACCAATGGGGGCATCTTCTCTGCTATCAGTAAATCAGAGCTCAGATCAAACTGGCGGCATTTCATTTCAGTGCCTGCCACTATTTCATTGCTAAATTTTGAGATAACTAACAATGAGCAGAATCGGTAGAATCGGTAGAAAGAGGTTCAGACATACAGACGCTCCCCAGGTTACAATGGGGCTATGTTTCGATAAACCTCTATCGTAAGGCAAAAATGTTTTTTAATACAGAACACCAAACCTGAGAGACATTGTAGCCTAGCCTACCCCACCATAAACATGCCTAGAACACCTAGCTTACCCTATTTTATAATAAAGTATTGAGCATCTCATGTAATTTATTGAATAGTATATTGAAGCTGAAAAACTGAATAGAACTTTGCCATCCTCTCTGTGCCTTTGGTAATCGGTAGACCATGTCCTTAGTGTCCTTAAATTTTACAGCACTCGCAAAAGCACAATAAGCTGTGAACTCAGATGCTCTTCCCTCAATTTCTGTTATACTCCAAGGATTGGTGGGACGAGGTGCACGAACAGCTTCCTGTAGGGTCAGGAGAATGCTCCAGGGATGCCCATCTGCTGGCCACTGATAAGTCTCCCATGAGGCTGTGGGGCTGTCATATAGGGAGAGGGCCACTGGCAGTGACAGGGTGGCGCTGAAAGGGAGCATACTGGTGGCAGAGCTCCTGACGGACGTGTCCCTCTGCGTTCGTCACTTCCTGGTCCCCTGAGCATCACCACCCTGCCCCTGAGCTGCAGCTAATCCACGACTTTTTCCATCTCCATGTTTGGAATGTCGCACTTCATGAAGCTCTTCAAAAGCAAGATCACGTGATCAGGGAAAATAAATTATTTATAAATATTTCTGTTTGGAATCGATTTGAGATCTTCTATTTTCTTTCAACCAGAAATACATACAAGTACAACCCAAGTTTTATTTACAAGCTTACTATATTTGGAATATTCTCATGCATCTTACATGAGCATGAATTTGTATTATATCGTACAAACATGTTCTCTCTTTATAGTGCTGGAATCATATGTATATTAGTGAAACCGGTATCTACTGTATAATACATTAAGCCTCTGAATCCAATCCTCATCTCAAATACTCTACAATCTCTCCAAGGCCAAAGGTTTCCAGATGTTTCTGATACATATGTCTCCATAATTCCCATAATACTGCTGTAGTTCCCTGGTTTTTGAGCATGTGAGCATGATCCTAGTCGACACTCGTATGGTCCATTGGACATGATGCTCTGCAATTTTTCTTGCCAGGGATGCAGGCAATAAGAGGTATAACAGTTAAAGTCGACTTAGATATCAATATTTGAAAAAAATCACGAGTAATCCCTCCAACCTCCTGATTCACATTTATTCACAATGGGTACATGTGTACATCAATACAGCATGTATGAAAATCAGGACCATGGACAGATCCTACAGACGAACCTCATTCATAATATAGACTCATTTGTATTTCCAGGCTGAAAAATATAAAATATCGCCAAAGATCCATTATTTCAGGAACATCAACTAAAATGCATTTTTACAGAAACTTCTTCACAGAATAATCCTAAAATGACGTAACGGGACACCCTTATTATCAAAAATAGACACTCTTACACAGCCATCAGTGAATGAGGTAATGTTTAAATGAGTTTACTTGGATTTGTTGTCAGGGAGGTAAATATGTCAGTGTCAACAAGACACAAGTTAATGTTTCTTTATATTTACAATTAACAACAATGTAAATTAACTAGCAATCTAGCTATCAACATTGAGTTGTTAAAATTATCCATATAAAGTAGTCCAAGAAATGACAATCATGAATACAAATGTTAATTAGTGCAAACATAAAAACTAGTTCATAAGACATATTTTTATTGATCAATTAGATGTCAAACGCTATCAGTAGATAGTTGGATGTATAGTGAAAAGTAACGATCGTCCGAAAGTTCCCTGAAACAGTTTTCACCAGACAGTGGTGATATGTATGTAAAGAGAGCTGGAGTTGTTACCAAACTGTTGCCTGTTCAAATCCCAGGATGGTAAGTGCTCTTAGCTGAAGCACGACTCTTGAGTTAAGTACTGAATTGATTCTGCGAGTATCCAGATGTATAAATGGATGAAAGCTTGCACTCGTGCACACTGGGGTGCTGTTCTCTTTCTTTTGACAGCCCCTTCCTGGATCCATGGTGGAGATTCTCACACGCCGTGTCGTAGCAGCAGGAGACCTCGTTGGTAAATGGGTGCTGAGAGAAACTGTCTCGCACTTGAGAGGTGTGAGACCCGACTACAAAACAGGTTTGGGTCGAGTTGGAGCAGCTTCCCTTTATCTTACGGTGATTAGCACAATGGGTCAAGAGGGGTTCAACCTGCTGGTGGTGCTCACTTAAGATGGACAGAGCTGTCAATGGTCATTTTTAGTGGAAGGGACCTTTGGGAGATGACATAACATCTGTGGAGCATAACCAGGAAAAAAGAAAACCCTGGAAGAAGTCTGTATACTGAATGTGGCTTTTAGTGAGCAGGACGATTTGAAACTCCTTAATCTGACAGCACTCCATTATCTAGACTCAGTCCATTCTCTTATGAGTGTTTGTTAAATGGAGAAAACAGACTTACAATCACACTGTGGATTACAAAAATATTCTAGAATGACTTCACAGCAGTCAGTCTGGTGCAACAGTTGCAACTCTGTGGTGATAAATACAGATGGGCCAGTTGAGACAACAGAACAATTGGACTTCCCCACAATCTTAAACTGCTTTACTACAGAAGATCAAGCATACAGACTCCATTCCCATTGCTCTAAAGAAAATAGTGGTTATGTTATGTTTGTTATATTGTTATGTTATGTTGTCATGTTATAGGCAAAATAAGTGCCAGAAAATTTAGCCTAGAGTAGCTTGATGGAAAACTTTGAAAACATTTGATGACACTGATAACATGTGAAGGCCATCTATCCAGGTAATGATAGAAATAACCAATCAAAGTGTAGAGGATGTGGGTCCAAGCAACTAGAGTAAGTGGGACCAACCAATCAGATACCTTAGTATTTCAGATTCGTTATTTCTCTGAACAAATTATTTTTCGCTCTGTCTTCAGAACATTTTTTTGTAAGTAAATCTCCTATGAACATCTATCTATCGTTATCCCCTACCACCCATCCTGTATTGGGAGCCCGGGGCTGATTCCAAGAAGCACAGGTGATGAGGAAAAGGACACCTTGCACGGGATACCAGTCTACTGCAGAAGACATGGACAGTTTATGTACACCTGTATACCTAAATGCAAGCTTTTAGACTGCAGGTAAGACGCATCCTAAAAAAAAAGACAAGATGCATGATTTGGTGGTGACGACCATGCCCTCATTTAGGAGTTGTGGAGTTACAGCTCTAGAAACCAGGCCCCAGTTTCAAGTCATTCAGTGATATTAATGTTAGATGAATTTCAAAGGAAAAGGAATGTCATTTATTTGGACAAAAGAGGGTTATAAAAGTCAAGTGTGGGCTGGTTATCCAGATGAGGTTTTTGACATGTTTTATTAGCCTTGAACTAACATTGGAGAGACCAGGTCGGGGGCGGCAGGATCCGGGCGGACAGTGCTGTTTATTATATGCCAGTTTTATTTATTTCATTATATATGAATTTGCATTCCCTCGCCTGCTTCCAGACGGTTTGGCGTGGATCGATGAGCCTGGGAATAACGTCAAATCTGTTCCATTGGCTGAGGTCTCATCGAGCCGACAGCTTCCCGTTCAGCCGTGTGTAAAAGTGGAGGCTGATGGGCACCGTGGGCGTATCCGCGCCCAGATTTCCCAGCTAAGGGTGCCCATGTGACGTCACTGTCTCTCCTCATAGGTTTTTGCCCCCCCCCCCACCCCTCCGGGCTCCTGCCACTGAATGTAACGAGGTTTCCTGGGAGTGTTCTGCATGCCTTATTTTGTGAGGTGTGTTGCCAATATTTTGACTGCTGAAGGGAAATTGCAGCATTCTCCAGCGTCTCGGAACGTAATCACCACAGAGTACATGACACGTTTTCTTGTTCCACTTAAGAAAATATACATATTATTCTCATTTTGCCATTTTTATGAGGAATGTGGTTCTGCATTTTTATAGAACCAGTTATCACCATATACCAGTAAAATACAGAATCTGATCCCTTTATTTACTGCTTTCAGTGTTGTTGGCGGAGATGCACCCACACGTGTAAAGTCAGGTGACTTCTTCCATGACATGTGACAGCCCTTAGCTATGGCTAGGATTATCACAGAAGGCTTTTGTAGCTGCTCTGTTATCTTAAGCTGAAAAATCAGGCAAAGTCAGAGGTGTAGGCAGCAGCACCATTGAAGATGATTTCCTCATATTTGCATACATATACAGTACTGTTTAAAAAGCAACCAAAGAAAAAGTAAAAAAAAAAGCAGAAACAATTCATAATATTCAACAGAATATATGGCAATTTTAGATAGATAGATAGATAGATAGATAGATAGATAGATAGATAGATAGATGCCATTTATGCCAAAAATGACAATAATTACTTCTGTTCTCCAAAAGGTTACCGATATTTTATTGGACGTCTATCCCCAAACTTCTCCTCAGGGGCACCCCAGTCATTCCATGTATTTGTTAAATTTCACCACCAGCTGTCTTAATAAATTAACTTCGTTAGTTAAATGATTTGATGAGGTACGATTAGCCAAGCCATTATTAAGAAAAGCTTGGTTATGTTGGATGGTTACTGAAAACTTTTGGAGAGACTTTTAAAATGATACCACACATGCAGACATACAATCATAATTTTATACCAATATAGATATAAGTGAATATTCAACAATGACAAATTGAACCATTGACACGTCATATCTGATCTAGCTGATCTTTTGACCAGTTGGACACATGCAAGAATCCAGCTCACGTAGTGTGTGACCATTGGGGAACTCCTATTACTCACTCAAAAATCAGGGATAATGACAGTCAAGATAAACATCTACTTTGTCCCAATTAAGCCCATCATAAACAGCAATTCAATATGTTGCTGTGCAATGGGACTAAAGATAACAATTATCAATTGTTAATCAGTCAAACTGTCAAATGTTAATTGTTGATTCTGTCATACCAAATTTTCTAAATGCAGCTAGCAAGCAAAACATCAAAATGTATGCTAGATTGGTAAAAACTTCATATTCAGAAACTTAAATCAAATATATATATATATATAACTATTACGATTCAGCATGCTGATTGATGATCCCAGTGTGTCTTGTAAACAAAAGGGAATTTTATTATAACTGGAACTCAAAAGGGATTATGAGAGGCCAAACCTCAGGCAGGAAGAAAAACAAGAACTAGATCAAGACTAAAACAAATAATAGGAAATGAAACAGAAACATACAGGCCCAAATCAAGGAAAGGAGCCGCTAGCGCCTACTGAAACAGCGGCCATGAACACGCCGAACACATACGTCACCTAAAATGACTCATTGAGGAACAGGGCATGGGCAGGCATGTATGTATGTACACACACACACACACACACACACACACACAATTTACAGTACAGGTGTGGGCCATAACCACTTAGCCATACACTAAGGACTACGGAATACGAGGAACAGGTGAGGGTAACTAACAAACACTAAGGAATGAAACATTAGAAGATACACATCTACAAGACTAGGCACAGGCAGAGGTGACCAAAAACAAAAGGTAGGACCTGTACTGAAATACAAGAACACAAGAGCATTATTAACATGGGAAAACAAAACTAATAACTGAAAGGTCCAACAGACTTGATGCTGCCTAGTTTCAACCCCATGTCAGTTAGGGATAGATATTCTAAGCTGCACACTCAGCCCATTCAGCTACAAGGCAGCCCAGGGAACATGGGAACATACTAAGAACTTTAATGAATGCTAACCCTAATGAAACACAGATAAATGGACGGGATAGCCAGCGACACCTGCTGGTGAAAATGGGAAATGACAGACAAGGCAGGAATTGACCTTGACAATAACCAGTGGCATGTTATGCTATGTTAATGAGAACAATGACAACTAATTCGGGAATTTTCATATTTGTTGATCCTGTTATCATTGTAATTAAGTCTAGGTAAAGTATCTGAGCGAATGCAGGCTTTTAGAGTGAACAATATGGGCAACAATACTGTGCATAAAAACATTCTAGTTAAGGCTATGTTCATAAATTGCATTATTAGTATTATTTAAATGTTTATTATTTTCAGTATTTTTTGCACAAAAAACCTGCTTAGAGCACTATTGTGCTGATACGCAAACACTGTAACCATAACAACGGGTCAGTCGGTTTCACGTGCTCATTCCAGGTGGCTAGCTATGAATTTTAGGTGGAGTCACAAATTTTAACAAAGCAAGCATGTGGACAGGATCTTCCTACGACAGCAAGTGGCACCCTTTTGCAGAGAGACATGGGGGTCCATCAGGATATCCTGTGCTTACTCGAGTTGTTTTTGATATTGCCTGTCACAACCTGCTTTGGTGAGCAATCCTTCTATGCAATGGGAAAACTTAAAACATGCCTGAGAACAAGCAGAACCAACTAACGGATGTCACGACTAGTCAGGCTACATGTTCATAGAAACATTTAATTACACATTTAATAAAAAAATTAAAAAATAGGGTGTCATTGGACACCAGAGGACCCCCGTCACGTCCAATGACGCAATAAATTGCTAATGTTACTGCTGAGAAGGCTTTGTCACAAATGGCAAATAACCCATGATAAAAATAATTGTCATATAAAAGGAGTTGGATTGACAGAAATGAGAAACACACACTGCTAATCTAATGACTGGCAATTAAAAGAAGTTGAATTTTGTGTTAATCGAGTCTTTTTTTTATAATAGAAAAGTTCAATATTCAAATCCATGCAAATTCAGTAATTTGTAATAGCCCCCCTCCCACCAACTTGACAAGAGATATGCCTTTGGTTATGTCCTGGGCGCAGACATTCCGCTGACTGGCCTAAGAAGATGAATATTGCAGATGGTGGAAACGGTGAGGTTTGGTGTTGGTTGGGACTGGTCCTCTGATTGATCCAATTGTCTTTTGCTGGCTGGTAAAACTTACTGATATAAATACAAGAAATCTTATTTTGAACTCCTGCCCTTTATGCAAGCCTGGCGTTCCTATGTTCAAAAATAAACTGGTCCCCAATTATACTGAGTGAAAAACAGGAAAATAAGAAAAAAACGATTATTAATTACGTGAGGCACATCCTGCCTTTCGGGAATCGGAAAATTAGCCAGGTAAACGTCGTTATTGAGCGAACTAAATGTGTAGGTAAATTACCAGCAGACTCACTCGATAATTAGCTTGATTTCTTTTTCGCCTGCATCAGAACTGATAAATGAATGCATGAAACATTACACACGTATGTAAAACTAAAACGATCAATGAAAACGCTCTATACTGAAACGGAGTAGGTTTAAGACAACACAAGTAGGCTACAGTATAAGATAACCCCCCACATTAATATAATATTAAAGCACAAAGTATTTGGAAAACATTAACAAAAGAATACTGCGAACGTTAAATTGGTGAACACAGTTTCAGTTTGTTAAGGCGTCGATTTGTATTTATTATATTCAAATAAGAAAGTCTTTTTGTGGGCTCAGTGCTTGTCTACAAACTTCTTATCTACACCTGAGAAGGAAAGCAAAGCGTCGCACGGCGGCCCCAGAGCGCCGGACGCGGAGTGCGGGCTCTGTGTTTGCGCTGCTCGAAGCCAGGAGCGTTTGTCATGCTTCCGAGGGGGATTTCGCTCCGGAGGAGGATGGACGGCGCTTTTAATGTAAGTGCCTGACAGTTTCGGAGATGTTTGCTTTGTGGCGGTTACCGTAGTGACAAAGGGACCGGGAAACCTGGGACCCAGACACTTCACTTTAAGGGCTTTGGAGCCTGTTTGTCGAGTGTCAGAGACTCAGGTCCTGTTACTCGCGGATGCATCTGGACGCATTACGTGTCAGTAGGCTGATTTGGTTGTAGTCTCATATTAATAATAGGTAGGCTTGTAACATCCATACATCCATCCTTTGGATGGACTGGATGTCAGTCTGTAATAACGGCTTTATTTAATTACAGCAAGCTACAGACTTTTTTGATGATGCTAATTTAAATTTGCAACACATAATTTTAGACAATAGTAGTGTGAACACAGAGATTGTCCCTCTACTTTTCCCACAAACTTAACCTCATGATTCTCTGCAGGATGTTTAAGTCGTTTTAATGCTATAGCCTATTGATATGTGGATATTTCTTCTCCAGTGTCTCTAATTACGTGTCTGTAATAACGTCTGTGGGTGCACGAGTGCGTCGAGGGGTGTGTGACAGTTTGAGGATGCACAGCCATTCACGATCAGCGCGCCTGTGCTCCTCTGCCCTTCCGTGCTTGTGCGCGCGCTTGAGTGTGCACGCGCAATCGTCTCGACGTAACCTCCTCTTCATTCAGGTCGTGTCACGGGCCAGACGTTCTGTTGTCAGAAGCCGCTTTCATCTGCCGACTTCAAATGTGCCTGTCATCCCGTTCAATTATACTGGGGAAAATGGATATTGTGACACATGGAGGAGTGATTCAGAAGAGGAATAGAAACAAGAAGTGGAAAACCGACTCTCTCTCTTGCCAGCCCTCTCTCTGTCTCTTTCATACAAAAATACACAATATGATATAAACACACGCTTGTATGTGTGTGCAGGGCTCATATATGCTCATGTTCCTGACTGTAGTGTTTCTCTCTGTTATCTACAAAGAACGTGACATTGTGTCATGCTGAGATGATTTTTCCACCATGTTCCTTCTATCAAATGTGGGGGGAAGGGGGAGGATTGAATGCATGAAATCCTCTTCCTGATGTAGGGATTGGGCAGGATCTCATCACATCTCTAATGGAGACAGATTTAACTTGCTAGCAAAAAAACAAGCATAGGTATATCTTTGCTAATAATCATGTAATAAATCGGTTAATTCCACAGTGGTCACTACTGTCTCAAAACAATCCTTAGTCTTGCAGTCTGTGCAATTTCCCACATGCTAATCTTGTAAAAATCCTGCTCTCTAGCTGCGACGTCAGAAGCTTAAGCCTTCGTTACTTGTCATTTCACAGGCCTTATAAGGCGGGAATAATTTGTTTTGTTACTTCTTAAATAAGCCATGTAGCTGTATCAGTCTTTAATCCATGCCAGAGAAATAAGGCAATTTAATCACCTTTCCTTCTTTCATTCTTTTCTTGTTGTCTTTCACTCTGTCACTCAAAAGAGGGACAATCGTTTTTGGTGGAATCGTGTAGCTCTATCGGAATGTCTCCTACGAAGATGGACCCCATTCACTTTCCCCAGATAAGATTTATTGGGCCTCACTTCAAGATTGTGTGGCGACTGCTATAACGTGAGGATATGGCCATGTTCCGCTCACATCCCTTTCACTGCCTATGTCATTGTCCATAACACGGGTGAGACTCAGCTTGGGGCGACAGTAGCGGCTTCATCCTGGGTGACGCATGCCAACACCCACCCCCCCCCCCACATGCTGTATCAGCTTTAATTGGCCGACAGCATCTGTGGCCAACGTGCACTGATCGGGGGT
>JABFDZ020000066.1:28963615-28980593 GCA_019775955.2 Pollimyrus isidori
CCCCCCCCCCCCCCCCCCCCCCCCCCCCCCCCCCCCCCCCCCCCCCCCCCCCGGGGCCGGGCCCAGCAACCGGCATGTGTAGAAAGTTTCCGCTTTTAACAAAAGACTTTCGTTCTTCCAAGAGAAGAGCAGGAGGAATAATTTTGGCCTGACTGAATGAGTTTTTTTGATTGTCGCACAAAGTTTCTCTTTATTTCAGCAGATTTTTCATTCTTTTTTTTTCGTTGTAATGAACAAAGGGGAAGTGGTAAGGCTGAATGGATCACGCCGGGGTGCGGGGGGACGGCCAGCCGCTGGTGGGACTTGCGGCCGCCAAATCCGCTCGCCTTTTGTGTCTGCCTGCTGCCGCTTCCTGTCTGTTTGCGTTTGTTCCGTGTGCCTTGGTACACACTATAGTGAAATCTGAGTGTATGTGTGTGTGTGCCTGCGTTTGTATTTGTATGTGTGGATGGGCAGGCATCTGGTAGCTGAATGCATCTCCACAGATGAGTGTGAGTGCATCTTCGATCATCTGTGAGGGTACGCCCACCCGCGTGTGCTGTCCTTCCTGCGCCCTGTCCGGCTGCGCCGTGTCCCAGTTTGTCGGCAAACACTGGGCAGGTGTGGCTGCTTCCATACGGGGCTGAGTTGAGCTTTGTACCTGTGGTCAGCATTGCCGCCAAAACGTCATAGATACCTGGGCCAGTGCTGCCTGCACAAGGCTGGGCGGGACTCACCTCAAACCTGCTGCTCACCTCATATCCGCACAGTTATTGGCCGTAAAAAGCGATCGTTCCCCCCTTATATTGGGGAGATGGGAAACAGCTTCTGTCCCCAAAAAACGGTTTTTAAGGCAACATATGACCACACGAAGTTTGAAGGTCTCGTGATATTTACATCAAAAATAGGTGCACCTTCCAGAGTGTCTCCCAGGCCCCCCTAGTTGGAAAGCAGCTCGGCAGCAAGACAGCTGAGACGAGAACGGAAAGATTCCTGTGGCTTGCATTCGCCTGGTCGGGACCGCTCCAGAGCGGGCTGGATTGAGATGGGTGTCTGCTTCCTGTGGCCCAAGTGTTATTTGCTTTTTTTTTACGGACAAAGCATTTGCATGAATGACTCGGGCAGAGAGGTGTCATGGGAAACACCTTCACTACTGGCAGCGAATTCAGGGAGAAACAAAATCAAACAGAAGACTCGCTAATTTTTCATTTTTAAACCATAATTTTTAATTGCAATTTTCTTCTGGCTAGAAAATATCCAGTAATAATAATAATCCAATACCGTTTAAATTGGCAGCTATTTTGTACTTCAAAGGTATTTCGTAGCTCTATAAATAAAAATAAAAAGTAGCTGTGATGCACAGCTTTGCGTATTAAGGTATTAAGTGTTGTTTGTATTTTAATAATTTAAGAAAAAAATGTATTTTTAAATGGTTATTGTTCTTACAGTTTAACTGAACAGCCGCACTCATCTTCCGAGCTGGAATAACTTGCGATGTCAGTTGTTCCACTCAGTAACGGCATTATTGTATTTTGCCGTATCTCAGTGTAGCCGGGGTCCTGTTGTGCTGCTTCCCTGCAGGGACGCGCCAACAAAGACGGCATGAATCCCAATTTTGTCTCATATGTGTGGCTCGATTGATCTCCGCGGAACGGGTGGGATGTCGTTGGGGAGGGGAGATGCGATGGCAAGGCTTTGTTCATTACAGACGCGGTAACAGACTAATGCTGTCGACGGGTATCGATCCGCGGAGCCTTCCAGTGCAAGGCGTCAGAAGCACGTGTACTTAAACTGCCTACCTGGGACCAGGGGGCTCTCGCAACCCAGTACATGGGATCGATGCTTTTCCGTTCCCAGAATCACTGTCGAGTTAAGGTTGACTCTCTTTTTGGACTGACAAACTGAATCCCCTCAAAGTCAGAGGGCAGTGTTAGCTAATGACCACACATGTACTCATGTCAAAATGTATAAAGGGCGCTCGTAAAAATCTCCTTTAAAACATAACATTCTCCCAAGAAGCTGGCATTTTAATTAATATGGATTTTATCATTTTAATATGCATTGTTTATGTCAAGGTCCTAATTTACTGTTCTGGGGCTGTAGTGCTTCTAAATGTGATAGTATATGAATCTGTTTTATCTCAAATATTACAACATATTATGAAAAAAACAATCCCCATCTAAATAAAATGGAAGGGGGTCATTTTGCACATTATTTTACTTTCATTGGTTCTCTCTAACCTTGTAATCCTTGTAAGGTCTTTCATCAAAGACTTGTGAAAGATATATGTGTAAAAAAAAAGCTCCAAATGATTCTGCTATTAGTGGGTGTTCTACTATAAAAAGCTTTAAATGGAAGGTTGTGGATGTTTCGATTGAGGATGTTCCCTTCCTGCAAGGAGCTGGATTCTTCATGAGGGGTTTTAAACAGCAACAGGTTTATAGGAGGGCAAATACTGTCTGTCAGGTGGCCCTCACCCGTCTTTTCCATCTCCATGATTGACTTTCATTTCTCCATCTTCTCTCATATAGGATAAGCTTGATAATCCCCATCCAGAGACTCTACAAAGAGGCAAGTATAGAATTCGATGGGAAGGTGAGGATTCCGTAACTTCAGAGTGTAATGACAGAGCAGAGCCTCCATGTCTTCGGATTGGAAGGACTGGCCAGAAAGCCTTGGAAACAATAGGGGTGTACAGCAGAGTGGGGGTCTTTAAATGCAGTGAAATGAGTTTCTGTCCCCAGGCGGAGAGCAAACACTTTTTTTTTATTGAGCTTTGTCCCTGCTCATCAACAGCAAACGTGATGCGTGTTGGCTCATATCTAAGATCCATCGTTCGTCCAGATGAACAAGCCTCTGTTTAATAATATTCTGCACCTAGGAGGGACAAGGAAAGAGCTCCAGCAGAATGTGAAATCGGAAGATGAGCTCGTCCCACTACAGCCTGTGAGACGAGGGGATGCCAATTCGTAGCTCAGATATTGCCGGTCTTTGACGACGCTTTCATCACGCTAGATGTGGCTTTGCTCTGGGAGACTATGGAAATGAGAGAGCGAGGTTGCTGCGCGCAATGCCCATCTTTGGGCATTTGCTGCGGGATTACATCATATCACTGGCATTGTTTTCAAAGGCGCTAAAGAACCTTATATTATATTTCAGAAGCTCTTTGTTGCTCCTTTGGCATTTGGCCCCGCCCCTTTCCTGCATTAGAGGCTGTCTCATAAAAAGTGACTGGATAATGACCTCACATAGCTTATATGTACAAAATTATGAGTGTCAAGTCTCTTCTAGGAATCAGTTCCTCGGCGAATTTATACATTCTGGATGGCAGGCATTTCATATAAATGCATCAAAAATCTTAAAACACGCATGCACATTCTTCCAGGGGTTATCGATTTTAAAAAATGGTTTAGAAAAGAATCAGCCTCTTGTTAATATAGCTTCTGTGAAATGCACTTTGATAAATAGCTGAACCGGATCAATAGCAGCTGCCAAGTTTACACAAAGGATTGGTTCTGATCTCTGATTAATGGTAGGATTGTGTGAATATCAGGAGGACCTTGGTTTTCCAGTGGATCGTACGGGCCAGAGCAATGCTGCTACAGCACTGCATGCTAACCAAAAGAGGCAGTGAACCAGCTTAACTGTTGAAAGTGGAGAGAACAGGACACCTGAGTGTGCTGGTTGGCTGGAACCAGTATGGTGCACAGAGACTGACTGGGAAAGGACACTGAGCTGCGCTGGAGCGAGCACACACATACTCATACACGTCGGGTATACCTATCCTTATGGGGACCACTCATTCACTTCTACGGGAGAAATGCTAATGCTAACTATGACAAACCGAACCCCCACCCACCCCTAACCATAACCATAAGTAACCAAAGTACAAGAGTTTTTGTATTTTTAGTTTTTTCATAGCAGTCAGTGATTTTTATACAATAGATATTTATCACATTATGGGGATAGGTACTGTATACTGCCTATCCACACTCACACACACACACACACACACACACAATAACACTCTTCTCTGCTCTGGAAATCCCTGTTTTATTGAAATGTCAAATGAAATCCCATGCAGGTGGCATTTTGTTTCCATATTATACCAATAGGCTTGACAGAAGAGCTGACCTCAAGACAATTCAGGGAGCATGTCTGGTGACAACCCTGAATATAATTTCTAGGGTCATTTGTAGGATAGTCCCAGAGATAATTATTCATAAAAACACATTTTGAGGCTGCTATCCATGTTAAGGATTGCGTCCACAGAAGATCTGTAAGGGCTAAAGACATCGAAATGGCAAAGATTCATAATGGTACAAAATGGTTTGTCAGGATGAGAAACTGCAGTGTACGTTTGTGCCCAAATTTATCCTAGTTTTACTTTTAACAGATTTTGGCT
The DNA here is from genome assembly GCA_019775955.2 of Pollimyrus isidori. Lineage (NCBI taxonomy): Eukaryota > Metazoa > Chordata > Actinopteri > Osteoglossiformes > Mormyridae > Pollimyrus > Pollimyrus isidori. Next base: position 28,968,000 of record JABFDZ020000066.1, read on the forward strand.
TAAAGTATTCCTGTTTATTAAAATGTCTTCATTACTTTTTATCAGTTGCATGAGCTACTGTCACGGTCATAAGTTTATTTAAAATTAACTTTCCTTAGTCAGAAATGATTTCACACGATTCTAAAACCCGAAAGGTGTTACGTGTGTCCAGGCATAATGAGGCGTAGAAGGAGTAGGAGCAGAAGTGAGGCTGTAGGAACGTCGGCAGCATTTGGATGTTGGATCTTCCGAGCGGCAAGCTGCCCCAACACCTTAGCGATGCAGGATGAAGGAGAGCAGTCTTCTTTCAGTCCAGCTGATTTACATCCGCAGACCTTCACCGCGCGCGGCCCTACGTCCCATCGGCGCCGAATTGCCAATCCGTGTGCGAATGTGTCCACAGTCGGAGGGAGGGGAATGGAGTGAGCGAGCGAGCATGTCTGAGATCAAGGAAGCCAGCTGTTCTTCAAACGTGGCCTCGTGTAAGTAACCCCGTCGCACGGGGGCTTTGAAACGGGATCAAAGGCCGGCAGGCGCGAGTATGAAACGCAACGATGTTTTATGCGGCCTCCGTCGCCCCCGGGAAGTCCGGGGGGGTGGTGAGGAGGGGGCACGATTTAACTGTCATGACGTTCAGTCACTATGACTCTCAGCCTGAAACGCAGGCTTTCCAGTCCGTCGTCACACGCTAATGATCGATACTTATCTGATACCGCTCACGTATCACACATCATGCTCATCATCGGGAGCCCTTTGGAAATCTGTGGTTTTGCACTTGACACAGCCCACTGTTTATAGACTTTTCTCATCTGGATGCTTAATTGCTGCTAATGACTAATGCCCCCTGCCCTTGCGTCTTGGGTCTATATATTAGGCACCCAATGCCATCTGAATGAATGCTGGTGCCAGGTTATATGTAATGGATAATAATGGACTGGAGCGTAAGGATGATTGGTTATACTCATCATTTTTAGTGACTCTCCTGTTGTTTGGTGTCTGTCACGCTGAGGTGACGCTTATCCAGCTATTAAGATCTGGTGGGATTAAAATAGGAAGGAAAAGTCTTGTTGTTTTAATGGAGGGCATCAGTGTAGCACCTGAGCAGTCATTACATCGAGCTCCTCCTGTGCTTATTTAAGGATTTATGAACTCTTTTCATTTTATTCTGCCTTTCATAGTTAGGTTGTTGAATTGGCAAAGAGAGCAAAAGTTGTTGATGCTAATTTACAGGAATTTTTAAAAAAGGCATGGAGAAGAACAGACAGAATAAGGAACACGGAAGCATTAAGCAGAACCTGGGATTCACATTTTTCTTGCCCAGGAACAGAGGTTAGCATCCACAGCTGAGGGCCAGGACAGTGATGTGTGATATGGCCTGAGACTGGTGAGAAGCAGGCGATCTCTCCAGCGGCAAGCGTCGAAAGTCCGTCAATGGCTCAACATCCCTCCGTAAATCAGACTCTTTCTACAGCTATTAGTGTCAGACTCTGGCCTTAGCATCTCGTTTTCTGGAGCTCAGAGAGGGGGAGGAAATACAGTTGTCAAAATAATGGTCGATCATGACCAACAAGCGTGGCCCATCTGTTGGGGAGACCCATCCATCAAGTCCGCAGACACACCACCCCGCCAGTGTGTGGGAGTGCTGTAGCAGTAGGAATCTGGGGTTTGTAGACTGGGAAAGGCGACTGCTACCAACCTGACGGCATTAATGAGCAAGGATAACCCCCCCTCCCCGCCCCACTACCCTACTAGATTTGTGTCAGATAAATGCACAATCCTAACCTGGCATCGCTTTATTTACGGATCCTACCTCTCTGGGTAACTATGCTAGACGTTGGTGACAGTTTTTGTTTCTCTTCTTAACACCTGGTTATCACCGCTGATGCCCGCATTTCCACATAACGAGTCCCCAACAGAAAGTTTGAAAGCCATTCCCTTCAAACACTTTTTACTACAAAGCCGGAGACACCATCGTAGGACAATCTCTCCCATATTTCTGTATCACTGTTACATTTTAGTTTTAAATCATTATTTCGGTTTGCAGACTTCAAAAGAAGTTGACATAAAATGTGCAACTGCTTTTTGTGAGAAAATATGTGAAATCTGCTTATTGATAAACGTTACAACTGGTTTCTCTGTGAGAAAAACTGTTTTGTACACCGCTGAGGGTATCGAATGAAATCCATAGCACAATAAGACCATTGAAATGTGAGCCGAGTGTCTGTGGTAATGGAAAGGTAAACATTGAAGCGCTTTTAATCAACCCCAATCCCCAGGCCCTGAGTATGTTTTTAATGTGTTTGTGGGGCTTTGTATTGATCTGGGCAAAATAGACAGCCTGGTCTCTTTCATTCAACCATAACCATCCTGTGGTAAATGTACTCCTAGTCGGATCCGCAATTTTCTTGTAAAAGTTTTTGGACAATACTCTTTTCGATGCATTTGGATTTCTTGGATGAAGTTTCATCCATCCATCCATCCATTCCTTCTTCCCTTCTAAAGACTTGTCCTGGTCAAGGTTGTGGTCCATATAAGATTATTGATCTGAATTGGGTCAGATTAGTAAAATATTCAGATGAAATCAGAGGAATTGCATTATAATAATGATTATTATGACTCTGCACAAAGACGTATTTTTGTCTCTGTGCTCTGTAATTGGATTAACATGGTGTCCTGGCTGCCCCTTTTGGGGGTGTCCTGTGCATGATCATTATTGCTGTGCTTTTCAGATGGCGGCAGCAGCAGCCTGGTGACTGGGGGGCTGACCGATGGCAGCGCCGAACACCTCCTGAAGCTTCAGAGGACGTGTCCAGGTACACCTTGGGATTTAACAGTGCTGGGGGGCGGGGTTCATTCTTTCATGCGGCACTTTCACACCAAAATTTACTGCTGCTTTTATAGACCTCAACGTAAATCATGTATGCACCTTATGTAAGATGTTATATTTTTGTCATAATCTTGACATTTATTTTTGATAACTAGATAGTAAATATTGCTCTTTTCCACGATACAAATTAATTAAACATGTTGTCAATCCGTCTTCTAACCAGACATCCTGAAGTTTGTCCTAGACAGGATAGGGCACAAGGCAGGGGAACACTCTGGATGGGATACCAGTCCACACACACACACACACACACACACACACAATTTAAAACCTTACCCTGGAGGTGAGAAAACAGTGCTAGCAATTGTGTCTCATACTACATAATACTCTAATTTTTGTTTTGTGACACTTATTCACATACACTGCACTTATGTATGATTATACAATAATATTACTTGTTCTATGGTGACTTTCAAATAAATTATTTGTGTTGTATCATGAAATTGCAAGCAATGTGTGCCATACTGTGATAGGTAGAATACCGTAAAGGTCACATGGAGATCACCAGAAACGGTGAAAAAGGGGAATATTTGCTGGACGAAGGGTAGGCTAGGGATAACTCTGATGGTTGGATTTTGGTAAATGGACAAGAGGGGCTCGTACAAGACTTTCTTCTGGATACTTACTGATGAAAACACTTTGCTTTTCAGAGGGGTCTTGTATAGCTCACCTATATTACTCAGCCCTTTTTTGACTATGGCACGCATCCTGGCGATGTCTAAAATGTGCTCTTGGGTTGATTTTCTTCAGAGCTGTGCTTGCCGGTCCTGCCATTTTAGGGATTCCATTTGTGGACGGCTATTGAAAGACCTTCTGACTTAAGATACAGCGGTGATATAAAGAAATAAAATGAAAGCAGGTAGTGTGGCTCATTTTAAAAGGAAATATTTGCTCTGCTCTCAAACTTCTGCAGCAGATAATTCACTTTGTGCTGTCCTCGAAGCTTCTGAACCACTCTAAAATGTTTCTGACTGCTCACTGCTGAGTCCATCCTCCACATGAAATGAACCGATTCTAAGCAGGGTTCAGATTTATTCAGGATGCAGTTTACTCTATATGTCACACCTTATAATATGTATTAGCTTGTAATTCATTGATTCATCTTCTATCTATCCTTAGGTGGTTTGTGGAGTTTTTATATATTTTGTGACAATATATAATTATATATTTTTGATTACATGGAGCAGCAGATGAAATAAAAACTGGTACTTTTTCTTTTTAGTTTGGTGATTTTATGATTACTTTACGAAGTAATCAGATTATTCGGCCATACCGTAGGTCATTGGGTGTTGTTTCCTTTTCGTTGTCATGGAATCAGCTTTAGGTTTCTGTGCACGTCCATCTTAGTAGAATCTCTACAGTTTGACAGGAAGGCCGAGCGTAAGCGGGACATCTCTCTAAAGCCTGTCCTTAGCTTGATAGGAGTGTGCCCTGGGGGACTCAGTGAAGACACGGTAGGATTCCTGGGGTCTCCACGTCGAAGGGGGACCTTCAGGTCTGGTTTCTCAAGGGTTACAGCTCACAGTGAGGGCCTTGGCTTTGAACCCGAGCAAACAGCTTCACAAATAACCCCCCCCCCCCCATCCCGACATTGTCAGCGCTTCTCCTTATTTGCATCAAGTCCAGACTCTTGAGCAACATAGCAGCGCGAACGGCGTGGAATGCTAACACACTAGCGGGCGCCTTGCCCTGTTTGCAGCTTGCATTGCACATGTTAATTAAACCCTCTAATTAGGTTTCCTTGCTAAAAGGGTGAATTAAATCAGTGCCTGAATGGAAAATGATTCCTTAAATTACCATAATTGTGTTTTTGAAGTGTAAAAATCTCCACATTAGAATGCTAAATGGGGGCTTTTGTGAAATAATTTGTTGTGTTTTGGTTTAATCCTAAGGGATGTTTGTTGATTGTTGATTGTTAGTTTGTTGCTCTCCCTTTCCTGCTCTCGGTTCAGTTGATAAGACAACACCGCAAACCCTCCTGGCTCTACTGTTGCTGTTCCCATCTCAGCCACCCTGAAGGAGATATGACCGGATTGGTTAGGCGCCGAGGTGGGCCTGTGAGCTGGCAACCTGTCATTGGTTGGCAGGCGTCCTGTCAGAGGAAACAATGGACACCTGTATTCAGCCCGGGTGCCCTGCCAGAGTAAAGAAATGTGAAAAGGGTCTGAGAGCAAGATAGAGAATGTGTTTGTGTGTGAGAGTGAGAGATAGGGAGGGAGAGAGCGGAAAAATCCTCTCTTTTGCGAGGAAGAACAGACCTTCATTATGTCAGTGTTCCTATTATGAGATTAATCACCTTTCCACGCAGTCAGCAGACCAAGGACACCGAAATTCGGCTCGGTTCAGGGAAGCGCAAACAAGCACTAACAGAAAGACGTTTGGATGGTGGAAGAGAGGAGGGATTGTTTGAATGCAAAATGTTTTTCTTGCTATGCTACAGTATTTTTCTATCCCCTCCACTACCTTTGGCTCTTAAGAGCTTGTCCTTCCTTTGTTGACTTAGAACCCACTGTAATATTTCTGTGTTGAAAACGAAGGACACGATATCAAGGCTCCACTGTCCTGCTGCAGTACAGAGTCTCCGCTCCTCTGGCAGCAGGAAAACTCCAGATCTCCAGTTTCTCACTCGACAAAGTTGACCTCTATACCCCTTTCTTCCCCCAAGCACCCGCCTCCTGTACCCGCATGAGAACAAAGGGGTGGCAGGACTGATGTGTAAGAGTTTATACTTTTAGTGGGAAAGAGGGAGAAGGAGTCAGGCAAAGAGAGAGAGTGTGTGTGTGTGAGAGAGAGAGAAAGAGAGCCAGAGAAAGAGCCAAGGAGAGAGCAAGTGAGTGAGTGTTCTGGGCCAGAGGAAGGAAGTCAAAGGGGGAAGAAAGGAGACTTTCTGAGAAGACGAGGTAAGAAATAGTTATTAATTACTTATCTGAAAGTAGGCCAGCACCATCTAAAGGAGCAGAACCCAAGCTATACACTCTACCGAGAGCTGGTGTGTGTTTGCCGGCAGCGCGCTGCGTGTAAAGGAGACAGGAAGGTGTCAGTTGTCACCTGAGGTCGAGCTTGTCGTCTTTTTGTAAGAAGGTATTACATTTTGCGCTTAGCAGCATCCTGACACGACGGGAAAGGGAGACGGCAGGAAATTAACACCCGGGCTCAGTGTCTGTCTGCTCTTACAGAGAGACACGGCAGGTTGAAAGGATGGATTTGTGGCGGGAGCGCCGGTTTTAGGGGGGGGGATTGCCTCAGCATGCCGGAACATGAGAACCGTCTGGCGAGGAGCATGGCGGGTTCTGGCGGCTCGTCTGGGCCGGCCAAATGGGCAGTTTTAGGCTCAAACATCTTTTTAAAAAATCCTGGCTGTTCGTTCGTCCGTCTTGAGTCCATCAGGCACTCGTTCCTTTCTGAGACCTGAGGCTCATGGAGGGTTGACGGGGAGTAGACTTGTGCTCTGCCTGACCTTCTCGACCGCGACTGTAGTTCTGTGAAAACGGCTTACCGTGATAACACCAAGGCACCTGTCTCTCTGAGCACAGTATCACAGGCATTCAATTACAGGAACAGCACTGTCACTTCTTATTCCCAGTAACCATGGGATGTTTGGGGATGTTAGGATCGGCAAAGGAAATTCACAGTCTTTTTGTGAGGATGTTTACTGTAATACTGTAACCAGTAGCAGATAAACCCAAACTTGCCCTCGTCGAGTACGTGTGGCACCCCTTCACTTACACTCTCACACACACACACACACACACATACATACAGATGACTCTCTGTTCATTTCGAGGAGGAAAACTCTAATCCCAACATGATGACCTTAACCCCATACCCAGCCCTAACCTAAACCTAAGTAACCAAAAAATATAAATTCAAGACTTTTGCCATTTTTTACTATTTTGATAGCATTCACAGATCTTCACGAGGACCTGAAAAATGGTTCCCACAATGTCAAAAAATCTGTTTTTTTTATACTGTGGGAGACATTTGGTCCTCACAAAGTAACATAAACCTAATCCCCCCACACACACATACACACACACACACATCACTCCATTCAACTGTCCTTCATATAATAACGCAGTGTTCTAACAACCCGATCAGTACCGCGTATGCACAGTTGTAAAAATATCTGAGTGGAAAAAGCACAGAAAAAGAAAGGATACAAAATTTGGCAAAGAAACATTCTGTGGCTATGAGAATCACTTTTTCCCCAGCCTGCCCCAGGCATTCTATTATACATGCTATCCATCCATCTTCAGGCTCTTTCTCCTGGTGAGGCTCACATTAACCTTATGTGAGTTATACATAACTCTGTGAGGCTAATACGGCCGCTTCCCCATCTTAATAACTGCTGAATATTCTAGAATTCCAAAATCCAAGGATTGCATCTCCATCATGCTTTCTTAAAGGCACCTACTGTTTAGCATTCAGGCTCACGGAGCCGGGCGTGTATCATGAGTTACACCTGATCAACAAAATGGCTGCCAGGCTGTGGACTCCTCAGAGTCCGTGAGTGCCCCTCCTGCTCAGAGGACTGCGGGACTTTGGGGTGATGAAGGACTGATTGGGGGAATGACCTGGGGGAGGAGCAGCCAGCAGGGCTGGGAGGGGGTGCCTGGCAGGTGGGGGCAGGCAGAAGATACAGTAAATACTGCCTGTCTACCGAAAATGTGTCTCTGGGATGTCGCTAAAGATGAGGGAAAGTGAACATGGTGGTCAAAACCTGCACAGCTGGATTTTAACCTCTTCCTCTTCTTGTATTGGTAGATAAAAAGATATACAATTTACTACACATTAATAGCTAGGATATGCTACATGGGCATCTCCTTAAATAGTCAATGACATGAATACTAAAAGCTTATATCTGCCATATAATATTTGTCCGGGCTGGTACATGTGCACGATGAGAAGCTTAGCAGATGCACAGACACACACCTCCCCACCTCCCTCTGCATCCCCAGGAACATAATGAAGTGTTTTTTTTCCCTTAGCCTCCAGCTGCTTGAGGCTGATATTGAGTTTAATTTGATTATCAATGTCATCACACAGCGCCACAACCTGCCGAAGCTGTTTGTTTTATTGAAGGAGAGGATGGAAAAAGGCAACGTCATAAATCTTAATTAGTTTCCTTTTATAGAACTGTCAAAAAACGTGTTGGAGTGAATAAACAGACGAGGGAGAAAAGGCACATAATTCAGACCAATTTCAGATTTCGACATTAGTCTTTGTCGTATTTCAAATATTTGAACGTGTCATTGCTAATAAATTGGTATTCCTGCTTTATAAAGTGGTTTTCACATTCAAAACTTGTCATACTACTAGATCTAACTAATAATGTTTGCCAGTCGTAATTATCTGATAATCAGTTGCGCACAGTTATTTAAACTGGAAAGGGAATAGTGAATTGCAGCTCTTCTGTAATCCATAAACAGCTTAAAAAGGCTATGCTTCTCTGCTCATTTGAGTTATGCTCCAGTCGCCCCTTCGCCAGTCCTGACTTTGGTTGATGACGCAAAAGGTAGCATCCAGAGAGATGACTAAGGTGGGCTGGACCCCCAGAAGGTTCAGAGGCTACAACAAAGTGAAGGGTAATGGGCCGGGAGCACTGTAGCGGCCGAATGGCATGCAAACGATCGCCGGAAGCCGGAGACAGAGCAGGAGCTTATGTGCGATCTCGGGCAGTGCAACGGAGCATGGGGGTGGTTGACACGGTGTGGTGGCGGGGAAATGGACGACGGGTGAATGTGCATGCCGTGAAAGGTGGGTAATTAAATGCAGACTGCCTCCGCCTGCCCCCCCCCCCCATCCGCCTCACACTCCCGGTGCCTCTTCTGCGCACGGACTGTGCGCTGTGCCCGGCTTCGCTCCTCCAGCTCATTACCCTGCTTCCCTGAGCTGCTGCTTAGCATTCAGGGAACGCTCTCGGACCGGGGGGGTGATGATGGGGGACGGAGCGGGAGGGAGATAATACCGTCTGACACGCTGTCCTCGGCGAGACAAAGCGGCCCGCGCCGCCCTCATTTTCCTGTCGTCGGTATGTCGGCATCCCTCCCTCCTCATTCTCCCCCTTCTGTCCCAATCCTCGTCTCCTTTTATTTTTCCCATTTTCCCGTCTCTCGACGCAGCACAGACTCTTGCCGCTGCTCGCATTCTCTGGTCTGTGGTGCTGAACACTCTGCGTTTCGGGCTGAAGGAGTGTAACTGTCCTTGGCCAGCTGATGCGGTTTTAAATATATGCCCCCCCGCTCCCTTCCAAGCCAAGACAAAGCCAGATACAGGCATTCCAAAAGACAAGACAGAGGCACGACGCAGAGATATCCCATAATACTAGGACCGCCATTGTTAGACTCAGGTAGTGGCTGCAAGTAGTGTTGTGTTCATGCCATAATGACGAAAACCTTACATACACAACTGAGTCGTCCCCATTACCCGCCAATCATGAGTCAGGAAACAAAAAAGTGATTTAAATTTGGAAACATCTGATGTTCCAATAGCCTTTGGTATGTTTCAAAATACTGTTCCAAGGGCTGCAGGACTAATTTTGTCAAGGTTAAGCTGGTCTCAGCTGTGACAGGGTGTTTCATGCACTCTTTCCCTCACCTAAAAACTGAAAACCATTAACTTACTAGGTCACCAAAGTGATCCCTCTTCAGACATCTTGGTGACTGATTATATAAAAAAAATAATTATCTGGGCTATTTTTAGCAACATGGTATTTTCATAAACGGTTTTTAACGAGGTGCATGATGGTAGTAATGCTGCTAATTGTTTGACCCAGTTGACCATGTGTAATTTATCTGCTAACAGAATGACTTACCTTTTGTAAACCAAGATATGTATGTCATAAAGGGTTTAAAAGTTATATATTTCATTTATTACTAATCACACAAATCCATACGTATTTTATGTTTTTCATTATTTTCTGATCTATGAAAGCTGAGCATGAATCCATTAAATAGCTACCAGATAATGGGACTTTAAAGCCTTTCACAGGGGCTGTTTGTATTTTAAATTAGGTGAAGCTCTGAATATTTTCAATTGGGTGCCCTGTTCCCCTCTCCCAGAGTTAGCCGCACCTCCTCTGCCTCTCGTCCCTCCACACTGGCTTCCTCGCTCTCTGTTAGCTTCATTAAAACGCCGTTCTGATCACTCCCCAGCCTCCGTCCCAGGCTCCCACACAGCCCTGATTATCTGCTGCCGGCTTTCCATCATCGAGCCCCCCCGTCACCCTTCTGAAGCGGAGCTCCCGGGCATTCTGTGGGCACGTGGGGCTCGTCTCCTGGTAGTTTTTGCTGAACTGGTAGCTTCTTGCCCCAAAGGCTTGTCTAAAGTGTGAAGGAATCTGGCCTTAATGAGACACAGGGCCCCCAAGGCCGACAGCGGTCTTATCTTCGGGGGACTCCGAGATCGGCCGTCTACCCGAGCTTAGAGAGGACACACAAACAAGGAGCCCTCATCTCCTTTCGCAGTGAGTGGTGAGAGGATACTATGAGACACTGTCTGATTTCCTGTGAAGCACTGGGGGGGTGAGGGGTGTAAAGCCCTTGGGTGTCAGACACGAGTCATGTGACCCCCCCCCCCAGTGCCAGACTTATCAAACTGGAAGGTGTGTTTACGTTTACAGCATTCTCATTTCAAAAAACCCTCTCAAGCTCAATGCCTTGATGCAAAATTTGTCCTGTTTTATTTTTTATTTTTGTCATTTTTGTGAAGTGCGTCATGCAGAATTTATTCATAGAATTTGTTTACGGTAATATAATTGTTTATAATAATAGAACTGTTTATAATTGTGAGATGTATATTTCACAGTACTTGTGGAAAATGCATTCCTATGTAGCATGTGATGACAATTTGATGGCGTTTTGAAGCATCAATGTTTTTTAAATTTGATTTTATACTGCTGTTTGACAGGTGAAGGGCAAGATTAATAATTATATACACTTCGGCAGAGACAGGTTTTTTTTTTCTTTTTTGAGTTCATGCTGCAGATTTGAATTATTATATTATTTGCTTTCTTATTGGCAACCTCCAAACTCAGGAAGAGACAAAATGTGACAATTGACAGTTCTGGCTTATTGTTTTTCTTTACTTTGATTATATTACATTTGGGGATTCAAAGCATTTAAATTATGCAGATGATAGTTTTACAAGTAATAGATCCATCAGTACAAGCATGCTTTTTAAATCAAATAGCTAGTTGCTGCGGTTTGTAGTAATTGCAAATGAATTGCAAATGGCTCTTGTAAAATAAAGTCATGGAGTGTACCTACTGAACTATGTTGATAGTTTCTTAAATACAGACAAAAGAGAATAAGGGGGGACATGATCCAGGTATATGAGACCTAATATATGAGATTTAACGCGTCTGGATACTGTTCAGCCAAATAGTTACTTCAATATTACTATAAATACTAGAACTCGGGACCTTAGGTGGAAATTAGCAGGAGAACATTTTAAAATGGATTTGAGAAAGCACTACTTTACAAAATGAGTTTGAGTGTGGAATAGTCTTCCTGTTAGTGAAGCTGAAGCTAAAACAATGGGTTACTATAAATCAGAGCTAGATAAGATTTATTTTATTTATTTATGTTTTAACCTGTTTCAGTTACCTCATCCTGATAGGCTACACCTTCTTCCGAGTTGAGAATTTGTATTTCTTGGAAAAAAAGTAATCTTAGAATGTTTTGAGGACAGTGATTTACACCTCCCATCATAAAGACATAAGACTAAGTGCAATAACCTTCCCCGAAGCATTGTGGGAAATTGATTTCCCGGCGACCCAAACAGACTGCGCTAGCTGGCACTCAACTGAATTAATGAGGTATTTTGCTTTCCATAGACAACTTGATGTGCGTGTGCTATAATTACCTTATTAAAGCATCTTTTATGGTCCCCAAACACCATGAGCTGGGAATAACTATGGGTTCAACAAAGTCTCAAATGTGTGCAAGTCACTTGTGATCTACCAGCCGAGATTCCCATCTCTATTGCAGGGTCCTGCTGAATCATGTCCCTTCCAGGCTTTGTTCATGGGGTCTCTTCCTCCTTCTGTTTTGTCTCAGATTTTGTCTCTTTCCTGTAGAATGGCTGTAATATGATGACGAAAGGACTAATTAGTCGAAGTGTTTTTTGTTTGTTCATTTAGTTTTTCTGCATCCAATGTGGTGATAGCAGCCTGTACGATATCTATCAGTTGTGAGCTTTTTTTATAACCTCTTAGGTTCAGAGATTTTATCCTGTTTGATGAAAGCTGTGGTCTCTTTACTGACCCTGGATCAGCTGACACAGTCACAGCCTATTCAGAATATAAGGAAATTAGGTAGATTAATATCACATATATCTAAATTTCATACATACATGCTATGGATTAAGATAATCCATTGAGTAATGCTGGCTAAATTAATGAAAGTAGGTACTTAGATTTATTATCTAACCCATTATCTGGGTCATGGAGGGCCTGGAGCCAATCGCATGCATCATGGGGCATGAGCCTGGGGTATACCCTGGATTATCTTAACTGCATGTGTTTGGGAAATGCAATCGCCACACATACATGGGGGGGGGCATGTGCAGATCCCCATCCCATGAGATGTGATGCAGTTGGGGGGGAGGGGGCATGCAGATCTCCATCCCAGGAGATGTGATGAAGTTGGGGGGGGGGGGGGGGGGCAAAGCACATCGGCATAACCAACCGATTAACACCCGTCACCACCAACCATCGGGGATTGCCT
>JABFDZ020000066.1:28996793-29014180 GCA_019775955.2 Pollimyrus isidori
CCCCCCCCCACACACCCCCCCCCACCCCCCCCCCCCCCCCCCAACACACCCCCCCGCCCCCGGCGGCGGCCAACCCACACCCCCCCCCACCCCCGCAACAAAACCCCACGTGCCCCCCCCGCCCAACCCCCCCCCCCCCCCCCCACTGCAGTTTGACATTCAGCAGAGTTGTAGCCTGCATATTCATCAGAGCGACAGCAGTAAGGACATGGTTCCCACCTGAAAAAGAGCAAACAGTTCGACAAGGCAATGGGCCAGTGTTTAATATGCAGCTCCACAGCTCCCCCTCTGGTGAAAAGTAAACTCCCGCCCTCGTCGCCTGTGGTACCTGCTAAAGGCGTTCCTTTGTTGTGAACCATGAAGGGTCCCACTAGGATTGCCTGTGACTTAAATTCCCAGATCATAATTTTAAAAGTCGTCCAGCTAATTTGTTTTTTAAGCATGTGGCTCTTTTGCGGCGGCTAGTTAAAAATGTTTGTTCGGGGAAGCGCCCAGAGATCGAAGCCAAGGTGAGCCTCATAGCTTGTACAGGGTGATTGGGGGGGGGGGGGGGGTTGGGGAGAAACTGCCGCAGCGCTACACCAGAATGAGCAGAGAACAGGCGTGCAATGATTAGGATGCAGAATAGTGGGCCACAGAGAGCCCTGCGGGTGGAGGGACCATGCAACCCCCACCCACTACCTCTAGTGACGCGGCAGTCACCCAGATGGCGTACCAAACGGGGACTGCGTCAGCCCAGCCAGGAACGTGATGATGGAGCACTTAATTATCAGGGCGATTTCAGTCCTGCAGCTTGAAATATGAGTAGGGGAACGTAGAGAGAAAAAAAGCTCAGAAATCCACCTGATTGTTACCCCACCTCCCACCCTCCACCCAACACACGCACAGATATCAGTCTCCAGTGGTACCGCGTTCCTGCTGTTACTGTACGTCTTTAAGCACCCCATGTCGCAAAACAGAATATCTCCGATAAACAATAGAAAAGCAAAGAATATGCAGAAATACCCGGAATGCTTTGAGCATTCTCCCTGACGAGCATCTCCTTAATCACGTTGCCATTTTTGTTTCCTGCAGGCGGTTCTTTTATTGGTATACAGTAAACTCTGTACTTGGAGAACAGCAATACGCCATATGGAACCTCCGAGCTACAAAGAATATTACACCAAACAAAATCAGCTTTATAGAAGAAGAAAGTACTTCATCTTTCCACCCATCAGTCTGCCACAGAATGCCCACACAGTCCATTATGTCCCCAAGGGGGTGGGGGGGCAGGCGTTGATCTCTCTGGCGTGGTGGACGCAGCTCGGGGTGCAAATTCCTTACCGTCAACGCCTGAAGGCTGGGTTCGGTAATGAGTGTCACATGTCTGTGACGCGATCGATAGTTCAAAGGCCACTGACAGGACTTTTTGGCGCCTTAAATGAAAAGGCAGCGGGGATATTGTTCTTCAGTCTTCCCCCTTCATTTTTTTAACACACAAAATCTCGTTAGGCGTCAACAAGGAGACGGCGGGAGCTGGATTTAATTTGAGAGTGAAATAGATGGCTGTGCTTAGGGGCGGACAGGTAAATAAACTTATGGGCTTAAACAAAGAGGAATTTTTGGCAGACTGGGGAACGACTGTCGAATGCTGCACAGACCCTTGATTGAGAGTTGGATGCAGGTGATGCGTCGATTCCAGGTGCTCTGAGCACTTTCCTGATTATTATTAGCATTAGTTAAATAACAGGAAAATGAAAGCTGGCGTTTTTTTGTCCAGCCACTGCTGACAGTGTTGCCTATTAATATTTCACCGTGTCACTCGGGTTCGGTGTCTTGTTAAAATCACATGACATCAAGACCCCCGGGACACAGGCTGCCAGGACGGCGTCCATCCTCGCCACCCAATGAAGATGGAGCCCTCGAGGCTGTGCTCCTCTGCCAGGGCTGTGGTGTCTGGATCTAAATCTGCGCGCCCCAGGTGACAGTTCATCCCCCCCGGCATCCCCGAGTGTCACCGTGTGCTCAGGGGAAGGGGCTGCGGGTAGGAATCATACCAGTGCTCGTTATTTCAGCTCTGAAGCTTATATTTCAAGCACGCTTAACAACCTCTGGGCATCAGCAGGGAGGAAGAGGTTGTGTTTTTTTTTTTTTTTTTCTTGAGGCCGTCAGGTGGGAGCCGGCTTTCTGCACCTCCACACGTCCGGAGACGTTAGACATTACGGGGAGACAGTGCCACGCCAAGGAGATGCGCGGGGTTGGCTCGTTACTGGCTCGTCCGCGGAGTCTCCAGATGCCCCGGCGCCGTTAGCCGCATGCTAATTGAGGACGGTGGTGCCACCGGGAGAGAGTGACCTTGAGGCAAGCATTCATTTTGCAGGCTTAATTTTTTTTTTTTTAACCACGTGTGCATCAGGAGCCAGCAGTCGGTCTCACATTGCCGGACACCCAGAGTGAAACGCGCTGCGTTATTTGCAGCGTGCTGCGCCGGGACTCTGCCTCCAGGCCTGACCTTGTCGGCTCATGTCCTCCGGCTGGGTGCTGACCGCTGGGCGAGTCCAACAGTTTCATGCTGACACTAATCTCCCTTATTGGGCTCACGTAGAGGAGAGACAGAGATTGACAGGAATACTGGGAGACACATGGGATCAGATAGAAAAGGGCAGGACATGGCAACGATGACAGGATACGGAATGGGAAGCTGTAATACAGATGTATGGGGGAGTGTAAGAAAAAATAACAAAAATAATGGGTAGGGGGTGGCGTCAGCCTTCCTGGGTCGTTCTTCACCCCGTCATTCAGGCTGAAGAGCTCAGCTCTCCTGAGGCCGGAAAAAGCTGGGCCTCCGTGTCAATATTCCTCCACGTCTATTTAGATAACGACCCAGGGTTTCGCAGACAGGCTCAATATTACCATAATTAAATTCACTCGTGAAGCAGTTTCTCTTGCAGGTCTGGGGTCATCCTCAGTGAGTCATTCTGCATTACTGCCCCGGCC
Organism: Pollimyrus isidori; assembly: GCA_019775955.2. Taxonomy (NCBI): domain Eukaryota; kingdom Metazoa; phylum Chordata; class Actinopteri; order Osteoglossiformes; family Mormyridae; genus Pollimyrus; species Pollimyrus isidori. The sequence continues at coordinate 28,999,770 of JABFDZ020000066.1, forward strand.
ATGTGTGTGAAGCTATAGGGTCTTTGGCTCCCACAGGGACAATGCTGCTGACTTTAACTACCTAGATGTCTTTCAAACTCCTGGAGACTGAAATTGTGCATGTGATGTACTTCCCCCTTCCCCACATTGCTGGCTGTTGATGCATATTTTAGTCAGAGCATGAATGATTGAATATAGAGAATTGTGTCTTCCCGGGCAGCTTAAAGGTGTAAATTATAGAGCTACAGCAGCTGTTCTCCTGATCGGAATTATTTTTAGAGTGGATCTGGTTCCAAATTTGATTTATCGAGCTTTGCTTTGAGACTACGACGTTCCCTAACATCTGGATGTTGACGCTCCAGGTTTTTGATTAAAAAAAAAAAAAGTGAAACTGTATTTAAAGCACTCTGAAGTAGACAAGCCACCATTTGATACTTGAGCGTGTGCGCACACATGCAGGCACGCACACACACACGCGCACGCATGCGCACACACACACAGACATTTGTATCCAGGTCTTTGTGGCCAGTGTCTGTCCTCTACTCTGCCTGATCCTTAGCCTCAAGTAACCAAACAAAATAGAAACCACTTTTAGTTTTTCCTTGCAGTCACAGATTTTGATAAAATTGAGTTTCCTAAAAAAATTGTCTCCACAACGTGAAATCACATTGTGGGGACAAAGTGTAATATTTTAATGACCCTCCTCCCCACACACATTTTACAGATGCTCTTATCCAAAGCAACTTCCCTTTTTCTAAGATCAGAGACAGTACACCCGGAACAAGTTGAGGGTTAAGGGTCTTGCTCAGGGACCCAAAGATGGTGCCAGAAGTGAGGCTCAAGCCTGTGATTTCTTGGTCCAGAGGCAAGCATCCTAACCACTAGATGACCAACTGCCCCATACAAACCCACACGTCCACACACACACAAACTGTTGATTCAGAGGCTTTTGTGTGTCATCAATACAACTGTCTTGCGTGAGCTATTGCAATTCCTGGATTAAATTGTCTTTCAATTACAACACCCCTTTCCATAATGGGCCCTTTCCTCTTCAGATAAGCAGACGTCGCGGTCAAAGCAATAAAAAACCCATCAGCATGCAGTGCGCTGTCTGCTGTAGACGGGCTTTTTTTTAACATGATAGGTTTTTAATGAGAAAGGCATGTGTGGGCAGCGTGTCAGAATCAATCACTCCTCCTCCACGCGCCATCCAGGAATGAGACGCCCAGCCTGTGGACATCATCTCCACCAGCAACGGCGGGACGCAGGGGTCTGCGCTGGAATTCCATGGGGACGTACCCCCCCATATCAAACCCCAACTGACTCATTCTCCATCCATTGCTTAAGCTGGGCGTATTAAGACCTCGCCTTCCCCGGAGATGCAAGAAATCAGACCCTCCATCAACATTTCCCCCTTGTCTATTTAAATAATGACCTTAGGTTTTACTGAAGAGGAAACAACCAATTTATCCAAGAGTTTAGGGATACTGGGAGATAAACAAACTCTAGGTCCTTTGGTACATTCTGAGAATTTCCATTTCACACATGACCTGCCTTCTGTCCCTCGGAAAGCTACAGAGTTTTTTTTATTCTACTGCATTTCTTTCTGTAATATAGAAGTACTAGTTGGTTTGACTAGACTAGAGCTAACCCACGGCTAATGTCCTCCCACCCCGTGGTCATTCACAAGGCCATCCGTTCCGTAGGCACATTTACCGCTGGGCTTTCCATGATAACAAGCCTGTCACGTAATTATAGTTTGACTCCACTCCCGTGCGGTTGCATTTAAAACATGAAGTCAGAGGTCACTCGAGACAAAAATAACATAGAACCACGTGAAGAGAATCTGCTTTCTCCAGTCAGAGGTAAGCTGCAGGACCGAGTCAGGCCAGAGCTTCATTACAGAGCCTCATTATTTACACTCATACCGCAGTTTCCTATTCATCCGTTGTATGCTAATGACTACGGAGATGCATGAAGGCAATTTTATTAGCAGTGGGGCGGAGAGCATCGCAGACACTCCATTCTTCTCCGTCCTCCATGTGCAGCCCCTACTCCCCCCTCGCCTCCCAGTGACATATTTATGAAGAACTTCAGAATAACATCCAGGTGAAATTAGTTATTAATAATAAAACTTTCTTAAACAGATTTTTATTAACTTAGTGTCATTAGATCTGTTTTATTTCTAAGTTGTGGATTTATAATAATGTATCGTTTACACACTGATGTGATGATGAATTTCCGGACACCATGATGATGTTTTTGCTTGGGCTGGCGCTTTGCTAGTGAGAGCCTAGATTTGGCTTTAATGTTGGTAGGACATTAAAACTCCTCGCCCCCCAAAACACACATGGTACTCCTATGATATTGGTAGGGACATGTCCATACCATCCATACCCAAATCTATGCCCTTGGCTGCGATTTTGGGATAGATTTTGGGCCCCATGACAGGATATAATGTTAAGCCCACAAAACAAGCCAATCCAAATTTGTATAAGAATTTTTTAGCAGCCACTGGAATCATCTTCACTCAATGTCCTGGTCACATGGAGTAATCTCAATACCAGGAGCATCCATACTTTTGGTCTTGGCATGACTGGTCTTCCTAACTTGCTCTCCAAAAACGAACTTGGGGTGCAATGAAACATGAGACTGGTCTCATTCGGTGAGGTTGCAACCAATGTATCTGTGATATTTGGGATGGAGCAAGACCAACAGCCAGGGATTTTTACCGTCGTCATGTACTTGTGTCCTTCGTATTGAAACTAATATTTGGTCATCGAAGGTGACGTAAAAGGGGTACGTGGGAACACAAGCTGAAGTACGCGTATCGAGATTCATCAGTGGCTTTCAGTCTGAGGATGGGTATAGTAATGGTAAGCTTGAGACTGAGCTTCTGGGGCCTTGATTCTATGACTGTAGAATCTCCCTTAAGCTCCCAGGCACAGCTTCCCAGTAAGGGCCACCCTCTTAGGGCTCAGATGCTTTTTACCAGGCTGGTGTTCAAACGGGAGTGATGTTTCATCTTTCCTTCCCCCATGTACTCCACCTTTCCGTTCACAAATCAGACAGGCAGCTACCCCTCTTTCATATCCCTCTTCTGCATGCACTAATATCAGACGTCTGTCTTCCTCCCCCGATGCTCGTCATGTCTTGGCTCCAAGGGGGCTCGAGTTGGAACATTTTCGTCAGTGTTGCAATCTTAGATGGGTCGGGGTTTAAATCTGCCGAAATCAGATCATTAAACTTGCATTAGCTCATTTTCACACAAAGCGGAGGCCCCATCGTTCTTCCTGCATATTTATCAGTTCCCCGATGCGCACACACAGGCTCACACGTGTCACATGAAGCTCCGTTTCCAAGGCAAATCTTTTCATGTTCAGGGAACATGAATGGTTTCAGTACAGCAGTGGAACACAAGCACTGTTTATAACCTGTTCACAGAAAAATTCCATTATTTTTTGATTTCCTTCCTGGATATCTCCTCATGCCCGATTCACTATTCAGTGGGAATAGTTCACAAAAGGTGATATTTATCAGCGCATGCTTCTTTTTGCATCTCCAAAGTTCCCAAGATGACTGGATGCATCTTGTTAATTTCCCATGCACCCTGGAGAACAGCTAAGTTATCAAGAATGGTGACTTGTGTCAAAAATTCTAATTACAGGGCAGTATTTTATTGCACACTTGAGAATTTTTGCCTATTGAAATAAACACATCCCCCCACCACACACACACACCTCAAGTTTGTTGAATGCAATATGCTCCAGGATCAGGAACAGAAGTACTTGCACCACAAGACATTATGGGCATTATATGACCTAAACCACTATCATTCCATTCACAAAAAACATTCCTGCCAATAAACCCAACTTCATATTTACTTAAATCACTATTGGAAAATGTACTTTTAATAAACATAAACATAATTTTTGTGCACGTTTTGCTCCTCTGACTCTGCATGTCCACCTCCGCAAAGTCAGAGTATACATAGAAAATCAGACTATTGTTTTATTATGGCTGTTAGTAATCATAAAGAGTTTGTGTCCTAAGATAATGATAATATGTTCAAGCACTTTCTGGTGCTCTAGTTTCCTCCTGGAGTCCACAGGCAATTTAGCACATAACCAGTTTTTCTGATTTACCCACATTGTGTATGTGTGTGTCTCTGTGTGTGTTTCATATAGTATATTGTAGGGACATTAAAAACCTGTTACTTTGACATTGTGGGGACCCTTTTTTCAGGGCCCCCATGGAGAAACTGATTTTTATATAAATCTGTGAATAACTAAAATTGCCAAAAGACTTGTATCTGGTTTGCTTACTTAGGGTCTAAGGCAGGGGTCACCATCTCCGGTCCTGAAGCGCTAGCATCCAGTCACAGATATGAACACAAACATGTGTGTGTGGGTGCATAGCCCTGCCTTGCAGCCTATACTTCATGGGTTAGACTCAAGAAGGCCCCCCCCCCCCAAGCCCCTAGGCTGAATCCGCAGTTAGAAAATGGGTGGGATGTTGTAGAGTCTGCTCTATTTTTAAACATGCGTGATTACCCTACCCCTGCCCTCGTGCGGCATATTTCCTCACTTCCCTGTCTTTTGTGCCCCATTTCATGCCTGTCTGATTTGTTGAGAAGGTATAAATGGCTCCAGAGTTACCACAGTAGTACCCCCCGGTACCTCATCGCAGAACCGTTAAATTACATCATTACAATAATAATTGTACCGGTCCCGTCTTGATCGTGCCCCCCATTCCGTTTCTGTCACTTTTGATCTTCGATTGTCATTTTGCACTCTGATCATCTCCCCCTCTCTCTCTCTCCCCCCCCTATTCTCCCCCACCCAGCCCCCACCCCCATTCAGCACCAAGTTTCTGGAGGTGCAGCGTCGGACCGCTCTCGCCAAGCCCCACCTCTCAAGCCAGGGGGTGGTCGAAGCGGAAGGCCTTTTTGGGGAGCGTCAGCTTGCTGAGATCTTCCAAATATTGCAGACCCGCGGCTCCTCACTCCACGTTGACTGTAGTGCATCTCTCCCAGGAAAGCTCCCCTGTACCCCCACACCATGTTTCCTAGCCCTTTCCTCTTATGCTCTGCATTAGGACCCGCTGTTCATCTTACTCCGTTCTTCTCCCCCTGCCCAGCTTCTGTCTCTCCATCAGTATCGCGCCTACCTTCTGCTCCTTCCCTACCCTTACATTCTCTTGCTTTACTTCTTGGCCTTCGAGCCTCTCCTCCCGCTGCCCCTCGTCTCACGCGGCTAAGTGATTTGTCTGCGGGGGCCCTGGCCGCCCTCTCCATCCTCCCCCTTGCCCACATCTCCCGCTGTGTCCTATGGCTTTTTATTCCTACGTGATGGTAGTCTGGGCTCATGTAGGGATGAAAGCCACTAAACACACGGTGAGAGGTCAGCGAGATCGGTGGGGCGAGATGCTCCTCTGGAAGATGCTCCACATTTCAGTCCAAGGTCCTCTGTCCGCTGCACTGCATTATGGGCCGCCTGGGCAGAGCGGGGTGTCGCTGCTGCCTGCAAAAAACTGGTTAAACCTCACAGCACAGTAAAGCAGGTTCTCATTTTCCTTTCTGTCATGCGGCGGTGTTAGGAAACAATGTAAATCTGTGTAGGAATAATGTGATGGCAGAACTTTACACAGGTTGTCGCATTACTCAACACCAGGCCACTATGACTCAATTCTGTCGGCAACAGACATGAAATGGCCATTCAGGGACAGTCAGGCTACCCTGAGGCCATTCATCTTAGCTCGTAGGCTGCAACAACATTCGACGGGGGCCATTAACGGCCAATTCACTTTCCTGGTTTGGCTGTAGGCAGCAACCAGAAGCTTACAGACTGATATTTGAAAAGGTGCAGCTTCTGAACAGCAGTCAGTGAAGTATAGCACTGTATACAGTGTAATTCAGCTCAGAGAGCAGTATCATCAGTTAAACTAATAACAATTTTCTGTTTCAGAACATCACTACAGTTTTCTGCTCCTTTGGTTACTATTATGTCTGTGCTGTGTGCTTCACCTCATGTTGATTTTATAGCAACCGAACTGTATAGGTAAGCTTTTGAGTGAGCTTGTAAAATGTGTTATTTGAGTGGCTTTTATGACATAAAGGAATTATGGGGAAAAAAAAAATCACGTTAGCTAATAATGGTCCCACCTGAATTACAGCCAGGAATATTTAGACTCATTACTTTCTCTCGCTCAGAGTAATATTAATGGTTTTCATGGGCATCTTTTGTGCAAACTAAAAGCCAAACACAGGTCCGCCTGAAGTCAATCATGTGTTCCACCCTAGCCCACTTCCTGCTGGCTCTGAATATTTCCCACAGCAGGAATCCTGGGCCTCCTGTTTACCACCTTTGTTTTTACCCATTTCATTTTGTTCCATAGGAATTGGCAAAAAAGAAAACGGTTTCCTTTGAATTTCACTGTCATTATATTTGAATTTCATCCTCTCCTTTGGATCTTGGGATTTTCAATAAAGGATCCTTCCCTTGTTTTTCACTCTACCTACTTGTGTCTTTTCTTGTGTCTAGTGTTCCTAGGCAGCCACACACACACACACACACTCACACACACGTACGTCAAGAAGCCTCTGTGCATCCTAAATCATTCTACTGCATGGGAATGTCACGCATGTCATTATTTTTCCAGAGAAAGGTGCTACCTGCATGTCAAGATCCCCCCCTCCCCAAAGCAAGGTAAAGACATAGAAAGGCACAGATACTGTACCAGCAATGGGAAGTGAAGGGGTGGGTGAAGGAAAGAAATGGTGAGTTCCAGGAGATAATGGGGCCAAAGAGGATGAGTAAAGGCCAGAACACAAATAATGAAGACCCAAATATGAGTTTGGGCTGTGTGGCAGAGTTATCTGTAAAATTATTCATACAACAGGCCATTTCTATTAAGCCCAGTTTCTTCAGATAAACAAAAAATGCTACTGATCTAAGAAGGTTTCTATTCAATTCAGAATTCCCAGTGCAACCAGGGAATAGACTCTGTAATGAATATAGGTTAAAAAAATGAGAGAAAAAGAAAGGATTAGGGAATACATGAAGTGCAAACAACATATCTATCACAAGTGTCAATAAAGGCTGCGACATGCCAGCCATGGAGTATGCAAGACCCTTTGGAATGTCGTCATGATGAAACCAGAGGAAATCCTCATTGGCCCGTGAGCTGTGGACATATATAGACAAGTTTTTTTTTTTTTGTGTAAATAATTCTTATTCATAATGTACCGCTTTGAACATCAGCGATTTGCCTCAAATAGAATTTTACTTGTTTGCAAAACGTCATTCAACTCTCATGGGTAAACACAAGTCAGGCTTGTTACAGTGAGGTCGGTGTAGTTATATAGCTATGTTCTTATTTTCAAAAGTATATTTGACCGTATTGAATTTGGAACTAAGAATTGGGGGGGGGGGGGGTTCACGCTAAAGCTTGACAAATAAAGATGTGCATCAGAGAGTTTTGGTTTGTTAGGAAAAGAAAAGTTGAAAAATTGACAGCAAAGCACATATATGCAGCTCACTGCTCAGGACGGTCAAAACATGAGAGGGTCATGTATGAGATGTCAACATGGGATATGGGGGCGATCCATGACGCACACACATCGTGTGAAGCGACCAGGGCCGCTTAAGACTTTGTGGGGACATGAACATACAGTAGGTATATGGACCTTTTATGTCGATTGTGGGTCGCGGTTGGGAGGATATTCCAGGCTTTCAAAAAGGAACTGCACAAATACAGAAGGAACACGCAAACTCTACACAGAACCAAGGATGGAATTCATGCGCTACCTAGCATGCCAACCCAGGAGACACTGGGTTTGTCCAAAATTGCGCACTTGTGCACTTTTAGTGCACGACTGTAGGGTGTTCACTAAAGTGCACTGAAAGCGGCCAGAAAACGTAGTGCAGAACGATGGACACTACTCACACTAAACGGCCAGAAAACGCAGTGCAGGACGATGGATTCGGCAAATTTTCAGTGTTGAATAATGGTGGGATCAATAAAGTGTTTCTGATTCTGATAAATGTGAGTAACGTTAATAAGTTTATTTTACTGATGTATACTACAGTGTGTAGCCTGTCACTCTCTCTCTGATGACAGTTATACAAAGTTTGAGTCCATCCATCCATCCATCATCTTCCGCTTGTCCGGGGTTCGGGTCGCGGGGGTAGCAGCCTCAGGAGGGACACCCAGACCTCCCTCTCCCCAGCTGCCTCTACTAAGTTTGAGTTTGCGATTATATTAACTTGTTCGCGCACGTAAATGTTAGGAGTTTTTTGTTAGCCGGTAGGTTATACATGTTATAAATGTTCTATGTTGAAGTTTGTAAATGTTACTTATTCCTTGTTATTGAACCTCCAGAATCGCAAGAAATGCTAGTCCGTCACTTCCGGTAAGTGTTCCATTTAGGACAGCACTTACCTATGGTAGTGTGCACTACAGAAGGAAGTGCGCAGTGTGCACTACATCTCAGTGCACTGACACAAGTGCGCGATTTCGGACACACCGGGCGTGTTACCTAGCATGCTAACCCAGGAGACACTGTGTTACCTAGCGTTCTAACCCAGGAGGCACAGTGTTACCTAGCATGCTAACCCAGAAGACACTGTGTTACCTTACTTAACTCACTAAAACATCCTTGTTGCAAAGCTCCTGTACATTTCTACTCTTGTATTCCTTTTAAATCAGATCTTGTCAACATTATGTGCTGTGCACTGGTGCTGTCATCTTGCCGTGCGGTTTGTCACTCAGAATACCTTCTCTTCACGGCTGGCTTCTTGTGGATAAACATATGAGCTCTTGGACCAAACATGGGTGCGGGGAATCCCACTTAAGGCATATGATCACAGGCTTGTTTATTTGCTCCCATTTCAGACACAGATTTCACACGGCTACGCTGCCAACTACTGTCTCCGCCTTACTCTAGCGATCAACCTGTTGTTGATTCGGTTCATAACACATCCCGCTGAATATCGCCGTCCGCTTGCCAAATTCCCGTCTGGCATGTGGCCGTAGTCAGCGTGCGCCACAGACTGCGGTCCTTGGGCGAGAATTCGACAAGGTTTTAGCCGTGGCGTTGGTGAATGGATGGGCTGGGTACTTTGGTGATTGCAGACGACTGCAGTCCGGCCACATCGGGGATGCAAAGGTGCTTTTTGCCAAGCTGTTTTGGGGACAGAGGGGTCAGCCTAAGCTGGACCTGCCACAAACACTGGAAGGCAGGTCCACTGCACAGACCCTTGTATTGTATTAACTGCTGTCAGGGGGGCATCAGAGGAGCATGGATACCCTGGCAGATACAGGGTGGCCCACACTTTTCAGGGGGCCCTGAATACTAATTTAAACATGCGGGGTACATTGTCCTCATCTCTGAAAATTTTACTGTGGGGATCCAGTCACACTTGCTTAAACTCTATATACCATATAGGAGCTGGATTTTCTCAAATTCAAAGTGGCCAAAGGTGAGAATGTGAGATTTCCAACTATGGCCCTGACCGCGGCTAAAATAAGAGGCAGCTTTGTGATGTTTCATTCTTGCACTGATGGGGGTGAGTCTAATGACAGAATCACTGACTGGTCCTACTGGACTCAGCTTGAACAGGGATTCAACCACCCTGGAATGAGAAAGTCTGCTTATTATTTTATGTGGTGCCGTTTGCAGAATATAATATAGAGTTAATCAAAACTTTGGAGCAGTTCAGTTATTGCCGTTTGAAATAATCACTGTCAAATCAGCTTTTTATATTAGATTGCCTTCGTTTCACATTCTCTTACGAGATCGTCCCGACCACTTGTTTCTGCCACTCATGGACGCGCCCCTCAGCGGTGTGCCACACATCACAATTAGCACCGCGGGGCATTAGCGGGCATCATTAAGACTGGAAATACGAGGGGAATCTGCAGCTAAGAAAGGTCACTGGCTACGTCCTGTCCGTCGGGCCAGAGCTGACTGGGCTGCGGTTTACTTTCATTAGACCAGGGAAATGCAGAGCTTCGCATCACCAGACCATTGCTAATTAAGCATCACAGCCCTATGCTGCCCCGCCATGGGGGCAGTGGGAGGGAAATTCCCTCCCTTCTGTCTCCTTGTTAGGTGCTGGTGGCTACAGGTACAGGTGATTACAGATTGTTCTGCTAGAGAAGCCCTCGGCCACCATCCCCTGCCTCCCTGCATCTGGGCACATCGTTAAGGCTCTGGATCGGCCTCCGGACGGGGCCCGGCTCCACACCGAGATGAACTCTGTCTGCTCCCCTCTGTTGTTAAAGTTATCCAAGGTTTATTATTATTATTTTTACCTGAGCTCAACTTCATCACAGCCCCTCAACAGCAGGAAACATCTCAGCCTTATGCCTGTAAATATGCCTGCTTCCAAGTCCCCACGGGAAGCAAAGTGAAAGCTAACGTGTGGTGCCGCTATTAAAAGGTGCCTCCCCAGGAGATGACTGAACTGCCTGACCCGCTGGCCAGGAGCACACCGACAGGCCATTACCACCTGTACCATAAAAGCAATCAAATGCTAATGGAGGAACATTTCAGAAGATATATATATATATATATATATATACACACACACACAAACACACACACACACACACACACACAACTCAAGTTTAGTCAATTGCAACTGTAAAACCTTAGCAAAAAGGAGTAAAAGAAAATCAGAGCAAACTAAATCACATTGCACTGCTGAGCATGACCATATGGCAGTCCACTCAATGCCCCTCTACTGCCCCCCACTCCCCTCCTTCCTGGTTACTTCCTGGTTTTATCTCATCAACTGTCCAATCACAGGTTAATTAGTAACTTGATTCAGCTATGACCTTCTGGGAGGTAGGGTTCTGGAAAGCATGACTGCCATTTGGATGTAAAGGCAGAGGGACGACGCAAAAAAGACAAAAAATGATGGGAATTATAACAATAATGAAAAATTAACCAGAGTATAATGATAGATTTTTGGTAAATAACACGCAGCTTTGGTTAAGCAACTTGACATTTTAATTCGGCAGTCTCAAGCCCAATCTACAAATTTAATTGCACCAAGCAAGTTTAAAAGTCAAAAGTATCAGACCGACGTTTTAAAATTGTCAGCTGGTAATTTGTTCCAAATACCTTTATCCGTTTTAACTGTGCTGCTTAGCTGAGTATGCTGGCAAATAAAATTATCCAGTTATACATGTTAGTTAAAGCAGGGCGCTATAAACAGGGGTGACGTTATCACTTGTAAACCATTTCTGTGACAGTTATTCATGACAAGTCATAGGTGTCTGAGGAGTGGAATCCAAAAGTACCCCATAAAATGTATTATTTTAACAGTATGCAAATTGTTTGCTGAGGGGAGACTTTTTATCCAGTTTAAGTTTGTGGTGCCACACGATCAGACTCCATTGGGAATGAAATTTTATGTAATGGTGATTGCATCATGAATCGTCGTTACGATTCCCCTGGCTAACCACGTTTGCATTTCAGTGCTTCGGATTTAATAGTCAGAGCTCCCCCTGCAGGTACCATCTCTGAAAGTTTATTTTCGCTGGAGATTTTGAAGTTTTCTGAGGTAGGCTTTTAAGTAAATATGTACGTCATCTTTTTCTTCACTGGATGCATTCCAACCTTTTTGTATTAAATGATTATTTGATCATATTACACTAGCAGTTTTTGTTCAAAACATTCCTTTCTCATGAATCAAATATTTTCTTTTAATACTCGTACCTGTAATAATTTGCTTTGCTAGAAGTTAAAACAGTTATACACTGAATATAAAATAGCAGTGAATTGTCAAATAGTGCTTTGAACTCTAATGTCCCTTTTGTAAGTACTTATACCCGCTCCTGTTTTATATTCTTTTTGAAGAACGAAACAGAGTGAAATTCCGTTGAACAAAAGTACAGCCTGTTCTATTTTTCCCAGCCATGTCTACAACTACCAGAAAAGCCGACACTTGTTTAGTTAGGCACCTTTTTACCCGTCATATAGTAAAGCACGCGGCCCCTGTAAAAGGCTCCATATATATGCACACGTGCGTGAGGCAGGAATGCGCGCGGATGAAGGGATCGGAGCGCTCGAGCAACACGCCTGCAAACTTACCGTTTTGCTCGCTCGATCGCGGCTTGTTGCTAACCTCCGCCGGTTGCCAAGAATACCATTAGCGAGGACTCAGAGTCGGCAATCATTTGCACAAAAAAAAACCTTGGCGACAAATGAAGTGCATTCTTCCCTTTGTGTGGATCTATTTCAGAGTAACCCATGGCTACGCGCTGCAATTACGATGCAGAAAAGTGAACCGGAGCTCCATAGTAACCGCTGCTTTCCTTTTATTTCTATTAACGGGAGCCTTGCAGCTGATTTAAACAGGTTTTAATTTGTGACCATTCACGTAGCTCCAGCCCCAAGTCATAAAAGTGCTGTAAGTAGGACTTGTGGAAAGGTCTAGGTAAGAATAATGAACACTTTTTAGCTTTATGTACAGAGTGATTAAGTATAATTTATCTCCTTCATTTCTTTTTTATACTCTTAGGTCAGAGTCTGACAAATTTAGAGAAACCTTCTTTATGTGCCGACTCCTGCTGTCAGACCCAGAAGCCACTGACAGTGACCGATTACCAGTGAAGGTGTATGCTAACTTCGATATGCTTCCTGACTATCTCACTGATGAAGGCCTTCAGCAGGGCTCTTCAAATCTGGACTTCCATTCCAAATCCAGGCCTTGTTTTCTCCATGTAGTTAGTTTAATTATTACTGATTCTGATTGGCTGGACACAGGTAAAGGTAGGCTGGAAAATCAGCAGCACTCTGACCTTGAGGACCATGATTTGAATACCCTGGCCTACAGTGCTCAAAGACACTGACATCAACACAGAAAACTGCTATCCTACCTGTACCTGTCGATGGCACTATTTGTAACACCATCACTGGAAGTTAACCCTGAGAGTTCAGAGTACGCTTAATCAGGAGTGTCAAATCTGGCAAGATTGTTAGAGTGAGACAATCACGGTGATAATTAACATCAGATCTGTTTCAAAGTAGAAAGATTGCTGATGTCCGCTCATTCCAGCAGATCACCTGAATCGAGACCTCCCAGAGCTCAGTCTGGGTGTCTTATCCATGATATCATCAAGACAGAGGTCGATTCCAAACATTTAGTTCAAGGGTCATAAATAATAGATTTATTGTTCAAACAAACTGGATCCAAGGGAGTCCTTGCCAGCCTTAATCATCAGTGATGAACAAGTGAATCCACTTTTCCAAAAAGAGATGATTTTCACTACAAGGGTTAGTCACACTCTGTGCTCTTAATAAATACCAAATGGATCTTATGTGACAGAAGTACCTGAACCGATAGTGGAAACCTGGAAAGTGAAAATGGTATTGGAGTTATACACTGTGAGCCTCATTTAGCTTATTCCGCAGTGAATGATGCCCTGATGGTTCTGATTGGATTTCTCATCCAAGCAGTTTTAAACGGGCCAGTTGGGGGTGAGATGGCAGAGGCAGGCTTAATGAAGAGAGAAGCGCAAGTATCCAGGTTGTATATTTGTAGTGTTTTGTCATTTTTTTGCAGTGGCTTCACGTGTCATTCTCCAAATACTATTTACAGTGTTTCTATGACAACATAAGGTCTCTGGCATAATTTCTTAAGAAACATTTTCATGTACACGTATTTCATAAGAGTTCAGGTTAGAAACATCCCATGCTGACTGTATTGATTTGTCCAAGTTGAATAATTGAAGTATAGGCATATGAGACACGTGGATCATGTACAGATACACATAAGCCCCCGCCCCCCGCTATGTGTTTATTGTGGCCCCCATAATACCTACAACATCTCACATAATGAGGGACACTTTTCCCTGGGTCCCTTAATGTCCACTGCTTGATCTTATGCAGCCGCATGTTTTCTGATGTCTGGTGCACGGTCGATTAGGGGAACAGAAACCTCAAATCACAAGTGTACAGTATGTCTTCCCTTCATGTTGCGGGATCAGCACCACAGCCAGGGATGCTTGTACAGTGGGTAAAGCTGAACGAAGCCTGTTGTTCTGATACCTGTCCTGCGGCATCGTAAAAGGCCCTGAAATACTCCAGCCCCGTCTGTCTCAATTCCCAGAGCACCTGTGTCGCTGATTATTTCATACGAGTAGCTGTCTTTTATGCAATGGTCTGATTAACACAAATATTTGTAAAGTTATGATTTGGACAGAAATATCTAAACATTTTGAATAAAGAATTTTCACTCGCAATAGTTTTCATTTTTATATTTGCATGTTTTGTTTACAAATGCATACATACATGTACTGCAAAACCAAACAGGTGCCATATGTTCAATGTCTTAGACACTATTGGCGCTTTTCCACTGCGTGGTACGACTCAGTTCGGCACGGCACGGTACGGTTCAGTTCGGCTCGGTTTGCGTTGC
>JABFDZ020000066.1:29019875-29031243 GCA_019775955.2 Pollimyrus isidori
GTATGATGCCCCCCCCCCACTACATGAGGTGTGGAGAACACTGTGTCTGCGGAGTATGATGCCACCCCCCCACTACATGAGGTGTGGAGAACACTGTGTCTGCGGAGTATGATGCTGCTGCTCCTGTTGGACTATGTGTGGCTCAGACAGACAAGCCCTGTGGAAGGGCAGTAGACTGTTTTTCAGTTTCCTCGGTCATGGTGAAGGTATAGCAGAGTATGAAATAACAACTACTGTCCACTGCCTGGGACACACCCCTCCCTCAGCCATGACTCTGAAATGGGGAAATAGTAAGAAGATGGATGGATGGATAGTTGGATGGATTAATTTGCCAGTATTTTTTACATTTTTGCTGCCTAATGCTGGATTTTAGGCAGCTCATACTTATCTATCAAATCAATTGATCAATAAACATTTTAAGTTTTTGTCCAAAAAAAAAAAAAAGATGCGGCAGCCTAGGAAAAAGAATGTTTTAATTAATTTATTAGTTCAGCTGGACAACTTGAGAATTGACCGGTCGATTTTCATAATCGCTAGATACAGATGGTCCCGTCAGGCGCTACTGAGATGCCACAAAAGAAAGTTTCTCTATCCGTCACCTGTTACCTTATATCTCCCATGTCATTTTCATCGCAGTGTTCACTTTGGCGGTTTGTGTTCTGCGTTACATGGTTCTGATTAATTGATCCTTTGTTGTTCTTCCTCTGGATCACAGGAGTCATAAGGGTTTCAGGTGCAGCACAGAGAGTCTTGATGGGGAGAGAGTCCCTGGGCACAGGGATACCTGTCATGTGTCATCACCATCACTGACAAGCTCTGAGGTGTACTTACGAGGCAGACCCGGCAGTCTGGGGAACAACTGCCCGGAAAGCAGGGAGCTACGGGTACAGCTTTTACTGGCTATTTAGTGTGTCCATGGACGCTTGTAAGACACTGCCCCTTAACTATTCCTATGTAAACCAGAGCTGCGCAGTGAGGAATATAGTACATTAGGTCACGCCATTCTGCAGACGCCTTGGCTGTGACCCGATCCAGCTCCCCATGCATCCCATCAGTCAATGTGACGATCTTGCCTAAAAATGAAGAAGAATCGACCCCCCAGGTCGGCGCTTCAGAGCGACGAAGCGGGTTAAATATAGATGGATACCAGCTAGGTATTGATTGCTCAGTGTTACGACTTGACAGGCTGCCTGAGATTCACTGGATGGGTCCAGAAGCCAATTTGGGACTCAGCTGAAACTGATGATGAGAGAGACGGACTGGCAGCGAGGCCTGTGCTCCCCAGGGCGGCCCGCGTGAAGCCCATCTCGCTGAAAGTAATTATGCCTCGCTTCTATGTCCCCCCCCATCCCAAAACCAGGCAGTAATGGGATTGTGGCCACCCATTCTCTCTTTTTCAGTTTACCCCCCCATCCCAAACTGCCACCCTCATCTCTCTGCTTTTGACTGTCGGCCCAAGTTTAATTTAATTCACTCCTGATTTTTTTTTTAATCACTACTCGCTTTAATAATGCATTACATTTTGCCACAAACTCAGACAGCCCCCCTCCATTCTGCTCTGCGCCCTTCAATGGCTATTATTTTCAGGCACATAAAGCACAATTGATCAGGGGTTTTGTAATAATGTAGACAATCTTCTGGGCTGTGGTGTGGCTGGCTGCAGCAGCTGAACGGCCCCAGTGATCTATAGGCGTCGGGGCCACAATCGATGGCCTACCTGCGATGGAACCACCTGGCCTCACAACCACTTTACCCGCGATTGATTAGGGTCCGGCGCAGCGGGATCTGGCAAACCTGACCCCAGCCCCGTTATTTATAGCCTTTATGTGTCTATATCTGCGGCTCCCTCTGTTCCTCCAGACGTTTTAATGAGTGGCTCTTTTTTGGGGGGTGGTCTTGCAGTTGTGACTGCTTGGAGAAAAAGAGAACTGAAGACATAAAAGAGTTGGGATCCGTACAGTAAACAAGGTGTTTTATTACTGCCGTTATTGATGGACCGACCCACAACACGTCACCGTTTAATCATTTCTTAACTGCGGCCTGATGATTATATCTGCACCCATCCATCTTCCATAAGCATCATCCAGTACGGTGGTGTGCTGAACCAGAAGCCTGGCTCAGGAAGAACTGGGTTAGGGGTTAAGCGCCTGCTATTTACTCATTTGTTTGTTTATTTGTTGTTTGTCTGTCTGTTTTGGGAGGGGCTGCCAATATTGTCTGTCACGCGTTCCCCTCCATCCCCCCAATTACTGATGCCCCTGGGACCACGCCCATAGCCAATTTGCCAAAACCCATCTTTTTAGGCTGCTGGGGGAAATGGAGGAAGAATGTGCAAATTCCACAGGAGTGAGTTTGGGGCCACAAATCCGGGGTGTGTGGAGCTGCGTAGCCAATCACTGAGCCACAGAGATCATATCAACAGACCTATAACATAACTTCTAATATATTTTCCTTATCGGTGTTAAAACCAATAAGTAGAAAATTGCAGAGATGCTCAAGTAGCAGAATCAGCAGATTAATATGAAAATGAACTGATCGGGGGGGCTCAGGGGAGTGAGACCATAGTGGTGTAGGCTGGGATCTGGGCAGGGGTGTTGGGGGGAGACTGTAGAAAGATGAGGTAGCCGGGATACTTGACAAAAGTGAGAAGCTCTAGATGGCTTTAGGAATCATTTAGGTTCTCTGGCGAGGGGAAGGTGAGGAAGGTAAATAAAGTGAATTACAGCATCGGGAGAAAGTCTGAAGATGCTCGCCGAAAGATTAATGTTGACATGGACCTGGAGTAAGCTGCAGAAGAAGAGCCTGTGGCAAGAAAAGATATACGTTGGTGCTGTTGTGCCTCCAGTCCTTTGTGACTGTGTTACCTGCTGCTTCGCTCAGCTGGTGACTCATTTGAGGCCGTTAGAGTAGTTCTCACTCTCTGAATGTGAAGGTCCCCACCGGCCCCCCGAGACCACGCACCCTATGTCCGCCCACGGGCTCCCCGCTGCTTTCGTGCCAGGCGGGTTAGTCTGGCCTCATCTCCTCTTCCCCTCTCGGCTGATTGAACCGGCCTACTCAGAAATGGAAGACACCTGCCCCCTCACGGAAGCCAGGGAAGCTGTTATTGATTGGAGAGGATGATGATGGAATTGTTGTGTTCCCCCTAACTGACATGTGGCCTGTCAGCAACATGGCACTCAAGGCGGAGACAGAAACTGCAGGCAAATCCCACATGCAAGATGGTGATATAAATATATATAGCTACACACATTATTGCGAGTGGGTATACCTTACCTTATGGGGACACAATGTTTCCTGGTCCCCCTAAGGGAAAACGCAATTGAATAAAAATCTGCGACTGCAATGAAAAAACTAAAAATGCAAAAACTCTTGTATTTTGTTCAGTGACTTATGGTTATGGTTAGAGCTGGGTAAGAGTTAAGGTCCTAATAGTTAGCGTTAGCATTTTCCCATAGAAATGAATGAGCGGTCCCCATAAAGATATGTTTACCTAACATGTGCGCGCATACATATAAACACATAAAAAAAATGTGTGTAAGTGTGTGTGTGTGTGTGTGTAAAAACATGTGTGTGTATCATTGAGGGTTTACGTATTTGCAATGGCATATTGCGTAGTTTCAGCTGTCTCAGTCAATGTTAACAAGTGTCTGAATGTTGGAGGTAAGGTAGCTCAAAGCACTTCAGTGTCCTACTCTAGACAGTACCCAACCCACCACTTCATCAAGTTTAATCGATCACCGTTGCCTGGTTTCTGTGCCTTTTCCTTGAGGTTGAGGGATTTGCGCTGCTGTCCAGTGGTTGTGACTGTCACCGTCTTCTATCATGACACTGATACCTGCTCCCGTGCCTTCTAAGGTACATGATGTGATATTGGTGATATTGTCCACTGAGTCTGGCTGTCCCTGCCCAATTATTTTGTATAAGACAGCACAAATATTATAGAGTGATACAGTAACATTTTTCCTTGTATATTCCCTAAAACCTCTTTTTGACCCAGATTAACACAAACCACCAGCAAATAAAACAAAAGACAGGAAACAGGGGGAGAAGAAAAAAAGAAAGCCTAACAATGTCAGGTAAACTAAAATAAAAATGTTATTCTCTTCGTATACAAATGTTTTTTGGGGTGGCCGTGAATGCAGTGAAGCATCGCTGACCCTCTGCCCTCCTTCGCAGTCCCCGGCTTGTTGCCCTCAGCCCCCAGACCCATGCCTGTCGTTTACGGCCTGTCACTGGCTATCCGTTTTATTCACGATGTGACGTGGCTGCATTTATTTAGTCGGGGAAAAGGCATCTGGTTGAATGACGTGTTTTGTTTCAGCTCGTGTCCGGTCAGAGACAGATGCCCCCCCTCCCCCTTTGCTAGATGCCCTGTCAGAGCCGTGGTACTCACTCGGGGAGCTGATCGTTGTCTTAGACTCTGCAAAGCAGCTTTAATGATGTCTTTTTCCTTCACCTCTTGCTGTCCGCCCTCTTTTTGTCCTCCAGATGAGATTAGGACATGAGACACACTCCAGGGTTCTCATTTCCCTGTCTAAACTTTTTTTTTAATATCCCATGATCCCCTGGGTTTTGTTTTATTTCAATCTGTAACAGTATAAACCCACACAGACATGCAATTATATATATTAAAACATTTTCAGAGATTACTATAAGAATATTTATAATTAATTAAAAAACCATTTATATTAAATAGCTGCAATGTGCAGTGTTAAGAGTATGTGTGCAATGACAATGAAGATATTTATCCATCCAGTTTTCGAAACTGCTTATCCTGTTCAGAGTCGTATTGGGTCCGGAGTCTATTCCAGAGGCTACAGGCACAAGGTGGAGAAGATCCCAGGGTTGGTAATTCCAGTTAGCCTCAGCATGCTTTTGGACTGTGGGGAGAAACCAGTGTTCCCAGGGGAAACCCCACGACAACATGGGAAGAACATGCAAACTCCACACACATGGAACACCAGAGGAGACCCAACCCCAGTCCCCAGAGGTGTGAGGCGAACACTGCTAACCACTGCCCACAAAGATATTAATTTATTCATTCATTAGAAGAATATTTAATCTCACGTTTTTGTGGACATACTAAATAAGGATGATTTCTGTTTAGCTTCAAATGTCAATGCCCTGTCTGTTCAACTTTCTGGATTTTCTGGTGTATATGTAAATTTTGACACAATGACCTCAGTCATCGAGACATAAAGGTCCATGGGAGGAAAGAAAGCCCAAGAAAAGTATTTGCTCTAGGTTGACTGAAAAAGTGCAAACGTTAATGAGAAGTCAATTATCCCATCCTATAATATCTCTGTTGGACAAATGACTAGAGTATGACTAGAATTTCAAGTGAATTTCCCAGTATCTGTCTTCATACCATGGTTGTGTAATTAGTTGACGAACAGCTTGGTCACTTGCAGAGATAATTCCTGGATTTATTGTTGAGGAAAGTCAGCCCAGGTCTGTCTCCTCTTTATCTTTGTCTGACAAAATCAAACTATAATTAAGGCTGTAGAACATCTTGTGAAGTCAAACACTCATACCAAGCCACACAGAATAAAAATAAGTCGCTCTGGAGCAAATGCTACGGGTGTGAATGACGAGGTGACTGCCTCAGAAATTACATTTGTGCAGCCCGCACCATCACCAGAACTTGGCTGCCCCCTGCCTGCAGCACAGGAGGTGGAGGAAGGCATCTTCACAGGGGTTAGTTAAGGAGCAGACCTGTCAAATTCGGTGTACAGTGAGAGAAGAAGGATGCTCTACTGGGGTGTGGTGTGACTCTGTGGATTCAGTGCCTGTGATCAGATGGTTGCTTGTTCAAACCCATATTGCTGTTAGGTCCTGTTGAGGTCCTTAACCCCAAAAGTTTTCCATAGCTGATGCTATGCCCTGACCCCAAACTTAACTCTCTTATCTGTATACAGTTTATGTGTGTATCTTATAGGAAAGCAAAGTGGTATATAGGAAGCTAACAAATTCCTACTTACTTGTACATATTGCGAATAAAGCCTCATTGTCGGAATACAGCCCCCCCAGCACAGGTGTTGAGAGTGATATGAGCCCTGCTCGATACCCAGGGTTTGATATGGTCCTTCGTTCCAGAACAAGGCTTCGGGCTTCCATTGGTGGCTTGCTTGTGCCCTTACATCTGTAGTGCCCTCCTTTGTCCATCTATTCCTGTCTCATTACTGGGTCCCCTAGTGGGCCCCCGGGGTACATAGGACTGCAGAGGGGTGGAGGAATCCCTGAATGTCACATTTATAATGGGTGCTATGCGTGTGGGCGAATAATTGGGTTTTTAATTGCACATTTTCTTCTGCTTCGACTGGACAAAAGCCTTCACTGGGGTGACGGCACATAAGCACGGTGGGGCGTAATGTGGAGGCAAAGAATGCTGAAGCTCTACTGTCAGGATTTTATTGCCTCCTGAGGTTTTTGTCTTCAGTTGGTGGGGAGCAGAAGGGGGGGGATTAACTGGCATTAGCAAGAGTGGATTGCTGGTATAGAAGAGGAATCTTATCACTTCTCTGTATTCTGCCCATAAAAGAATCATAGTAAACTGTGTCCTTTTCGTGTGGTGTAACGTGATCCATGGATTTTACACTTGCGACTGCAAGAAAGTATGAGGAGAGTGTAGAATCCTGGGGGGGGGTTGAGGGGGCTGGGTCACTGGGATCCTTTGGGACTGTGAGCTGAGGATTATGTGTTTTATGGACCTATGTGGTGATGCAGTGCACCCCACCATCTTTGGTCAGAGGGGAAGTGGTTTATATTCTGATTCAAAAAGTCCTGAGAAGAGAACTGGAGTATTACCCTTGATCAAGATGTTTTGACATAAAGCGTGATAAATGGACACTGTGTATACTATGTGAGATTTTTCTGAGAGCACTGACTATCCAAAGAAGTAACACTGAAAAGGAGGAACATCCCAACTCTTAAAATAGACACAAATCAGATGAAGCATTCATGTGCACAATCTGCTGGGAACATACTTGCTCATGGATTAATTCTGGGTTTTGTATTGATGTATGGTGGCATGAGTGAAATTATATAATCATCTTCCCAGATCTGGAGCCAGTCTTCTTTGCCCTTCTACATCTTGCTCCGTGATGTTACTTGGGCCCCCGTTACACAATCTTCACAATCAGAGAAGCCCCTTATTCTTAAACAATCCTAAAATCTGACTTGTGCACGTTTCCAACTGTGTCTTTTCATAATGAAGCCTTGTTGCAATTTATTTGTCAAACAATAGTCTTTGGTGTCCCCTAGTGGAAAAGTAACAGAAAGACACCTTACATTTCCTTTGCTTTTTTGAGCAAGGAGACTAACCTCCTAAGCATTGTGTCTTACCAGAAATAAAGTGTAAAACTGTGGCATTTTTTTTCAACAAGAAAAAAAATGTATTACTTCTAACAAAAACATCTTAATACCAAAACGTCAGCATAATAACAGTAAGAAAGGTATGTCTACTTTCCACTGTTTTAGTGCACATCTTTTCATGTTTTGAAAGTCGCCAACGCACAGCATTACAATAAGGTCAGTAGAAACATGTTTCGTTCCACATTTTGTACGTTTATTTCATCAACTAGATGGCAGTAGAATTAATTATTCAGGCTCAGCACTGTACAGGTATATAGGGTCAAACTAGGGGCATTACTGGTTTATCGGGGTAACCTCTCAGATTTAAGGTAATCTGGGCAAAATGTAAGTGAACGAATATGTAGTCCATGTAAACTGTGGTACCTTAAATCCGACAAGTTACCCTGATAAGCCAGTAACCCCACTTCGAAGTACAGGCCACAGAGTCTTACACAGGGTTAACCATTTTTACATGAAATTCTGAGTTACACTTGGCATTAATGCCAAGAAGGATAATAATAATGTGGTCAGATTTTGGGTCATTTTGAAGAAAGGAGACAACAGCTCTTTTAAAGCAGAAGTTCCACCTTTAATTACAACCACTGCCTGCAGCACAGACAAGGGAGTCATTTTATGTGACAGTCACACTCAAGGTTAGGTGCTAACACACTCCACAGCAAAACATTACATGGGCACAGCATTTACTATTGCATGAATATGCATGTTACATTACGAGAGTAACATTGTGTGGCAAAGCAGCCCAGGACAAAGCTGCCAGTTACATGGCCTCACACTACCCCCACCTGAGGGATCAGCCATCCCAGCAAACCAGAAATCCCATTCAAAGTCCCACAAACACAGCTGAGGCCAGTGTTGTTGCCATGGCCACTGTGTCACAGTCCCCAGAGTACCATCCTCCAGTGTGTCCTAGTCCATAACCACTGCAGCGGTGTTAGGTTGGGGCAGGGGAGATCCCTGTGCAGGACCGCAGCCTTCTGTTACTTGAGCAGCTGCATGCTATAAACAATATCCAGTTTGGATCACAGTTCCTTCATGCAGACGAGGTGCTACATCTAAACTAAGTCTCTGGTGCCAAAGATCTTTGTGTGGTTGCATGCATCATAGGTAGACTTCTGTCTGGCAGTCTCTGTTCCATGATGCTGATGGTCCAGATCACCCCCCCCCCAGATGTTCTCAGATGCACCTATACCTGATTCCGTCTGTACTTCTGCCTCTGAGGATGACCAGATCACTTTTGCAGCTCCTGCCTGAAAATACGTATGGCTGGCATGCATCAAGTGCTCTCCTGCAGTGCCTTCTGGCATGCCCTGAGGACTGTTTGAAGATCCCACCAAACACCTGTACCTTGAAGTTCTCCTCCTGGTCACTGCATAGCTCCTCTGACACACCTGAGTACCTGAGTGGCAGAACAAATCCTCAACAGTTATGCCATGCACTACAGGTGCCTCTCGCCCTCCAGAAACTGCTGGTACTGATAAAGCATCCTGGCATACTCCACGACTACCTGCTACTGTTAGTCAGGCCTTGGTGTCGGGGACTTGTCCAGAGATCACCATCCACTATGGTTACCTCCCCAACTGCAGCTAACCCCACACTTGGGCTGTTGGTGGTCAATAGCCTGATCAGGGTATGCCAGCACTGGAGTCATAATGAGTTCTCAGGTAGTTAGTGGTGGTGGAGTCTTTGGATGACTTAAAGGGCTGCCCCTTTTCAATAAGGCAGTGGAGTTGTTTAGAGCTAAAATGAAACAAGACCCAGGAAACTGCACAGCTGAGCAGTACTTCATAGGGTCGGCCAGTTCCTCATTGCAGTGACCTCTCCTACGCCAACTACAATACCAACAGCATTAGGCAATTGCGGATGGTCTGCACTCATTAGCTCAGGCCATGAAGATGTAGAAATGTTTGTCTTAAGCCAGACACAATTAAGCCTGTGTCGCTCTACCGCCACAGCTTGCAAACCGCCTGAACCGTCTCCGGGAAGGGTCCGGCCATCACGGCATCACCCTTACACTGCGCTGAGGGAGTTAGCAGCACATTGGACAATGCAGGAACAGTTAGAAGCTTTTCCACTGTCTGCTTGTCAACATGTCTGTCCCAAGCCATACCCAAGCTGACATGGTGCTTGCTAGCAGGATCAAAAGCACGACTAAACTGAGGTGGTGCATCACCACCATCTGATTGGTCTAAATGCTCTGAGGTACCGATGATCTGCATCAACATGCATGGATCCAATGAAGGAAAAAATGGCATATTCTCCATCACCAGCTAACTAAGGAACCTCGGTGTATAATGGACTACATTACCCCTTAGTTTATTCCCAGACCAAAAGGGAACTGGGTTTTCAGAAACTCCACAAACACAGGCTTATAAGAACACAAGGTACAAGCTTTATTAAATACATTTGAAGTCAGATTACCCAGTCTGATTGGTGCATAGGAAAAAGAAAAGAAACAAGAAGCAAAATAAAAAGTTTTAAGATTAAAAGTAAAAAAAAAAAAAAATCTGCCATCTGGTGATGGTGAAGTAGTCCATGGTGACGAGAACACAGAAAGTACTTTAGATCAACGGAGCTGCGGGAGACATAACTGGCATCCCATTGCCACGTGAAGAGATTCCGAAGCCCCTCAAATGATACATGCTAATCAGTCAAAATGTGCTGCTCTGCAAACTTCTGCCACTCCAATGGACCCAGCGCAAGCACATCCCAATTGCCAACTGGTTCCCCAGACCCCCTGGCCAGGGCCACACAAAGGCTGAAGTTAAAGAAAACAAGGTAACACTTTACTTGACAGGGCACAAATAATATAGTATTATACTATTTCTTAGGTATTAATGAGCCACAGTCTTTGTTACATACTGATCTCGTGCTTGTTCTTCATTAATGAATCATAATGCATCTTATATAGCGAGCAGTTATTATATCTGTTAATCCTGTAAACTTCTGTGAACTAATGAAGGTACAAGTAATGAATAATAGATGTGAAATACTGATCTCCTGTTTGTTAAGTATTGTGACGCGCCTTTTATCACAAGTAGCAACTATATTTGTCCATAATTTGTACTTCAGCAGTAACTAAGTATTTTTGCCTCATCAAGTGTGTAAAAAAAAAAGAAAAAAAAAGTGAGTTCTAGTTAAAGCCAGTAGCTTCCAATTTACACAACACTCACTTGTACATGTAAAGCATGCGGCCATGATGGGCTACAGGGAAACTAAACACTAACATACTGTTAAAATCTGGAGCAGCAGCCCAGGGAGCACATGCGCAAACATTAATAATTGTTGCGGCAGAGAAACAGCAGCTAGCAGCAAACATTAAGTACACCACGGTTATTCAGCATGGCAATGACACTCAAAAATAATCACACCCTCCCTTGAGCAACCAGTTTATGTTAGCGTCTCAGTCGGTGCTGGTCCATTTACCCCTCAGTGCTTCACGTGACCAGTGCCCAATACAAAACCCCACACCAGAAACACTGCTAGCTAAATGAAACAAAGACTCCCCGAGGACCCTGGGTCCATGCACATATGCTAATAACAGGACCCTAGGTAGTCCAGCAGGTGTCAGCTGCTAATTAGCAACTAAAAATATAAAAACTAAGATATTATACTACCTAGTCCCACAGGCTGCCTAAGAAAACCTTATATCTGAAAAATCAATGTTTTTCAGGAGATACAAAAAATAGGGTGACCAGATAATGCATGTCAGGGAGGACACTCTTGAGCTAGGACAGGAATTGTTAATTACCATTTCAATTAAAAGGACCTGGATTTCACTTTAGCACTGAGTTCTCGCTGTGTGCTGATTGGTCAGTCTCCTGTAATCATGCATGTGTCACCAATGCTAATGTGAAACAGCTGGATGAGCGTCAATCAAGAAAACAAACCAGTTAAAGCACAAGAAGAGCTGAACGAATTAGCTGAGCACAGGAGCCTTTCAGTTTGAAATTAGTTTGTAAAACCCAAAGTAGTTCTAAGTGTCCTCCCTGAC
>JABFDZ020000066.1:29054862-29064937 GCA_019775955.2 Pollimyrus isidori
CGCACCCCCCCCCCCGCCCCCCCGCGCCCCCCCCCCCCCCCCCCCCCCCCCCCCCCCCCGGGGGGGGGGGGGGGGGGGGGCTATGTGACATACTGTGTCGTCCGTCCTGTTCCAGCCCTTCGTGTGCCACGCCCACCTTGGTACCTCCTGTGATTACCCCAGTGTTTGCACCTGTGTGGCGTTGCCGCTCGCCAGTCGTGTACTTTGTTTTACGTATTTAAGTCTGCGCCAGCGTCTGTTCCGGCAGACGCGGCATAAATGTGTATATGTCAGCTCGTCAAATTAAACCCCTTGTTTGCCCCGATCCGCCTACCTTGGTTTCTCTTTGTTTCTGCCCGCTGACCGTCACAGTCTGCATACTATAAGAATGTAGGTAGGCGGGTCATGTGTATGAGCATTGCTTCAAATATAAAATCTTTGATAATCAATTTTGGGTTAAATTTTTAACAGTGAGTTAAAATTAGTTGCCAGGCCCAGAGCCATGTGTTTTCTGTACGAAACTAAACCTATTATGTGAGGCTTCAACAAGAAATATGGTTATAAGCCAGGATTCACTTAAAAATCACAGGTCTGCACCAATGTCAAGCGCCATATCATTAACAAGAAGTGGTTTACTTACTAGAGCGAACGTTCAATAATGCACATTTTATGATTAGTTTATGTTGTGACTCTTTCGATCTTATTAACAGGATTGATGTTAAGTTGTCCACAGAGGAGCCTCCAGTGGAACATTTAGATCTATGTCTTGGTCTATTAATACTTACAATGTTCTTTCTGTGCTCACTCAGTTCTGTTTCTAAATTGTCGCTAGATTTAGGGGATGCTGTGTGATGGGGCACCTGGATCCAGGCTGAACATGATCTAAAGGTGGGAGAATAAACAGCCTCTGATTTAAGATTGTGAAGCTGAGGCCTGGGTGCTACTCTCAGTCAGGCAGGTCATTTACTTGCCATTTTTTGGATAAGATAAATGATTCTCTCCAGTTAGGATGGAGTCCCGTTTATAAAAACCAGGCCGTTCCCAAAAAAATGGTCTAAGATTCCAGGTTGCCTGAGAAAAGGCCTAGCCTGGTACGAGAGGGACTCGTTGGCCTTAGCACCAAAGGGGGCTAGCGACCCCCCCACACACACACACACACACACACAAACACAGATAACAAGAGAGGCCAGTATTCCAACATTTTGGCTCAAAGATTTAGGGACCTACAGACAGCAGAGTGGACCTCAAGGATAGGGGTCCCTTGACTCGGCACACAACCCCCTCCCGAGACATCCTGCCTTACGTACCACTCACCTAACAGACCAACACCCTAGAGAAAGTTTCTTCTAAGACAGCTTTTGTATATCCTATATATTTCTTTGACTATGATTGCTAGTCTCAATATACAGATAGGTCATGTTTGTATCTGTCCTTAGATAATCTTAGTGTTTTGTGTGCCACCCTTATAACCATGCTCATGGAGTATCACCTATGACCCGCGTCCGGGCAAGGGAAAACGTTATATTTTGTTCATCATATCGGGTCTTGTGAACCGCACTTTGCCTGGTTCCTCACCCAGGACCTGTTTTCCTTGGGTGACCCTACCAGGGGCATAAAGCCCCGGGCAACTTAGCTCCTGGGATCATTGGAACACGCAAACTCCTCCACCACGATACGGTGTCGGCTCCTGGAGGGGAGAACTTAATTAGGATGTATATTATCCATTCTGAAGAGCAAATCAATTGAGATAAGCAACGCCAAAGAAAATATGTTGTTCCCAAATGTGCAATTTAAATTGGTATTACCCCAAACTAACGACCATGCCTATCTATGGGTAAGATGTGCCATTTAAATGTGAATATGTAATGTAATGTCTGTAAAGTTTACCCAAATGTAACATCTTTTGAGGTGCAACCCAAAACACCTATACCACATACTGATGTGAGTCAGTAACATACATAATACAAGTTATTGTTAATTGAGTAGTACAGATGGTATGAGGTGTGAAACTCCAGGGCGGATATGGCTTCTTTGGTATCAAACTGATGGAAAATGACTCCTGATTCCGAATCTGGTCAGTGGTTACCATGAACGTGTATGTATCAAAAGTTACAGCAGCTTAATGAAAGTCATATGTAAAGGGGAATCAGTCTGGTCATAAATCCCAAAAGGACTGCCACAAACACCCCTCCGAAACTGGATGGTCAGTCATTGGTTCAGGTGTCGAATTCCTGATCATCCCTATTCCTGAACTTTAGACAATAAAACATGGCTCCTCAGAACAGTATTTCCCTTTGAAGGTTACTCATTTAAATGTGGTCATTCCATTTCCATCATTACATTGTTTGCTGTTTATGTTAAGTGTAATGTCAGTCTTATGTTAGTTGTAGTGTCAGTTAGGAATAAATGCATGTCTTTTACCCAACTTCAGCCTCCGTTGATTGAGTGCTCATAATAGTCCCTGCCTCTGTACGAACTGGCTACTAAGCTCTGAAACCACAAACTGATGAGAGAAGCTTTGCTACCAATCGTTTACATTACCTGGTGATGCAGCTTACTGAAAGAGCCTTCAAACCCAGGTTACTAGGCGATACTGGTAATTAGTAAATCCCATGTAAGTGTCACATTAACAGACTTACAGGATACAACAACTGAGTACGGAGGAACCAACCATTCAACATAAAAATGAGTTGATAATCAGTATTTAATAACCATTAATTAAAATGTAATTAATTTAAAAAAATACTGGTGGGGATATTAAAACTTACCTGAGCTAATAACTCATACACCTACTATAGGCTACACCTGCACTATACAGAATTGGTAAGGGACCAGAGACAATTAGAGTTTTATTAGAGAACTGCTTGTCACCCCAAAATTGAGGGAAAGACAAGACAAAAACTGGTCAAGGAGGCTGCCGAGGATGACAGCAACACTGAAGGAATGTCTGGCAGGTACTGGTTGTGTACTACATATGGTCAATAATCTCCAGTATTCTCCATATGTCTGGACTATGGAGTAGGGTCAGAAGAGAAGGGTCATTTTCTTACAAAGAAAAGCATCCAGGCCTGGCTACATTTTGCAAAAAAATACATCAAGTCTCTCAAAAGCATGTGGGGAAATGACCTATGGTCTGATGAAACCAAGGTAGAACTTCATGGCCACAATTCTAAAATGTATGTTTGGTGCAAAAACACTCCGCATCACCAAAAGACACCACATCCACAGTGAAGCCTGGTGGGAGCAGCGTCGTGCTTTTGGGTTCTTTTCTTCAGGTGGAACTGAGGCTTTAGTCCAGGTGGAGGGAATTATGTACCGTTCCAAATGCCAGTCAATTTTGGACCAAAAGCTTCAGGTGTCTGCTGTATGACCCCAAGCATACATCCAAATCAACAAAAGAATGGCTTCACCAGAAGAAAATCACTGTGTTACAAAGTCCCAGGGAGAGCCCAGACCTAAATCCAATTGAAAATATGTGGGGTGACCTGAACAGGGCTGTGCACAAGAGATGCCCTCGCAGTCAGATTTGGAGAGCTTTTTCCAAGTAAGAGTGGGCAAATAATGCCAAGTCAGTATGTGGCCTGCTGATCGGCTGCTGCCCAAAAACACTGAATGCTGTAAGTAAATCAAAAGGTGCTTCAATAACGTATTAGTCTATGGTTGTGCATGCTTATGCAACCAGGTTAAATCTCAGTGTGTGAAAAAACTTTTGACTGGTAGTTTATACATGTCACTGAATACAAAGGTGTACAGATTATAAAAAGGTTTGCCATTCTCCAAGGCATAATGAAACCTTTTTGAACAACAAAACTTCCTTTTTTCTTCTGCGGTTATGATGCGAGTTAGAAGATACTTTGCGTTATCAGCTCATGCCTCAGTGATCTGGGAGGGTTTATATTCCAGGAGGTTTAACACTTCATGACTGACAGCTGCCCTTCATCACAACAGACTCCAAACAAACATGACTTTGATCAGTCTCAGCATCTTGCTCTTCATCCTCACTCACGGTAAAACAGAAGTTGGACCATTTAGCAACATATTGCTTGATTGAATTTTAAATATTTGAAACGAATATGTGAAACTTCCTTAAATGATTTAGATATGTTTTTATTTTGTTTTTACTTTTAGAATCCAGAGGACAAGTGATTGTGACTCAGACTCCAGAGCTGATATCATCTTCCTCAGGACAGACAGTCACTATAAACTGTAAACCCAACCGCTGGGTTGATCATACTGATAATAAGCCCCTCTTGTCCTGGTACCAGCAGAAACCTGGAGAAACCATTAAACTCTTAGTCTACTTTACAAGTACCCGTAACTCTGGGATTCCATCTCGGTTCACTGGTAGTGGATTTGGTACTGACTTCACTCTGACCATCAGTGGAGTCCAGGCTGAAGATGCAGGAGATTATTACTGTCAGAGTTACCATAGTGGTGGTGTGTTCACACAGTGATACAGAGCCGTACAAAAACCTCCCTCAGTCAGACTGTACAGTGACTGCACTGCTGCAGCTGGGACTCACTGCAGGTGCTGAGGGGGAAGTTAAGTCCCTCAAAGGAGATCAAACTTGACTGAATGCACAGAGGTATGTTACATTTTGCTTTAAGTTTATTGCTTATAATATAGCCTACACCTTGTTATTTTCCAGCAGGTCATACTGATTTTTTCATCAAACAGGGTAAAAAACATTTATAAAATATTACAATTTTTATAGATAACTTTTATTTATACACTGTAAAAAAGAAAAAAGTTAAGACAACTTAAAATTTCATGGCAAGTTACTGTACCAGATTTTTGAGGCCAACTGAAACTTAAGTTTGAAGAAAATAAACTAAAGCCATCAAATTATTTTATGTTCAGATAATTTATCTTTCATATCTATAAAAACTTCAAATTTTTGCTTTTACATACTAAGAATTCCTAACAATGAAAGTGCCACCTTATTGTCTTTTGTTTGGACGATGTCTCTCCCTCCCACCCCTCAATAGGATCAGTGTTTTCAAAAAATAGATGGATCACAATTGTTTATGTGATCCATTGCTGACTGACGCATCATTATGCAGCACATATGCATCGTTAGTTCTGTAGGATCAAACCAACTGGAATTATATTTAAGTCATTGTCCTACTTTGGTGTCTATCACATTATTGCATGATCATTTTTGATGATGTTGATTGTTTGTCATGTATCATTTGAGGAGGTCAGTCCTTTGAACATCTCAGTCCTGTGCTATTAGTCAGCAGAATATGAGCTTAGGTACTAGCAGAAGGTGGAAACTCCATAAACCTTCTCAACCCAACTGGCCACCATAGGTTTCCACAGAGGCCACATCTGTGACTGGCTGCAGCAAGGCCACCAGTGATGCTGTGACTGAGGTTTCCAGGCCCTGGGTAAGATTACTACTGATCCCATCTACAGCAATAATTCTCCATCCATCAGGAGCCACTGCTCCTGCTCTCTCTCCCTTCATAATATTAACAGTTGATCACTAGCATGCAGATGGGCTTGTTCCTTGATCCCATCTCTCCCCTGAACTATCCACACGATCCCTGTGTCTGACATACACACACAGTTTTACATTATATGACACTCATCCTGGTCCACCAGGATATTACCTTAATGAACTACATAAATAAATCTGTGTGTTTATGCTGATGTGTTTCATCTCCATCTCATTAAACCAGGAATTCCTGACTTTTTTGTTCTATGGACTGCTTCAGCCGTCTGACCTCTTATCAGAATATTGCTTTTAATACTTTATTGCTAGAGGTCACTGGAGATTAAGATATAATTTTCCCATCCAAGTTCACAGACCCCTGTAATCTATCCTTGGCCCCCAGGTTAGGAATCCCTGCTTGAAACAAAAAGACTGACACAATGTGTCATCACATGATTTCCTGCTGATACACGATTCTTTTAATATTTAGCACAATTAAAAGGTACACACTCACACAGACCTGTAATTGTGGTGGCCTAGGGTGAAAGACCCCTCCACAACTCCACCTTTTATTTTTGCTGTTAACAGATTCCTTACTTATATCACACCCTTTAGGACCTCTGTTGCCCCAACAGAAGACCCACCACAATTTTACTAAATAGGCAACTTTATTTGGGGAATTTCAACTCATTTCTGGACTCTCCCTCCCCCCCAGAGACAACTTCCCCACCCACCAGGCATGAAAAAGCAAACACATGCGTCTTAATTTAAACCACTACACCCATATACTTCACCACAACAAGTCCACCACACAGCTGGTAAACACCCAACTCGGCACCGAAAACCTTCTACATGCCAAGTGACCTTAAGGCACTAGTGGGAGGATATTTTCCCTTAGGGGAAGGTGGTCAGCTGAGACTGGACCCCACAGACTAAATATTTAAATAAAAAGGAAAATCAGTTCCGGGCCACAGCTACCCAGTGTGGCCCCCCAAAAACAATAAAATCAACATAAGCCCACCACACTGATCCAAGGTCCACCACAGGGAGTATTCACCTGCTCCCGGCCCTCCCTTCAGTCACTCAATACATCCAGACCCAGATTGCTTCCACAGATGCCCCGCAACGTCACTGACTCTGTCGTTCTGCTCTGTTCCATGTCCTCAGGCTCAAACCTGTCCACCTAGGCCGCGATGCTGTGAGAAAGCAGAAGGCGGCTCAGATCTCCCCCAGCCCTATAACTCAGCCCAACGATCTATGCCACACACACTCGTTCGAGCTCAGCCACTTCCCTTTGAGTGGACTTGGGGGGGCTCTGAACACTCCAGCCATCTCTTCCTCTCCAGCGTCGTCCTTCTCACCAGCCACTACCTGAGCCTCTTTCATTGCTGTCCACACTGGTGAATATGCGCAGAGCTTCCAGAACTCATCCTTGTCTACACCATGTTTCCTCCTGACAACAGTCTCCCTCGCTCCTCAGTAAAGCAGCAGCATCCAAACACACATACAAACAAGCACCAAATGGCCACCGCTCTGGGGTGGCAAGATCCGCCCTTTGCAACTTGGAAACCTGCCACCAGGTCCACTTGCCTTTCAGTCCAGTGTACTCACCCTCCAGAACAAAGCTACCAACCAATAATACATACAAACAGAGTCTCTGTCACCAGTTTCCCCCATCAACTCCCTACCAAACACTGGTGGCCATTTTAAATAGTCCAAGGCTCGCCCTTTCCCCTGTCCATCACCATTCCTCAACCAATCACCATCATGAGTATGCTACAAAGTCCTGCACAACACTGCCTGGGTAAAACACACACACCACCGACAAGACAAAAAAAAAACACATTCACCCTCCTCCAAATACCATGAGGACCCAACACAATCATATCTTTGTGGGGACCACTCATTAATTTCTATAGGAAAAACGCTAGTGCTAACTATGACGACCTTAACACATACTCAGCCCTAATCTTAAGCATAAGTTACCAAACAAAATACGAGAATTTTAAAATTTTATTTGATTACATTGACAGATTTTTATAAATTTGAGGTTGTAGGGAAATCTGGTATAAAAATCACTCCCAGCTGTTTGTAGGCCCTCTTGGCAGGTGGAGTAGGTGGAGGAAGGCCTACAGGAGCAATAGGTATAACTGCAGGGATTTGAGGTGCCACCATCATGAAGATGGAGCCTTGGGCAGGTTTAGGAGTTGTGATATAAACTGGATGAGAGGCAGAAACTGCAGGCTGATGTATAATTTGCTTTGGTACTGGTAACCTTGAGTAAATGTGGAGTATCTGTGCGTGGGGCTACATTCCTCCTTTTATCCATTGCCTGTCCTGTGGTGCTGAATACTGATCCTGGGGGTGGGAATATGGCAGAGGGGCAGTGGGACATAAGTAGAATCAATCTTTACCATTTTCATTGCTAAGCTACAGCTGTATCGACTCTGTTTTCAAGGAGCAGCAGGTGATGCTGATGCTGCACAGAGGGCTTTGCACTTGCTGGGACAGGTGACACTCAATTTGCTGCTGCAAAGGGGCCCGAACTTGCTGGCCCCGGGAACTCACTCGTGCAGAGAGCCCTGCACTTCCTGCCACAGCAGACATCACAGGGAAAGGAGGCAGCTACAGAAGGACAAAATGAGAAAAAAACTGTATTAAATAAGAAAGCAAAATGATCATGTCACTCATTTGCTGAAGCAGCTGGTACCTTAGCATGAAATCCACAGCAACATGCTTATTGTGCCCCAAACAGAGTTGGCTGTCCCCTGTGCTGCATTGTTCTGCTTCATTATTTAATGTAAGGCACACATAAAAAAACAGAGAAACATATGAACTATTATCTATTAGGCAAGGAAATGCAGGTTTGTTTGTATAGTACATTTCCATACAGAAAGTAATTCTGCTTCATTATTTAATGTAAGGCACGCACAACAGAACACAGCCCCATCTACATCGGAGGTGAGGCTGTGGAGCAGGTCAGCAGCTTCAGGTTCCTCGGAGTCACTCTCACTGATGACCTCAAATGGTCAAGTCACACTGCGGCAATAGTCAAGAGAGCACAACAACAGGAGACTGAGAAAAGCCCGGATGTCCCCCAGAACCCTGTGCAGATTCTACAGGTGCACTGTATGGACATACAGGTACATCACAGTTATGGACATACTTTTTGTTACACTTTTGTATTTGTCAGGAGAGGATTTCATTCAAAATAAAGAATATTCACCATGTTAATCTACATCAATCCAAAGTTTTTATTTTTACCTTATTGCATTTTATTTTGCTTGATTTTTGGGACTTGACTACACTAGATTTTGTTTTCAGTTCCCACTAAAATATGATAAAATGCTAATTATATTTGCCTTTTTTGATCCATTGAAATGTAAAGGATTGTGAGAAATTTCATCATTTGACTACTATCCCCAGTATTGACCTGAATCGAATCGTTTCGTATTGCATTGTATCATGGGAATTTCTGACGTATCAAAAACAATTGAATCGTTGTCTTCAAAGAAATCGATACTGTATCGCATCACGAGGAAAGCTGTGATTTACACCCCTAAATATAAGAAACCTAAAGACAAAAGCTACAGACTAAATGGCTATCTACAAAAATAATATAAGAGAAAATTAAAGATATAAAAAAGTGCCCATAACCATTGAGTAACATCTGATCACATTTAGGTCTGAGGTCCATAGTAAAAACACACTAATGGAGAGACTGATGTAGTGTATTATCAGCTACTGTAAATACAGAATGCATTACATGACCACAAATCACCAACAGGGTCGTAGCCGGGGACTGAGGAGCCTGGGGTGAGGGGGTGGGTCTAGTCAGTCACACATTACATACAAAACACCTATTTCTATTAGCAAAAAACACACTTTTATCGGTGAAAAATGAAAAATCTGAATAAATAATGATAATATAAAATAATAAATAAACCATACATAATGTTTGTGCCAAGATATAAAATTTAAACTTTTGAATTAAAATGAATTAAGAATGCACTTAGTCTGGAGACATTCTCAACTGCTGATTACAGATGGATCTCACCTCTTTTCATTGGTTTTTATTTTAGTCAGTGCAACAGAAACGGATAGTACTCCAGCAGTGAGCGAAGAGGGAAGCGACTCAGAGCCGGTGGAACGCGTCTGTTGCGCTGTTGCCTTGATGGATACTTATTGTACTTTGCAGGTAAGCTGGTGTTGTTATCTGGTTCCAGTGGGGTTATAATATAAGATAACCTGCAATGTAGTGGTAAATGTAAAGCTGGACGCTTCTTTCTTTTTGTTTGGTGCAAAGGTAATTATGTTTCGTGTATTAGCTGAGCGGTCCGTTTATATCGTCGCAAGTCAGTATGTATGTGCATGTATATATGCGTATATATATATATATATATATGTGTGTGTGTGTGTGTATATATATATTTTTAGTATATATATATTTTTTTTTTTTTCAAGGATTCGAAGCGTTTATTATCATATGTACAGAAAAGTAGTATTACTCAGTACAATGAAATTCTTACTTTGCTGTCCACTCACAAATGCCAGGTTAAATTAAATTAAAAGTGCAAAAACAGCATACTTGAGAAAAAGAGTGCAAAAAGAGCTTAAAGTGCAAAGTGACCTGTTGTGCAAATGAGGTAGGTGATCTG
>JABFDZ020000066.1:29093013-29109993 GCA_019775955.2 Pollimyrus isidori
CAGAACGATAGAAAGTACAGACAACACAATACCCAGAATGCACCTGGTTAACAACCCCAGCCGGGTCATTACAATATTATTAGGTGAGTGTTCACGGTTCAACTTCTGATATTCAGATGGAGTTCTAGATCAAACTGGTTTGTTTGACTTTCAAGAAATTCAAATTCTACTGAGTTCGAGAACCAAGTTACCACTGTAATTACTTGTTAAGACCCCACCTAGAACATTGTGTGCAGATTTGGTTACCATACCTTAAGAAGGACATTGCTGCCTTAGAAAAGGTGCAATGGAAGGCTACGAGAATGATTCCTGGTCTTAGAGGAATGGCTTTTGAAGAGAGGTTAGCTGAGCTGAATCTGTTTAGCCTTGACTGTAAAGGAGACTAAGGGGGGTACATGATCCAGGTATATAAGATTCTAATGTCCGGATGCTGTTCAGCCAAAAGGCTATTTCAATATTAGTTTAAATACTAGAACTCGTGGCCATAAGTGGAAATTAGTGGGAGAACATTTTAAAACAAATTTGAGGAAGCACTTCTTTACACAGTAGTTAGAGTATGGAATAGTCTTTCTGCTAGTGTAGCGGAAGCTAAAACCCTGGGTTCCTTTAAATCAGTTAGATAAAAATTTAACAACTCTGAGCTATTATTTAAGTTCTCCCCAAATGAGCTTGATGGGCTGAATGGATGGATGGCCTCTCATTTGTAAATTTCTTATGTTCTTATACATGTGTAACTGCAAAACAAACACAGTGCAGCAGTCAGTAGTTGCAGTCCTATTATAAAACGGAATAAAAATAATGAATATATTATGTAGCAGCTGGATCTTTTAAACAAAACAAGTTGCATTCACAAGTGGAACATCAGTGTTTTTAGTATATTTGTGGGCTCTGCTGTTCAAACAAAATGCAATTTTAGATAGGAGAGAATAGAACGCAGCTGCTCTAGCGAAATAAACATGTAATATCCTTGTAGATATGGTCACAGTCCCATATCCCAAGACATCTTATTGCAATATTATGAGATTGAATATATCTTTGCATCTCTAATGTCAGGATATAATCCAGGTTGA
This sequence comes from Pollimyrus isidori, assembly GCA_019775955.2. Taxonomy (NCBI): domain Eukaryota; kingdom Metazoa; phylum Chordata; class Actinopteri; order Osteoglossiformes; family Mormyridae; genus Pollimyrus; species Pollimyrus isidori. The sequence goes on from JABFDZ020000066.1 coordinate 29,094,084, forward strand.
TACAATGCCTGTGAAGCTTATCCATAAAGATGTGATCAGCAAAGATCTAGAAAATAGTAGCTCTGTTTGCCGGCCCAAAAGGCATGACCAAGTACTTGTAGTGCCCCATGTTCCTTTGTAAGGTTGTCTTCATTTTCATGCCCTCTCAGTTCTGGAATAAGTTACATTCACTCTGTAGTTTGAAATTAGTGTAGACTTTACAGGTGATAGGTCACGGGTGGTACTGAAGGAGGTTACTGTGGCACACAATTGAGTGGAAATACCGCCTTTTTGCCACCTGCTGGTCTGCCAGATTCCAAAAACACAGTTGAGGAGACAATCCTGTACAGTCTGAGCTCCTGAGATTCTTTGTGCTGCCTGGTAACAGAATGATATGTAGGTGATGCAGGAATGAATAAAAATGATGGGTCCCAGATGGCTATGAGCTAGGAAATTTATTAGTTTTTTCTACTGTGTACTCTCAGGATAGCTTAGCTAACACCAAGAAACTCTGCAAATGTTCTAGGTGTGCCTGTCATGACGGTCTTACATCACTACTGTGCACCACAGATGCTATTTTTTGTGCTGTTTAGTGACTGAGGCTGCTGTTCATGATTGTGATACTTCCATATAATAAAATGCAGCAAAAAGACATACTATTCAACTTTCGAAGAAACACTGAAGCAGATAGAGAAGCAGAGACCATTAGTAATCATTTGGCTCCCTCTTGTGGCCAGAATGAGCATCAACACTGTACAAAAATGTTTTTATTTAAAGTGTCATTTGACATGCATCAAACATTATATGTTATATAAAAATGTTTATGTATAAATGCATTCATTGAGCTTTTGGTGTAGTATCTGTGGTAAAAAATCATACCTTTAATTAAAGATAATCTTTAATATGTCTGTTGAAATCAGTAAAAAATTATTGTAGGTGTCGTGAAGCTATTTAACACTGAAAAATGTTAAAACCAGTCTGTTAAGCCACACGTTTAAAGTTGGTTTTCCTGTTGCATGTTGTTGATGTTATTGTCTCATTCTCCGTGCTATGAGGTTACAAATATGTTGCTTGTAACTGTCATTTGACAGTCAGTGTATATTCAGAGTTCTACAGGTTATGTTGGTGTGTGTATGGCCGGCTGTAACCTTTAAGGTAATATTCTGAGACCCGCTTTTTTTTCCGCAGGACTGTTCCAGTGTCTATATAATTAGGTATAACCCCAACAGTGTATTGCTCATTTAGTTCCCCCTCAGGCTCCATTGTGTTATGCTAGACTAGGGAAAGGCACCCTGTTCTGTGGTACTCGGTAAGGCCACGTCATACCCACAGAAACCACCCATCCCAGCTGCTACAGCTTCAAAGCTCTGGACAGACTCCAGCGATTATTCATAGTGCAGCGCTGGCTTAATAGGGAATTGGAGTCAGGAAAAAAGAACTGGATATAGTGTCAAATCCAGGGAAGGCCAGAGATTACAAATATGACAAACAAAGCTTGTAATTCGACACTTGTGAGTTGCAAGACTGAACATAGGGTTGTGCATACAAAGTAAACCAAACACACAAACACATACCACCCCATAACCTAAAGGGAACTCACACAAACACAGTAAAAAGCATACAAAATCTGCATCTCATACAGCTCGATTCAAACCTTGGGAACATGTTGCCTTCTGCTTCCCTGTGCTTATATCTAAACACAGAAAAATACTTCATAATATACAACCAATAGTATTCTATTATGTGACACACGCTGCAAGTTTCTGTCATAAAACTGCTCATTGCTACCACAGGCAATAATTAAAAATGGCTCACGCAGAAGTAGTGCATGTCTGTATGTGGATGTCACCACAAGAGAGCAGCAGGTGCGTGGCAGGATGTGGGCAGGTGGAGCATGGGAGGGGGGATTGACATGACACACCGAGAAGGCACGTGAAGGCACCTGGATGTCATGGAGAACCAAGAACGCAGGACATCTCAGTCTCTTACACGCATGCCGCCAGCTGAACAGCATTCTTGCCTGGTGAAAGAGCCCTTTTATAGAGGTTACCAGACAGGTTTGAACAGCTTTCAGCTCCCTGGTGTTATTATCTAACCTGAGTTTTAACTACGTATACACCTGTAGACCAAGCCTGGCTTAAAACAAAAAAAAGGCTTTAGTCTGGAAATAATAAAACAAGCAATTTATACAAGAAAGTAAGTCATAATTTATTAGTCCAAGGAGAATTGATGGGGAGGGTTTTTTAAGCCCTGTGTCAACCCCCCCCCACATAAGATAGCACTTTTCACAGCAGATGTATTTATGTGAAAGTTTACATATAGATGCTGTACACTGGTGCCTTGTTAGGTTTACATCTGTAATCTTCTCATGTCTGGCTGGAAATGAAATGCGCAGTGCCTCAGTTTGAGAACAGGGAATTCCACTAGGGCTTAGTTGAATGGCAGGTGAACCAGACTGGGAGCGAGACCAGCATTCCTGAGACAGGTGTAACGATACTTCCCACCAGATCACGGTCCCTAAGCAACAGAGATAACTCGGAGGGAAGGGCCACACTGTTAGGAATATTTTCAAGGTGGTATCTTGGAATGTGACAGAGTATGTGTGACCACACCCTCCTGTGTGTGTGTGTGTGTGTGTAAACTCTGTGAAGTGACAGGGCATCTCATCATTAAAATTTTTACTCTCTTTCACACATACTGTGCTGTGTTAATATCTGGATTTCACTTGTTGGTGATTCCCCACCTGACTTCATGGATGATGGAACAGCATTATAAATGAATCTCAGCTCTACATAAGCTGGATGTTTCTCACGTCACGCGCCCAGAGTTTCCAAGATGGGCTCCAGCGACCCTAATCCTAACCCTGCATAAGACAGAAAATGGATGGATGGAAAGCTACTTGAGTATTCATGTAACATCCACTGCTCTAATTCTTCCATTCTACATAAGCATTATTATTGTTGTTGTTATCAATAGCAATATTAATAAATGTATGAGCACCACTTAATCACTTGATCATCCAGATACTTGGATAAGGGGGAGTTCACTCCATTTGCTATCTGATCCCATGACTGAACATTAGCCGTGAGACCTTTGTAAGAAGAGGCTGGCATTTTTCTTGCTCCATCCACTCCTCCTTGGCTAATCTTCTCATCTTTAACAGCTGTTGGAGCTTAATGAATTACAGTCCTTAGTATCCTTTTGGTTTTACTTCAGCTCTCTCTGTGAATATGTGTGCTTTACAGACATTCAGTGACAAACCCAGCCAGTCCTGTATGGTAGGTCATCTCAGGGAACCATCTATAAGTAACAAATAGTGCAGATGATGAGACTTGTCCGGTAATGGAGATCCTGACTTTGAAGCAGTTAGTGACATTGCTTCATAATGTCCAGTGAACACTTTATCGATGTTCACTCACTTTAACCCAGACCGCCTTAAATCCAAAAAGTTATCCAGCTAAGCAAGAAACCCTGTTTGGTGACACAGGGGCACCTGTAGCCACATAGTATGACTGCACCCCCAGCGATTTTGGCATTTTCATTCTCTATAAGCTGCCCTTTCATGCCTCTTTATCTAAAGAGGCTACAATGAGAGTCTTTAAATAGACTTTTGGTATACACTTTATTTGCCTTGACCTTCTGTTAGAGGAAGAGTGGCATGTCTACTGCACCAAGAAAAACACTTACTGCTGTCATGTGCTTCTGGGATAGAAGAAGACTCCAGTGCGTGCCGCCATGTGTATGACTACCCCTGAACAGCACAGCCTCCAGCATTCTGCTTGCATGAAGTTTAGCAGGAAGTGTCTGCTTCACTTTCTTCCCCATCTGCATGGTCCGGTTGTGTTTTAAAAAGACTGCATGACACTTATCTGAGCAAAAAAAATCATTTCCTGTGTGCCCTGCAGTGGGCTGGCATCCTGTAAAGCAGTGGGCACCAACCCTGCTTCTGGAGATCTGGCAACCCAAATTTAACACAATAGATACAGATAAGTATCGGAGCCAGCTATGTTGAAGTTAAGTTGGCTGTAATACTGAGATGTTACTGCAGGGCCTGATTACCTGTATCAGACGTGTTAAATTGTAGGCTGCATCCAAACCCTGCAGGGTGATAGATCTCTGGGAACAGGGTTGGTGACTACTGCTGTAGAGAGTGTACCCCTGCCTCGTACCCTTGTGGGTTGGGCTCCAGGCCCTCCTGCAACCCTGTCCAGGATAAACAGTTGTAAGATCAATAATATGAATACGAATAAGGAATGTGAATTGAAAATAACTTAAGTAACAGAGGGTTCCAACATTCTGCATAATTCTACCTCGGATCATGTTTGTTCTTGTTAATAGATGTGAACCAGACTCAGAATCGTATGTTTCCTTTCCAAATATCAAGCAAAGATCCATGCAGGGGTGACCTATTTTAGGGAAATGAGAAAACTGTAAGCCACGTAGTTTGAAGGTGGAGCTACAGTTGTAAAATTTTGATTAATCTTGAAATATTCCATTTTGCTTGCCAGCATAGTCGGGTTTTAAATTTTATGGTGAAATCAGCCACATTACAGATGTCAGTAGAAATCCATTTCAGATTCCCCCTCGTTCCACCAACCTTCCACATTTGAGAACTTCTCCAATATACCTCACTCCTCAGTGCAGTTAGTAAGGGAAATACCCACATCCTGTAGATATGGTAGGTATCTGTCTACTGCAGAGTCCAGCTCCCCAAACTCAGGGACGTGATATCTAACAGTGTGTGGGGATCTGTCATGACTCCTTGTTCCTCTCCACTGTCATTCTACCGTAACCAATCCTGCCCCCCTAATTTGTTTGCAGATGGAAGGCACCCTTTGATCACATGACGTAGTTAGAGATAATATGATGTTTGTCCTTTGTTGAACAAGTTATAGCCTGGAGGAAGACTGCTTTCAGCTGTATTCATAAAAATTAAATAGCATTAAGTGTCCAGGTTTGACTATTGCTACAGCCTCTATGGCTACATTTATTAAATCAGACTTTGTTACTATAGTGCCAGGTGTGGATTCATGTATCTGGAAAGTGCGAAGAACATACTGGTCTTAGATCTGAGGTAAGGAACAAGTATTACATTAATACTACTAGTGGCATTGACAGGGGGGTGCATTGTATATGATGACAATAGGCACACATACAGAAGTATGCAATATAAGACAGATGTTTAAATAATTTAAAAATGATTTCCTAATTTAAAATAAGACTAATACTGTGTAGGCTACAATTTCACAACTAAACGTAAATAGAAAAATAACTTCCATATGTAAAATGAATTTGTCTCACAGAGGCCTACAATCTTTGTTAGGCATATAATTTGTCGTCACGCTCTGTATGTGCAGCAAATTGGCCTCAGTAATGTATGGATTCATAATTAAAAAAACGGATCAGACTCTTATTTATGTATTGGGAGAGAAGGCCCTTTTCCAACTCCCCTGAATACTACACACAAAAAGTAAAAATGTGTGAATATGAAATAATTTCTCATCCTGGAGTCTGTCCCAGGAAACACAGGACACAAGGCAGAGAATGTGTGAGATGGGCTCACACCTGACTAGATGTATTTTGATTGCTGGAGGAAACCAGAGAACTTCGAGCAAACTCTTCCTCATAGTAGTGATTAAAATATTCACTGTTAGGGTAATGAATGACATTATCTGCTCTTGTAATCCTCTTTCACAGAGGGAGCTCCTCAACTGAATAAGTGCAAACAGGATCTCCGTTTCATTTATGCTGCAATAAGGACAGACGACATTTCGCCAGGTCATCAACCACCAGCCAAAACCTCCTCAATACTTGTGATGTTATTTTCAGCAATATGGAACCAGGCATGACGATCACAAAACCAATTTGATTGAATTCCTGGGAGCACAGATCATCTGAAGGAATCAAGGTTTCCGAGCAGGGAAGCGTCAAAGTGACGTTTTAAAAAGAAACCAGCTATACCTGGTGCTGTCATGGCGATGGCACAAAGGCACACGTGAGCGACAGACTGCTTCAGTCACAAAAGACTCACTTAACCTGTGTTGATGCATGAGCACCATCCCTAAAACAAGTCTAATCCGGATAAGTCATGCAACAGGCATCTGTACTGACTTGCCTTCTTAATGGACGGATGGTCTTCAAGCCAATTCCCCAGTGTTTGTCATTTCCAGTGCAGTGACAGAAACAGCATTTTGATGAATAATATGGATTAAGAAGCTAAATTAGTGGTTATTCATGCTGATTAGTCTAATCCGTCTCCTGTTCTCGTCATATCTGTATATATTTGCGGTCCATTGTCTTTTGACCTGATAAACTGGATGCCAGTTGATCCCAGTCCAATGACCAATAATCTCTTCCCATGTAGTTGCTAGTCCTGACAAATCATTCGTATGTTTATTTTTTTCTTTGTTGTTAATGAGTTTGTTTAATTGCTGTGGTATTCTGACACGTGTCATGCTATTCCAACACCACCCATCCCCATATAAGCCCATAAAAGGAAAATATCGTAAGCAGACTGGTCACCTGTCAATAGAACTCTGTGTCACCAGTGCCCTGTACTACAAGGCGGGGTTACTGGCTTATCGGGGTAACTTGTCGGATTTAAGGTACCACTTCATATTCGTTCACTTACATTTTGCCCAGACTACCTTAAATCCGACAAATTACCCTGATAAGCCAGTAACCCCGCTTTGTAATACAGGCCATCGCTTCTGTTAGCTACTCAGCATAAGATTGCGCACTGACTATTGTGTCACACCATTCCCATTCACAAAACAGAAGGAGACAACGGGGGGCAGCATTGATGAGAACATTTTGACTTAAAAAATCTTTGGTAAGCAAGTGTCATATATGAAGGTCCATCACCTAGCGTCAGAGGAGGTGGTGGAGCAGGCTGAGGAGAGCGGGGATCTAATGGGGAGATAGTTTGATTTTGTACTTGGGTGGTAGCTGGAGTCAATATGAGGCCATATTAATTTGCGTAATGACTGAGAAAGGACCTACATATTGTGAACTAAGCTTTCTTGAGGTCAGTACCATACAGCATACATCAGGCATATATCACCTTTTAAACCAGTTGATACCGTGGAGCCGGAGCAACAGAGGCTCCCATCCTAAAATGCCCTGAAACGGGATAAGGTTATTAGACTCTTCATGAGAGAATTCTGAGCATACTAAGCCCAGGACAGGAACCTACAGGAGTGTGCAAAAATATTAGGCTGTCAAACTAAATGCTTAAAGCTATTTATCTGGGTAGTAAGTGCACGTTTGCTCATAACAAAAACGCAATTTAACACTAGAACACAAAATTAAGCATATTAAGACTAACACAATATAAACAAGCAAGAAGTACGTCTGTTCTCCAAAAAGTTACTGATATCATGTTGGATGGCTAGATGAACACCGCTTCAGTTCCCAAACCTCTCATCAGGGACACCCCAACCATTCCATGTATTTATTAAATTTCACCACCAGCTCACTTAATTAATTATCTTAATTGGTTAAAAAAGTCAATGAGATACTGATTAGCTATAGTGGTCAAGTCAAACAATACATGGGTGTATTTGTATGGTTGCTGAAAATAATGGGGTGATTTTAGCTACGGTTCTGAAATGGCTGAGCTGACACACTTTGAGAGGAATAATGGCACAGCAACCAACATAAAGATCATTTAAACACAATTTTCTTTGGCTGCCTAAGACTCGCGCTGTACATCACTCATTCCACCCATTCCTTCAGGAGCAGAAACTACACTGTTTATTGACATGCTCTGTCTGTCCATTGGACTGCTCATGATAGTTAGATGTTAGATTTTATTTATATTCTTGACATTGCAGTCCTAAACATTTTCCATTGATTGCCAATTTCAATCAAACATTGCTTTATTTAGCCTGGTTCCAGACTCTTCAATTGTGCAACTCTTGACCTGGTGAGCCGATGCTCAGGAAATGATTGCACGCTCTGCCAATATAGGATGAATAGCCTCCCATTTTGGTTTAAATACAGGACTATCATATAATATATGGGGTGGGTGCAACTTCTATTCTTCACATTTTCCAAAATACTTAACTGTACAACTGAACTGATGCTCTTTTTGCACAATAAAAATGTAATGTTCTTATTTAATAAATCAAAGTATTTTAAATATCTTGCTCTTTCGCTTATAGTATACCAATTTCTTGTCCACAAACCAAAAAGGAAAATTAGCAAATAAGTGATGTCATCTTTCCTGATGGCTGTACTCAATTCTGAATGGTTAATTGTGTGTTGAGAATGAGCATGAGCATGCTTCACTGGGTGGGTTTAAACATACTCCATACTACCCAATAAACTGGTAAATAAAAGGTGATAAGAAATATTTTTAATTATTAGTACTAGTATTACAAAGATCTAGAAAAAGGTTTTGCTTCAGTGAAGTTCTTTTTTTATCACCGTAAGGGTGGTGCCCATGTACAATGAGGAGGATCTTAAAAGAGGTAAAAAAAAACACTGTTGGTGAATTACAAGACCAAGTAAACTCTTGGGGTTACCACGTCTCCCAAAAAAAACAGATGCCATCTTCATGCTAGCAAATTATTTGGCAGAAAGAAGCTGTTCAATCAATTATAAATTATTATAAATTATAATTAACCATGAATTTTAAGTGCCTACAATTTGTGAAACACTACTACAGCTAACCAAATTCAATGGACTCATGAAACAAAAAAATATATATTTGATAAAATATATATATATTTTGGCAATAAACATTCAAGGTGCACTTGGCATAAAAAGAAGAATGGCTATAATGAAAAGAACCTTCTCCCAATTGTAAAACATGGTGGAGGTTCTGTGATGCTGTGGGGCTGCCCTGGAAGTCTTTTTAGGGTACATGGCAATATGGAGACCATGAAATAGACCATGCATGGTGTGTTTTTGTTGAAAATAATTATTTCTTGATGAAGGATTTGTTTTTCTCTCATGAAATTTCTTTTAATGAAAGGTTGGATTTTTCAGATTTTTTCAGTTGGAGATGTAACTACTTCACCAAAAGGTGGATTTTTTTCTAACACTTTTTGTAAATCTTTACAAGAGGTGCCAATAATTGTGAAGAGTGCATTTACCAAACTGTAAAGCATAGTCAAATATTCATAGTAGATGTTATATGTGTGGAATACTGTGTTCTATCCACCTCCATCGTGGATCTCAAAGAGGTTACATGAACCCTGCAGGTCCAATGTAGTGAAATATCTTGCTTCCCTTAAGTGTTCCAGACCAGCTGAGACCAGGGAAGTAGGGCAATGATATGGTTATCTCATTCGATCCATAACAGTCAATACTATGGATTGAGAAAAACAGACGCTGACCTCTTGCAGGCGAGGTTGAGAGCCAAATAAATCCCCGGTCCAAACCACACAGAATGCACAGTAATGTTGCATGGCCTTGCACTGAGGAATTGACAATGGGTCCTTTTGGTCTCTGCAGGGAGTGGCTTCTGGTTCAAGGTTGATCCCATCATCGGTGAGGCATCAAAAAGGTGGCCTTCTTCTCATGCTACTGTTAGCATTAGCTAAGGTTCAGATGCCTAAAGCACAAGTCGCCACAGTTTGGCTTCCCTGGTGCAGGGTCAGCAAAAGTTGACCTGCACTTCAGCTTTGAGTTGCATGGTTAAATCTTTAGCTTGATTCCTAGTTCACCATTCGGTATAGGAAATTCAGCCAAGTTTACCGTTTTTGAGGACGATGAAGTGGGTACACATAACATTGCTCAATACCTGCAAAACATTATAAACACTGTGTCAGCCATGATGGGGAAATACCCTTTACAAATGCCTTATCTTGATATTCATACATCCATCTATTCACAAAGCATTTTCACTGATGAGGATAACAGTGGTACCAAGGAGGTCAGACCAGACCTCGCTTTACAGTCACTAATTTTCACTAACACATCGGTGAGAATTGCTGTGTTGTTAGCATCAAAAGCTAGCAGAATTAGCATTATCTTGAGAAAATTTTCATTACAAATCGATTCTGTTAGCTGCTCTATAACACTTTTTAAAGAAGGAGGTTGGAAATTATCAAGTTCCGAGTTATCGGAAATACATCAGTACATTGTGCTGTACAATACTACTATTAATGAATAATATGTAGCATATGCCCTTAGTTCCTTCAGATAATACAGTACATGCATATCAACAAACGACTCCAGATTTCGCTGTACATTTTAACCAATTAGCTTATGGTGACACAGCCTTTTCGGTTTAGTCATGTTTTCAGCCATGCTAGTAAACAGGGCCATGTGAATTACAGTATGTGTACGGCTCACATAATTCACAAACACAAACCGCCAGTTCGCAGTATGACTTGGGTATGACTCGGCTCTTGGTGCCAGTGGACAAGCGCCAGTCTGTTTTGGATATATAATGTTTTTATTCTCCTTTGCATACCTAACATTAATAAGACATAATGGATGCAATAAAACAGCTGACTCTCCTCAAATGTAGTAACACACACAGCCTTTACCCAGTGTTCCCACAATGTGCCTGTGGTCTGTGGCTGTGAGGGACTCTGCAGAGCATTTATGAAGCTTTCTCAGTGAGGCGGTCTACAGCTCATGACCTCTCACTGTCCACACAGAACGGTTGTCTGAGCAGTGCGAGCAGAGGACAAATGAAGGGCGATGGCTTCTCCAGGTAAGCAGAACCAGAAGAATGACGCTTCTACAACTGGGGTCCATCAGGATGAAATACTTCAAACAGTCAATCACAGTCAGGGCTAAGAGTTATTTGAGTAGAAACATACTCACACACTAAGTCTGCCGCTCCCTGACACATGAACAAGCACAAGATCACATGTCGTCGCCAGGCCTCTAATAGCATAGCTAGAAGAGAACAAAATCGGGTGCAGCACCACTCTGGCACCTCAGATGTTAAACATCAAGCCCCTCAGCTGTATAGCAATCACACAGCTGTGATCACACACCGATGCCGCTTTTGCTAATGTAAAAGAGGCTGTATATACTGCTGACAAGTAAATATAAAAATAATATGAGAGAAAACAAATGTTCCTTTAGAAGTGAAAAAATGCTATAAATCTAAAATTACAAGACCACTCTTTATAGTGTCCACATTCAAGTGTTTAATGCAAGGTTGTGGCTTTAATGGGTGGAGATTAAATCGGACTTAAATATATAATTTTGCGAGTAGTGTGGTTAAACTTAAACATCATTACCAAAGAGAAGAATTCATGTTGTTTCTTGAATTTGGTCATTATGTAGTGTACATGAGCATTAAATACCCAGCCCTTTGAATACATACTGTTAAAACATTAATTTACAGTGACACCTTTAAAATTAGGGTCGGAAGATGCAGGAGGTGACTGGGGGGCTTTAGATGGGGCACAGCTCAAACAAAATACCAGTAATTCATAGGACACATGCATGATACAGGTAGCAGGAGAAAACCCACAATTATATACAATTGTTATACAGCAGGGATTTCATTTCAACCAACAACCATACAGAGAACAGTGAGACCATGTCATTCCCAAAACTGGCTCAATGTGTGCAGTTAAACTGGCTTTTAAACTTCCTGGTGTTTTTTTTTTTTTACATTTACACTTCTGTTAGAAAACATAAAAAATCAAGCAAATAAAAAAAGTAGAACAGTTGAACGCTACATAATTAAGATCATAAATATTGATCTAAATATAGAAACAAATCATAAATAGATTCTATAGTTTTCGCTGCTGCACAATTCTCTCTTCTGTCAATTCTGTAAACACATTTTTTTCCAGCATCAACTGACACACGAGATTGATATCCTCTACACCATGTTGCTAGAGGAGAAAAAAAGTGTAATCTTACAGAAGTTACACCCATGTTTGACAGAAGACGGCATATAGTTCACACCTTGACATTATGATGGCACTGCATGTGATTTTTTTATACCAGTAACCAGTTATTCCACCCATCACAACTTGCGAAACAAATGACAGAGTAACTTTCAATGCAGAACGCAACAGAGAGACCGGCCCTCTTCAGGAATTAACCAACATATGCTCTAATAATATATGATGGTTGTGATTTAAGATGTTGTAATGGCTTCCAGGCACACACAGTAAGTGTTTGATCTTAGTGCTAATTACTTCTTGTCTGAACATTAATGCCTTGTCTTGTTATTCATAATGTATCTCTTTCTCCTTCACTTCCCATTCTGATTGGATGGCTGTCACATCCTACTGTCCAAGTTTGTTCAAGCTCTGGGGGGAATGAGATAGGTGTGACTGCAAAAGCAAGAGCTTTGGGATAAAGATGTTATTGAAGGGGAAAGGATGGACTAACAACCAGTCAGATCATCTCAGGAGGAGTACCCCGACCCTTTCTTAAGTAGCCCCAGTACACGCAGGGCATCCTTGCGGGATTGATCAGTGGGCCCACGTCCTGTGAACTGCACCGTGATGCCCTGGGGGCGTAGTGGTGCCGCGGGCTTGGAGAAGGATAGCCGTTGTTCTGCCTGAGATAGGGGTGCCCCAGCGGTGGCACCATCCCCACTGCTTTTGTGCGACAGCCTAGTGGCAGCAGATGGCACAGGTTCTGGTCGGCTTGCCAATGGACCCAGAGAAGCATTAGGCAGAGCGTATGCTGGTCTGGGAGTGGTAACGGGGACATTCAGGTTTAGGTTGATGGCAGATACCTCGGGCCTGTTGATGGAGATCACTGAGGGGCTCACAGCTTTGCTTTTTGCACCATAACTGTCACTCAGTGGATCCTCCGGTACAGCTGGTGTTGACATCAAGGGATTCATGACTTTGCTTTTTCCACCATAACTGTTGCTTGTGATTCCAACGTTATTAGCTCCAGCACTAGGTTTGGGCAACCTGGCATCATACTTAATAGCCTCACTGTCAGCAGGTTTAGTCTTCGAAGATGTTGGTGGAACCATGAATCTACTTTTGCCCCCAAAAGTGTTGGGTGATACCTCAGCACCTGAGGGTGGAGGTGCTATGCTAGGCCTGTTTTCATGGCTAATGGGGTGGTTGACAGCAGTGTTGCTCTTCACGGATGACACCAGGCTCATGATTTTGGTCTTACCTCCATAATTGTTGAAGTCAGTTGAGGGAGGCACACTGTCAGGTGCAGCATTAACATTTCCACGGGGTTCCAGCATACTGGAAGACCTGGTTTTTGGTGACTTGCTTTTGTCCCCATAATTATTGAAATCAGTGGCAGAAGGAGTTGTCTTTGCACTGGAAGCTAAAGACGGAGGAAACGGTTGAGACCTTTCGGCATAACTGCTGGTCAGTGAGAAATCTGCCTTGTTTTTGTTTGGCACAGACTGGTTGACAGGCCTGTAGTAGCTACTAGATGAGGGCTGGTCTGCATTAAGGCCCAGCTTGGAGAGAGCTTCCATTCTGGTTCTATCCTGAGTTGGATCCCGGTAGGAGGAACTTCGGATTGGAGTGTTTTTCGTGCCCGTTTCCTCCAGCTGAAGCGGGCCTGTAAGGTGCGTCAGAACCTGGGACTTTCGCTCCTGGACATTAATAGGTGGCAGGGCGTCAGTATGCTTGCTTCCCATGATGACACTAATATTGTCTGGGTAATGGCTGGGCTTGGCTGTGGTGGGGGCATGGTCCTGGGGGTTGGAGTCCAAGCTTCGGCGGGAATTGGAGAGGATGTTAGAAGGCAAGCTGACGCCTGTGGCTCTCTGATGGGCCGCAAGTTTCTGAGCGATGATGACCGGGGTGGGGACGAAACCAGCAGGCTGGTACTGTGGCTGGCCGGTAGCACTGGGGTTGTTATTCGCTGCTGGGTGGGTCACAGTGGGTGGAAGTTTTAAATCATAGGGAAGGTTCCCCAAGGGGTCTGGTTTTGCCTTCATTTCAAAATGAGTCTCTGGGTGAGTCCTACTGCGAAAATCTGTGAAAAAATTATATTTATAAAACCTGATTACCTGATTATCTTATTGGAAAAATAAGTAACTCAGGTGTTGTAGTGTTAACACACAAAATGTAATATACAGTCAAGAAAAAATGGTTACTTCCATCCACCTTCTGTAACTGCATATCCTATTCTGAATTGTGGGGGGTCTGGAGCCTATGGGGGCAAGACAGGGAACAACCCAGGATGGGGTACCAAGCCATCGCAGGGAACATACACCATACATACACACTCACACACCATACACACACACCTATGGACAATTTGGAAATTCCAATTAGCCTCAGCAATGTTTTTGAATTGGGGGGGGGGAGTGGGGGGCAGGAAGGAAACCCCATGACGACATGAGGGGAACATGCAAACTCCACATGCACGGAATCATGGCACAGACTTGAACCCTAGTCCCAGAGATGTGAGCAACAGTCAAGTACCAAAAGATGGGTACCTTTTATAGCTATTACAAATTTTCTCCTCAGTGTAGCTAGCCTAACTACGGAATGATTAAAGTTCTGGTACCTTGCTGGATGGAGCTGTGCATGGCTTCTTTGGGCTGCTTTTGGACCAGGTCAATAATGTCTTGGTCCTTGGGATCGACAGACCGTGCTGACGTCATTACTGCAGCAGCTGTGATGGGGCGCTTCACTGCCGGGTTGGCACTCCCTGACAACTGCTTCTCATCTGGTTCATCCAGATCTTCATCCAATGAGTCGATGGTCGCCTCCAAAAATCTGATGCACTCCCTCTCCTCTCGACTCAGGAATTGTAGGCCCTCATTCTCCTGAAAGGGGATTTGAGAGGTCAATTAAGAGGTCAGAAGTCATACAGAGGAAGGAAAAATAACAGTATAGATCAAAAGATCAGGTGGCAGACAAAAAGAAAGACAGCAATCAGGTCATGTAACAACCTTGACTGCAAGTCAGATATACAATAAAAACTAAAATTTAAACTTAGATTGATTTACAGAATCCATACAGTTTTTGCAGCTGTTACAATAAATACAATTTCTATACATTACCCTTTTTACTCTCAACATACTATTTAATACTGTGAAGTAACAAATATACCTGTAGCAAAAATTTCTGTTATACTTTCATCATCCTACTTTTTACAAAATTTCCATAAAGAATCATCCTGAAATACATTAAGCCTGTAAAGGATACCAAGATTTCACTGTATGATTTAAGAAATTATTTAATACTAATTTTGAGCCTTTTTTTAAAATCTGCATCATATCTCTCAGGTCAGGCGCTACATGTGCACGACACTCCTTAAGTAAATAGATCTGCCCAGTGTGTAAATTGCCCCAGGTGTCATTCTATTAATGGATCTTTGAACCAAGCTGTGTGCACAATATGCAGCTGAAATGAAGACTCAAACAGACTCTACATCTACCAAAACTCTACATTTACAAAAAAGAAATACTGTGTTTATAGTCTACAATAAAAAGTCACATTTACAAAAGTACACACAAGGCTGTAGAATTAGCAGCCTTCTCAAAAGAAATGGAGACAGCTCAAAGAAATCCCGCAATTTTGTTTCGGTCATTGTTGAGTAATTGGTATATGGGTTTACAGAACTACCTGTGCTGTTTACAGTACAAATATGTACCAGCAGCTAAATTATTGAGAACCACCATCCCCGATGGGTTGAATTTTCCCAAAAATTTAAAAAGCATCTTTGTCTGTGTTTGATAACCCAAAAACTACTAGTAGCTGTTCTTGTCATTCCAGCTGGGTCTCCTGAATTAAGCTGTCAACCAATGATGGCCCTAAGGGGAAATCCTGGAAGAGTCCTTTGATGTCCCCTTTGGGAGAGTCACCTGCTGTCAGGGTGATCACTGGACCCCAGAGTCTAACAAAACGGCCTGAGGTGAAGCCCTCAATGCAGGGACGGATTATGGGTTGTGTGGGCCCCTGGGCAAAACGTTTGCGAGCCCCCCCCCCCCCCCGCTTGAAGGGGCCGTGGGCGCGACGAACCGGGCCGGCCGGTGTGGTAGGGAGGGGCGGGGGGGGGC
>JABFDZ020000066.1:29117295-29138407 GCA_019775955.2 Pollimyrus isidori
CAGTTAGTTGATGAATGGTTACTGGCTACATGGTAAATTAAAATAGTTACAAATATGATGAAGAGAAACAAAGCTACACGGCTGGATTTTTTACAAGTATATATTTCACACATTGCAAAAGGCTTTTAAGAATACATATAGTGCCCATGTGTGTTTCCCTTGCATTTTAGCAGTGGACATGGTTAAAGCCCTTTGGCTAAACACCCCTACCTTTAGAAACTAGTCTTACTGGTTTCTGCATTTTACCGAGGCTATATCGTAGCAGTTCAGTCACGGTTGACAGAACTCCGTACCCATAATGACCTCCGCAACAGAGATCAAAAACATGGAGTACATGAAGCGTGTCAGGAATTGCAAATTGGACACAGTAGAGTGTGCTCCAGCTGTTAATATACTCCCGGGATTAATGAAAGATGAATAACATCAGTATTGATTTGGAATAAGATGTTTATAGTAAAATCTATATACAAACACTAATGTTTGCATTTTCATCTTGCCTATATGCGTTACAATCTACCTGGCAAAAAATCCTGCATAAAAAATGATATGGCAGGGATACAGCAGGAAGGAACACCGGCCATAAACCAACCAGGTGGTTAGATAAATAAGTCAATGTTCCAGCCTCCCTGGGGGTGGGGGGTGCTTAGAAGACACAGACAGTGTTGCAAATTAGTGTCTGGAGCCATACGTCCTTTCAGTAAATTAGGTCTTCTGAGTTTGCTCGACTGAAGGATTCATTTAGGGTTGCTGACTTTTCCTTTGTTGTGTGCTTTGATGTTTTCTCATTGGCAAGTATAGAAAAATGAAGGAATCGGATAAATGACCAAGATTATTTCATTCATTTAAAGGAATAATTTAAAAGGAGCTACTAATTTGTGAACCACACAAGTGTAGGGATTCTGAATTGCATAAGAATTAAAACAGGAAACATGCTATAGTCAAAATATACTATAGTCTGCTTTAAATGAGTGTAGCGTCTTAAAAATTCTTTTAAGGAAAGAGCACTGATTCTTCTCAAAGGCCTGCTTACTGTCTTGTTTCAGGGTGAAATAAAAGTTAATGTGATCAGGTCCACGCCAGGGAGGACACTGAGCTACGACAAGACTTGTAAACCAGCATTTCAGTCAACCCTTCTGGATTGACATGGATCATCATGATCACTTTTATAAAAGTTGAAAACTGTAATCCATTTTCCCTCATTTACAGGTTTGAATCATGACACAGTATAATGTAAATTATGAATTATGGCAGTAAAATCTAATTTAATCAAAAAGTGAAGTCTAACTATTACCAGTAACCTGCCAGTTCTATGTGAATATGGATAATTAACAAACAAATGTTAATTTATATAGCCTATGTTAGATACAGACACCTGCACTTACAATTTACACAGAAAACTCCGATTGTAGTTAGTGTACCCAGACATCTTTCTGATATTTATAATCTGTTACACATAAAATTCAAACTGCAATATCATAATAATTTAGTCTATATTATGGGTCTGTAACATTGTTTTACCATCTAGTTTGAGTCTACAGCATATCATTATTGGTACTTTGCCAGACTAAGGGGGAAAAATATCCTGTTTATTCTTCAGATAAAAATAACAATAATGATCTAGAGTACAGCATATCGGGCAGTGAGAGTAATTGAACTGGGAACATCTAGACAGATTAATACACTATCTTCAAGGGAGTCAGCAGAAAATATGCGGGCTACAGAAAGGGACTGCACAATGTTTGCCTGTCAGCTCAAGATACTTTGTGATTAAATTAATATATACTTTCACCATCAAAAAGCGGCATCTTTACTGCATCTGTAAGATTACAGGGCTGATGCGAGCTGTAGAAACATGACTGAAATAGTACAGTATTTGAAACCACTGAGCTACAATAACACTGAAACTATATTTTATTTCAGGTTCTGGGGAAAAATATATTTCCATATAAAATAAACTCAGCTCTCATTTAGGCATCTGAATAAAATAAAACCCAGTAAAAATAACAAAGGTGTGTATGTGTGTGTGTGTGTATATATATATATATACACACACACACACACACACACACACACACACACACACACACACACACAAATATGCATGGTATTCCCTCAGTGTCAGCAATGAACCTATAAATGGTTCAGTATATTAAAGTTAGTCTTACTGTACATTTCTTTTTAAAATATTACAGCACAGAAAATTAACTGCACTGCTGTTAATTACCAACAATCACTAAAGGACAAAAAAAATCAGCCAGTTTAAAATACTGTCCACAAAACCTAATGGTGTTCCATCACAGCTTCGGAATAAAAGATGTTATTCAATCCAGAAAAATCACAATATTCTGTCCCGGCTGTGTCTCAGATCAACATGGACTCCTGCATAGCAAATGTATCTTGAGTGTGCCTGTAGTGTGGTCCTCCGTACACTGGGGGCACCTGTTGCTGATACTGTGCCCTGTATCGGAGAGGGCTCTGTGTCCCAATAAGGCAGTTGAACTCTTGCACAGGGGACGTTTGTGCCTTCTGGAACCTGGGTGACTTAGGAATGGTCCACGGCGGATGGGTATTCTCGACGGTGCGGCCCACTGACTCCCTGCCACCTCCCAGCCACTCTGGCCTGCGGAGTGCTGGCTGTGCTGTGCAACCCTCCTGTGCGTGGTCAACCCTGGGAATGTTGGTGGACATGCCAACAGGTTTGGTAGGCTGCATCAGGTAGGTGCTGTCTAGCTGGGCACCATGCCCTGATGGTGCTGGAGGGGACCCAGTAGGTTGACTATTGTAGAAGGCGCTTGTGGAGGCTGTATTGGGGGAAGGTGGCATGTTTGGGCACAGGGCGCGGCTGTAAGGGTGCTCTTCTAGGCTTGCATTTTGCTGCTGCTCCTGTAGCCTATGTTGTGCTGGAGGATGCTGGGATGAGGAGGAACCAGAACACTCTACCAGCCTTTGGGTCTGCCCATAAACCTGATACTCATGTTTCTGGGGCTGTGGCCTGCCTCTGGAGCTCCCAGGAGCTTGGGTTGGGTTGGGTTGCTGCAGAGGCTGCGTGTCATCTGGTATAGTCCAACCGGGCGGTCCCTCCATCTCGTCCTGTACTGGGCTCTCCAACTCGGACTCACTCACATTGTCGTACTGTGAGGCATTTGAGCCCCGATTGAATCGTGGCCGGAAGAAGCGGGACCTGGAAGGTGGCCAGCGCTGGTTAGAATGCGAGTCCTCAGTTCTGTTCAGTGAGGGCAGCAGGGAACCACCCTGACTGGAGGACCCTCTTCCAACCTCCGCCAGCTTGTCCTCAGAGGGCTTCACCCAACGGGGGGTGATGTCCCTGCGTGTACTGGAAGTCACACTGGAGTTATGGTTGACCAAGGTATGGTCTAGTGACTTAGTGGTGCCCGCTGCAGCAGCCTGAGACACTGCCCGGCCTGGGATCGGCTGCTGTGTGACAGGCCTCGCCTCCACAGACGTCCGAGAGAGAGCTTCCTTCTTCTCTGCCCTGTGTTGGCGCACAAGTCGCTCCAGAGAGTCCCTCCTCACCCGGCTGCTGGCTCGGCGCTCCCTCTGGTGCGCAGACTCCACTCCTAAATCCGTCCTCGGCTCCAGGGAGACTCCAGCTGCTGCATTCATCTCCGCCCCCCGCTGGATGTTGAGGCTTTGCCCATTGACTATGTGTTTAATACAGGCTGGGGGCTCGGGGGGGAGTTGCCCAATAGGCTTCTTTGGAAACTCATCCTCTTTACCTGAGGGGTTAAAAATCAGATAATTCTTTAGTCTACCTTCAGTGTCGTTTCATGTAATAAACTTGGGTAGCGGGTTCAAGTAATACATTTAAGAAATTTTCAAAATAAACATTATATTTGGGGTTTACATAAAGTTTATATTAATGTAAAAAAAAACATTGCATTTTGCAACATGCCTGGATTCCAGAATGAAACAGCATTACACGCCACACTGAGAAGGTGGCACAGAACACACACGGCGGCACATTTTGGGGGGGCGCCACACTGACCCACCCACTTAGGGCAACAAGAAGTGGAACAGACAGGAAGTAATGTGTGTTGACATGCAGCTCCCTGAACACAGACGCACCTATCTACTTATTTAAAATGATTTAGCAGCTGATAACGGACACTTTTTCTTTCTTTTAGTTTTCAGGAAAAAAAATATTACTTTAAGAAAAATTTAAATTCCAAAAATGTATTTTTTCAGGTTTACAGTCTTTTCAAGCGTGCATGACACATAGTGCTAGGCGATATAACAAAGTATTTTACTACAGTTCTTTTTCCATGCCTGTCGACATTGAAATTTATCACAATATAATTCAAGTCATTATTTCTTTATGTCAGTGCTCCATTTTTGCTTAAAATGCCCTTTGCTTAAGGATTCCCCTGAAGCAGATTCAGATTCTTGGAGTGCAACCTGAAATGTGATTTTTATAAATGAATCATTCAAAATACGTTTTGTCACTGGGCATGCATAACACTAGAAAATACAGACAGTAGAGTTTGTTGCTGTGCTTTTTCTTTGGCTGTCTTGCTGCTCATTCCAAAGGATGTGTTTGACAATTCTGGTTGAACTGCCCCACTTCAGCTATTTTACAGAATTGTCCTGTACCAAAAAATAAAGTGCTGTTTCCAATTTTGAAGCAATACGGGACACTATTTGTCCTTTGTTCTATGTTTTGCCCCCTGTCAAATTGTATTGCCTGGGACCCAGCTGCACTTTTTCTGCACCAGCTTTTGCCCCAAAACACACCCTTGTTGAAGACATCGAACCATGTGGCTTCAACAATGGCCATTTGACACTTCCAATGCTGCTCGATCATTCAACCATGGCTTATCTCTTCGAAGCTGTGACAAGAATGAAAATCTCTGATGCCAAACGGTAACTTCCAGTAATGTTAATATGCATTTCTGTCCAGTTACAGTAAATTAGATTAGTAACGTTATTTATCTTTCACCTAAGGTTGAAGTTAGGTTCGAAACTGATGCCAAAATGTACAGCATGACGTCAAAGGTATATTTGAAATGCCACATTCACTCTCCATCCAGTGTTTTACCTGAATATGAAGACAGGTGAATCAGCCCATTAACTATTGCTGATAGTTTACTCTGTCACAGAACAAATCACATCGTCTCCCAAAACACGGTGCTAATGCTAAGTAATTTCTTAGCTTTAACTATCCATTCAGTAAACCCAAGTGGATATAGTATTCAGTTTACTTTCATATTTGGACACTTGTGCCATTATTTGGGCTTCAACTTTAGTGATAAATGGTACTTCTGACTTTGGCATATTGGTTTGCCGGCCAACTATGATCACGTTCAATTTGTTGTAGGATTTTCTCCCGGCTGGTTGTGAGCCTACAGTAAAAAAAAAAAAAACATCAAGTAGGCCAGAGACCATGAAGGCTTCCGTGTCACAATCAGGTCTGTTAGTACCCCTGAAGCTGTGTGGGAGTGGGTGAAAGGCCAGCTGAGATAGCCAGGCCTGAAAAGGGCCAGATAGTAAGGCAGTGCTGGCTTACTGCAGGTGTTGCATACAAGTGTTTGTGTGTGAGTGTTAGTGTGCAAGAAACTGCACTTCACTGATGCTCATTATTTCTTTATCGTTTGAACAGCACTTTGCATTGTGGAACTCTCTCCAGTCTTATTGAACAGTGTGACTGAAGATGTATCTATTAATTATTAGGCAAAATACAGGTGCCATCATAATACTCCCAACTTCAAGGCCTTTGGAGGACCTGGGCAAGAACACCAACATGAGCATCAAACATGATGAGTATTATGCAGAAAGAGAGCCAGCATGTAACTTTGCAAAAAAAAAAAGAAAAAAAAAACTTGTGTTCTGCAGTTATATTGAAATATGTATATTATACAATGTTGAGCTAGTACTTCATATCACATTGCAGATTGATGTTTCTTTCATTTTCCATCTTCTGGAGTCCGTTGAGAAATGGGATAAGATTTGCAGGGAGTTTTCAACAATGGTCTAGAACAGGGGTTCCCAAACTTTTCAGCTCACGACCCCCAAAATAACCGTGCCAGTGACTCGTGACCCCCACTATCCTCGGAAGTGGTTAAAATATACAAATGTTGCGTGCAACGGTGCACATGCGTCAATAGGCCTATCCAAACATGAGCATGACAACACAAAAGAACACAATGGTCTAACAACCATATAATTTTTTTAAATAGTAATTTACTCATTTGTTTCATTTCAACAAAAATAATATCCTAAGCATAAAGCGATGAAAATTAGCTACACGTTACGTGCGCATGTCGGAATGTTTAACATGGTGGTGTAAATTGATCTGCTGCAACTGACGCTATTGATGTGTCGTTAATCTGCCGTAATCACCTCAGGGGTTGTGATCAAACGGAAAGAAATTTGAAAGGCTGATGGCTTTTTAATTCGCGTGTTATTTTAAAATGTAACTATTAACTACTAGTTTTTATCTTTTGTTAAATGTTAATATAAAATGTTAAAATGTTGATAAAATGTTATTTGTAATAGTTTTAAAAAATATATTTGATTTCTTGGAAACCATCTCACGACCCCCCCCTCAATGTCTCACGACCCCCCCAGAGGGTCGCGACACCTACTTTGGGAACCACTGGTCTAGAATCAGGAGCCACATCAGCCTTTACAGTATGTAGACTTTTGATAAAGTACAAGGAAACCTTTCAAAACTGATGTTGGTTATACACGTTAGGCTGTTTTGGTGCTATTAGCCTGCCACTGAAACAGGCATGTGCTCTGGACGAGCTCACAAAAGCACAGCGCACATTTGGAGCCCATCGGAAAATAAAACTAATGGGCAGGGTGCAACTGGCAGCTGGCAGACAGAGAAAAACACCAGCGAGCCAGGACCATCAGCAAGGTCAAGTAAAGGGAGGATTAAACACAGCCTATTCCAGGCTGTACAAAGTCGTTGCATTAATCCCAATTCACCCTCCCACACACATACACCTTCCATGAGCATCAGACACTAGGCCACATGGCTTCACTTTCAGCTTCCATGAGGATCAGACACTGGGCTGCAGTGCTTCACTTTCACCATCCGTGGGGATGAGACACTGGGCCACATGGCTTCACTTTCAGCTTCCATGAAGACCAGACATAGGGCCACATGGCTTCACTTTCAGCTTCCATGAAGACCAGACACTGGGCCACATGGCTTCACTTTCAGCTTCCATGAAGACCAGACATTGGGCCACATGGCTTCACTTTCAGCTTCCATGAAGACCAGACATAGGGCCACATGGCTTCACTTTTAGCTTCCATGAAGACCAGACATTGGGCCACATGGCTTCACTTTCAGCTTCCATGAGGATCAGATGCTAGGCTGATAATTTCTGTGTATAGTTAACGGTCTATAGTTTCTTTTACAATCCTGTACAGGCAGCCTACAGTTACTATCTATAGTTCATTTTACAAATAATTAAGCTAACTTGCAACAAACGCTATTACCGACCTAGAATATTATTGATGCATTGTTCAGTCAGACTGTAAGGTGTGTTGGGTTCAGCAGGGGCGTGTATCTGGGGGAGAGCTGGAGCAGAAACAAATAACCAGGGGTGGGGTGGGTCCTATATTTCTTCAGATTAAAGGTGGAAACTCTAATTGCTGGTATCTTTGACTATAGGCTTACATTCTGTATGTTCAACTTGGTGGCAAAGTTGCCGGTGGTAAAATAGAATTACAGTATTTCCAGCTTTAGTTGGCAGAGGTTTCGGTTTGCAGCACCAGTGTGCTGTGTGTGGGACTTCAAACTGCCAAAGAACTGCCACACCACAAACATCTTTTTTCATCTGCAATATCCCCATATTTATAAGTGGCTGCTGAACAGATGCTTCCTTCACCGACACCGATGTTTCCTCAGAGGGACTGCTGATCTATACCGTGTATTAGCAAAACAGGAGTGGTGGTGTGCTCTGCTAACTCAGTAAACCTTAGTGTGCATTTATTGGGCATGACATGTCCCTTATTAAAAGACTACTATAAGATTGGTTGGATTTGCATTCGTTTTGCGATTTGATAGGCTGATGTGTGCTAGTAAGCAATGCTAATCCTTATTGACAATTTATCAACATTTTCTTATCATTTAAATTTTATATGATGATAAATTGATGTACTGTCTTTGTTGCCCAACCCTAATGGCACAAGTAAAGGTTTTTTAGAATCTCATCATTATGAATCATAATACCGTATCACTGTCAGAATGTAGTATTAGCGGACAGGAGAGGACAGGAGGCAGCAGTAATTACAGCTATAAAATGCAAGGAAAATTATATGTTCGCTTTGGGGTGGGAAGCGGGAGCCCTGATGCTGTCAATCAAATGGATGGACAGATGGACTGACAAACAAATGAGCTGGGAGGAGGGGTTGTGAAGTTTTCCCACCGGTTGCTGTTGTAGGAGTGGATTTGGGCTCCACCCACTGTTTTGTTGGCTGGTTGCGATTGGTGGAAAAGGAGACAACGAGAGACAGAACAAAGTGATTAAACTGCATGTTAAGTTAGGTGTTAGCAGCCTCTGAAGGTTTGGGTCTACAAACAATGACCATGCAGCTGCTGAGCTTAAAAGATCTTCAAAAGGCCTTCACAGACAGATACTTAGTATCGCTTACACAGGAAGCCAGCACAGCTTGCACAGAAAGTTAGCAAATGTTACAGCACATGTTAGAGTCTTAAAATGTCAGTTTGCATTAATTGTGATGAATAGTAATACTGGGCTGAGAGAGGAGTCTATACTGCCAACTGTTCGATGACTGGTCAGTGTCTTGAATGGCTTTGGGATGATGCTAGGTCGTAGAAGCTTGCATGTGTTATATGAGTGTCAGCCCCTTCGCCGGATGTCACTTCCAGTGCGTAGGACAGGGAGTTCCCATGGGTTTAACAGTTAATGTATAATCAGAGCTGACATGAGTCAACAAGATAAAAACTAAGGTATAAATTCTGTGAACGCACCAAGCAGCTGAAGTCATGTGGCTGAACCTGCAGTAGGATGTGCTGCTATGGCCTTATATTCCCAGTATTGGGGGGAGGTGGACAGTACCTGGGGCTGGCAGCTCCAATTTGGAACGCCTTAACTCCGACATGCAGTTCTGCAGCTGGTCGATGACAAAGTCGTCATCGAAGAAGAAGTCCTTGGCGAGGGTGACCTGCAGGAACTCCACCAGCTCCTCCATGGAGAGCCTAATTAGATGCTCTGTGGGGCATAGGCGAGAATGTGTGGGTGAGACCGGATGGATGTGCGGGTATGTGCAGATGGGAGGACTGGCATGCTGGGTACAGGAGGCATAAAACAGGGGAATACAGGACAGGCATGCAAGGAGCGACACGGGCACAGACAGACAGACATACTGAGGCAGGCACAGACAGACATAGGTAAACTGAGGCAGAGACAATGTAAACTGAACTGAGAAGGGGAAGAATGTAGGAGAATAATCAGCCTAAGGGTACCAATGCGAGGTAGAGCCATCAGGCCAGACAGGCAGACAAATTTAAAGAGAGGCAATGCAAGAGATAAGAGAATGGGAAGTGAGATTAATGTATAAAGTGAGGAGAGAGGAACAATAACAAAGATGCATGAAAGCGTGAAAATAGAAAATGATGAAACCAGAAGTTTCTGCACTGCACAAGCCCATTTATGACAGGGGTCCTTTCAGCATGATTC
The DNA here is from genome assembly GCA_019775955.2 of Pollimyrus isidori. Taxonomy (NCBI): domain Eukaryota; kingdom Metazoa; phylum Chordata; class Actinopteri; order Osteoglossiformes; family Mormyridae; genus Pollimyrus; species Pollimyrus isidori. Next base: position 29,126,973 of record JABFDZ020000066.1, read on the forward strand.
TCCCGCAAGCAAGATGCCCCCACTGGGTACTTTTCCAGGGTATTGTTAATCTGACAGTGTGCCAGCATTGCCATGCTCTGCTTTCATAGAAAGCATGGCTAGGATCTAATTTGCAGAAATGAGTTGGGAAATAATTTTCTGTAACCACACCAACAGGGGGGGGGGTGGATTATGCTCTACTGGGTAATGGCTGCAACCTGGTGGGGGGCAATTATTATGAGCCTTTTACCAAGGAGGAGAATGGGTGAAAGAACAATGCAGTAGCATTAATGGTGACCTAGAGCAGTGGTTCTCAAACTGGGGAGCGCAGAGATACTGTGGAGGGGCGCACCAATAAGCCTCAGAGGCATGTGTCAACCTAAAATGATCTCTTCACAGACTGGACGATTAAACAAGTAAAGCAATGCAACATTACACTAACAATAAATAAACCACTAACTTACATGTACTATTACATGCATTTATGTAATTAATTTAAACTTTATTTTGCCAGGTAAATTAACTGAAAACCAGTTCTCACTGCTTTATGTGATATTCGAGAGAAATAGCAGATAACCCATCGGAACTTCCTGGGATACAAACGTCATGCCTGTAAGTAAACTTTTCAGCCAATAAGTTGTGTCGTCACGAACGCTGTTCCTGTTTGTTCAGCCGGCTGAGAGGTGCTGTACGATCTGCCTTAAGTCGTCTTGCTCTTGCAAAGTTTCTGTACCATGTGATATGGTGCAGAACTGCCACACCACAAACATCTTCTTACTTTGTTCATCTGCAATATCCACATATTTATAAGTGGCTGCTGAGCTGATGCTTCCTTCACCGACACCGACGTTTCCTCAGAGGGACTGCTGATCTCTACCGTGTATTAGCAAAACAGGAGTGGTGGTGTGCTCTGCTAACTCAGTAAACCTTAGTGTGCATTTACTGGGCATGGCATGTCCCTTCTTAAAAGACTACTATAAGATTGGTTGGATTTGCATTCGTTTTGCGATGTGATAGGCTGATGTGTGCTAGCAAGCAATGCTAATTCTTATAGATAATTTATCAACATTTTCTTATCATTTAAATTTTATATGATAAATTGATGTATTGTTTATGTTGCCCAACCCTTATGGCACAAGTAAAGGTTTTTTTTAGAATCTCATCATTATGAATCATAATACAGTATCACTGTCAGAATCTAGTATTAGCAGACAGGAGAGAACAGGAGGCAGCAGTAATTACAAAAGTCATGCGTGTAACTAAACTTCAGCCAATAAGTTGTGTTGTCACGGAAGTTGTTCCTGTTTGTTCAGCCAGCTGAGAGGTGCTGTACGATCTGTCTTACGTCGTCTTGCTCTTGCAAGGTTTTTGTACCATGTGACATGGTGACGTATGACAATGTTTTTCAGCGCCAGACAAAAACATATAACTATATCATGAAAAACGAGGTTTAAAATTCACTACATGAGGTGCAGGAAGACTATCAATTAATTGTTGTGTCTTAGATCAATTGACCTGGAGAACCTGGGGGCTCTTACTTTTGTGCAGCTTCAGTGTGGTGTAGGACATGGCGGTGAGCACTCGCTCCCCTTCCAGGATGTAGATGTCCCAAATCCTGAGGGTCAAGGTGAATGGGGTCTGCAATCAGAGAGGACAGACATCATGTGGCTGAACTATCTCCATATTTACTCAATGTTTTGTGTTTTTGCGTAGCAGTTTTTTCCTCTCTGAGGAAACAAAGGACTTAAGAACATAAGAACTATACAAATGAAAGGAGGCCATTTGACTTAATTGTCTATAGGTAGTTGTAACTCATTAAAGTTTGCCCAGTACTTAATCAAATCAGTGCTGCACCTTCATTCTCAAATTAACCAGCAGTTGACTTCATGGTACCATTCTATGTCTGCTATTTTTTAACAGTCTGACTCAGATTTTCCATGAACCAGCAGCGGTGCAAGGATGAGGAGATAACGGAAGCAGGAAGGTTATTCACCCTGTCCAGGAAACACTGGAAGAACCATTTCATGGTGTAAAGGCTGGTGAACACTTCTTGATTGTCCTGGGGGGAAGGAAGCATACCATACAGATTATGTCCAATGAAAACACCAATAACTGCAACAGAAGGACAGCCCATCAATACTGGATAGCCAATAAACAGCTGAGCTGACCGGGATTGTTATACAAACGCCTGACGTTACACACAGACATGGAAAGTCCCATTCTTTGATTTCGACTCAAGTACACTGAACTTTAATCCCTCACATCAATCCAAAGCACCTTTATTTCCCCATCTGAACTGAACTCTTTACTGTACCTCCAAGCATCCATGATGCCTTAGTGGTTTTATAGAACTGCATTGGGCAGGGGATTTGGTCCAATGCAGTCAACTCCACCAAGCCGGAAACAGCAGTCACGGTAGCTGGAGAAGAATTTGTTGCAGTGCTAACTTCCTATATTCCCTCCTACACACTAAGCCCAGATTTGCGTTAGTTTTACAGAAATCTATATTAAATTTACATCTGACATTCCATCCATTAGAGCTCAAATCTCCCGAGGAGTGCACCAGAATCGCTGGGCGGAGGGACAAAAATAGACACAAGGGAATTGATAATTAACATCCTGGATCTGGAAAATCTTGTTTCCTTTCGTAGGGCCTCATGGGAAAGAAGGGACCAAATCTGGACGCTGTGTGACTGCCAGTACATCTGTGAAGTCTAATGTGATATTACAGTTTGAGCTGATCTGCACAAGCAGATGTAAAAATCAATATTCAGCTTAATTAGTATCACCAATCCATTCAGTGACTTTTCAGGAAGCATAAATGATTTAAGTAAGTAAAATATTTCTGAAAGTTTTAACAATAACGCTGGGTACTATATTAGCTTAATGTAAATAGAGTGGTGGTTCAATGAATAGAATAAAATAATGACAATTATTTGTCCCTGTGGAGGACCGGAATCTTCACTTATCCCGTCTTGCTCTTCGTGAAACACACTGACACAAACACAAGTAAGAGTGCGGTGGCCCAAAACGAGGATCACACTGCTAGTCTTGGGATTTGAACTGCTGGCCTTCTGATCAGTCCTAACCGTCAGAGCCACAAACTGCCCTAAGAGTTGACTCTCCAGAGCCTAGGAGACACTCATTACCAGGAACCTTTCCCCAGCACCCACGTCTTTGGGTTGTTACATGGGTTATGGGTTCAAATCTTACCCCTGATCTATTTCATACATGTGTGATGTGAAAGTGTTCTAACCCCTACAGAAGCTCCCTGCCCTCCTCACCAGGTGCTGCTTGAGTTTGGGCATCATCTTCTTCAGAACACGGTCGTGGTGCTCCTGAAATCGCATCAGCTTTGGAAAACCAGGAATGAAGAACCCTGAGGATAAAAGGCCCACGGGTCAAATGCTCTGATGGAAATTCCTAATGACGGCTTCAGTGACACCACGGGATCCACCAGGAGGCAGCCATACCGTGCATGGCGTGCTTCTGCCCAGACAGCAACTTGACCAGTGCCCAGAAAGCATCCTCCTCGTTCATGTAGATGAGGAGCAATGCTGTGATCTGACTCATGCCCTGGCAGTAGCCCACCTCCTGCATGGAGATAGAGGCGGGACGTCGCACCTGTTCAATATGCCGCCAGCATGCAACATCAGGAGCCCGGGATCTACCACCCCCCCACCACCACAAGTGTAACAGATCATTCATCACTGTGCACATTCCCAACCACCTCCCCGTCCCCTCCCACATCCCACAACAGACAGGAGACAAAGAAAATCCGCCCAGGGCAGGGTACCCAGACACCTCTACTATACAGTAAATACACCGGTGGCTAAAATTGTGGAAACACTTCCAATTCTTAGAGACTGCAGAACTGAATTTCAGCAAGTCTAATTGCCATCCAATGACATCGAATGTCTACCACAAATGCTATATGTTTCCAAAATTTTGGCTGCTAGTGTGTGTGTATTGATTTACTCAATGACAACATTTATTTAATTTTATCATATCCAATTTACTGTATTTTCAACTTATTGAGTTCACACTGCCGGTGGTGAGAGTGTCAAAGTGGCCGGAAGTCATTCATTTTCAATGTGAGCCGGCGGCGAGAGGCGGTGAGAGGCGGTGAACAGTGGCGCGGCGCGGAGCGTCTTGCACGGCGAGAGCGTCAAGGAGAGTTGAAATCAGTTCAACTTTATGGTAATGAGCTGTGACGCGGTTCGGCGTCAACCAATCGAAATGTAGAAGTCCACCGCTTGAGCAGATTCCAGATAACGCAGTCCTGTAAACTTTGGTTCCGACCACATTAGTTCCCATGGCCGACCGCCATTAAGCAACAAAGAAGAAGAAGAAGATCCCATGCAGAATGGAGGAGAGGTTAATAATTGCTGTGGTGGGTTTCCCAGTAATTTACGACGTGTCCCTGTTTGCGTACAGGGACAGAAAAAATAATTAAAAAAAACCGATCCATGGACCAAGGTGTCCGAGATTGTTGGGGTTCCTGGTGAGTTTCTAATGTGCATTAACGTTATTTATTTTCTGATGATAAGCAGGAATTTCAAGCTGACTTTAGCGCCAGAGCATGCGAAGCTGTTACTGACGATTTGACCAATTGCATTACGCTAACGTTACACTTCAACCCGTAGGCTTCACACAAATTAATGTTAATTAAAGACCAAGACTAGTAAATATCTCCTATAATATTGAAATTAAACTAGCACTTAACCATGAACATAAAAATTACACACCACGCAAATGGCTTTTAATTGAAAGAAAACATGTAACTACAAAAAAGTTATTTCCATTAATCAGTTTCTTACTTTTACATTCAATATATTTTATGAGGTTAACTTATACCCTCCTTGTGGTCAGTCTGCACACAATTAACAAGCTTGTTTGATTTGCGGCCCCTTTAAATACAAGACAAGCATTCAATATACGTCAGAGCGTCCAAAAATCTCTGTACAGAATCGTTGGCAGGGCGAATTTTGATACTCTCGCTGCCAGCGGTGTGAACACACGGTTACAGTGAGTTCCTCAGAGCACAACCTCAAGTCAAGTCAAGTGGCTTAATTGTCATTTGAACCATACACAGTGATACAGTACATAGTGAAGCGAGGCAGCGTTCCTCCAGGACCAGGGTGCTACATATCACAGTACATCCACACAGGACTACATAAAGTGCAGTGTGCAAAAAGTTCATACATTGTAAAAACAGTGCGACACAAGACGAGACAAAATAGAAGACAGTAAGACATGTCTTAAGAGTAAGACAGGCTATGTGTAAAGTGCAACAGTGCAATAGGTTGTGCAAAAAGTTATTGAGGTAATAGACTGTGTAAAGTGTGTGAGTGTGTATCAGTCCGTCTGACGGCTTGGTGGAAGAGGCTGTTGCAATCTGAATGCTCCGGTACCTCTTACCAGACGGCAGGAGGGTGAAGAGTGTGTGTTAGGGGTGTGTAGGGTCCACAATGCTGGTGGCTTTGTGGATGAAGCGGGTGCGATAGGTGTCTGTGATGGAGGAAAGAGAGGCTCTAATGATCTTCTCAGCTGTTCTCACTATCTGCTGTAGGATCGATGAACATCTGGAATATTCTTCTGTCATCATTTGTTGATGTGTGTTCATTTTGGTGGACATTACAGAGCAGCAGAGCAGTAAGATACCTTGGTGTATAGCATTGTCGACCTCAGGGTTGTGGGTTCACTTCCTCGCCTAGGCTTTGTGTGCGACGTTTCCACGAGGCACCCTGGTCCCCCCCCAGGCCAAGAATACGTAGTGTAGACAAGAAGATACTCTCTACTGCCCGTAATGTGTGAGGATGTACCTTGCCACTGACAGGCAATCCACCCAGGGTTGAAGATATGGAAAAACACAACACTGTCCTAATACTATTAAGTGCCCCCTAGTGTTCATGCCCCAGGGTAGCGGGTGCTGATCCTACCGTGTTGTACATGGAGTAGGACGTCAGGACGTGGAAGAGGGCCTGCTGCCTGAAAGAGAATCACAAGGCAGGTTTAATGCATCACCTTCATGGGCGTCGCCCCAATCATGCCCCCACTGGTGGCCTCTGTTCTCTGCTGCATTCTCCCTCCAATCAGATGCGAGCTACAAGGGAAATTCTAATCAACTATCCTCATAATTATCTTCCAAACTGTAAGACATGCCAAATGTTTACATACTTAAAATTTACTTCTTGAATTAACTGGCATGATCACTGCATCCACTGCTGAGCTGCAGTGACATCCGGCAGACATGTGTGGCCCCCATGCACAGCTGAGACAAGACAAATCATTAATAAAACAGAAACACTGACTGTATAATAGTATATTACAAGGGAAACAGCTGATTTCATAATCATATTTAATTTCTTAGTTTTATTTGATTATTAAATTTATTTTTTTTTAGAAAATTAATGGTTTCACCCAAAGCACATTTTTACAGTTTGCTTTATACAGAGTGCTATGCCCACGGGAGGCGTGACCACGCAGGTGAACCGTGTTCCCTTCAAGGGACACCCGTCATAAAATGAGGGGACTCCCGCTGAATCACTGCGAAGTATTGAGCTGATGTTACGAAGACTTACTAAGCACTTTCTTGTCTCCCGTCTCCCCGAGCTCCCTTTCCTGTCCCGGTTACCTGTGTGTGGAACCTCATCGTACCTGTCTTCCGCCCTCAGTCCCAAGCCCGTCCGTGAACCTCCCTGCCCGAGACATCCCGCTTCCCAGTGTTCTCCCGTCCCGTGCCTGACCCTTGGATTGACCTCCCGCCTTTTGGACCCCTTGCTTCCCTTCGGACTATGATTAAAGTTCAGCGTCTCCAACCCCGTCGCCTCCGGCTCTCCCTGGGGAGAAAATCTCTGGCTCCTGGCCTCAGCTGCCGGGCTAGAGACGGCAACACCAGCCTGGATTGAAGCCGCCTGCAGCGCTCAACCTCAACCACTGATCCGTAAAATAAAAACCCTCTTACTTTGCATTCCTGGGTCCGCCTGTGTCTCCCGGCTTGTAACACAGAGCATTTTTACATGTAAAATTCATAGTTTAGACTATTCGTGAATTAGCCGTGAACATGTAAATGGGAATATTTCTGGGGCTTGTTGGAAGATAGCAGCAGCTCTTTGATGATGGATAAGCCAAAAAACAATATTGAAAATTATTAATTTCACATAAAATGATATTATCTAAAAATATTAGGGATAGATAATATGAAAATCTTGGCTTTGGTGTAGCCAGTGCCACACTTTATCTGGGCACGCAGCCTCACTCACGTGTTAGCTGTCTTTGTGGAATCTATGCAGCGTTTCTCACAGGAACTTTTCAGTGCCGCTAATTTAGCATTTTTAATAATGGGTCCAAAACGTAGCACTCCCGGTGTATACAATAGTAACTTTGCACATACAGCAGCATAATTCAGATGGTTTGTATATTATACAAAATGGTTTAGATAGGAAATGACTAAGTAATTTAACATGAAAAGTGTACAGTACTATGTCCTTAGGAATTGGTAATAGACTTTTTATTTTTATTTTGTCAGTGTTCAGGCTAGCAGACTATAATGGGTTGACGTTAAGGGTATTTTTCACAAATGTTCACTTTCGCTGGGATCTTCTGCCTAACCCTTGCAAATGTGAAGGAGCTGCTGTGCTTATTTAACAAAGTGAAGATTAATGAGTAAGACCAGTCAGAATCCCTGCAATACTTAGTGATAACAGACTTGCTCAAAGGTCCAGTGGTGTGATATGACTACTCTGCTGGCTGCGGGATCCAAACCTCTAACCTTCTTGACACTGGCACAGGTCCCTAACCCTACCCCCAAAGAGCTACATGCCGCACATCAAGTCCCCAGCACCCCCAAAAGTACAACAGCAAGTTCCTCTGTGGGTCTCAAATCAGCATGCAACATGCCCACCACTATGCATGTCTGCTCTAAGAGTCCCAGGAAGAAAACTAGACTTTGGTCAAGGAGTCTTTGCAGGAGACTCCCATAGACTGCAATCACATGGCTGTCTGGGATGTCTGCAGCCTTAGAGTGATGCTGGTTTCTTTAGTGGTACACAATTGCCCTTCTGCTCTGCAATGCCCTGTTCATGAGTGAAAAACCTATTTTGCGATAAGGAAAAAAAGATTGGAAAAACAAACAGACCAGTGGAGGACATTGTTTCACATCTCTCCTCTATTCTTCTCATATTAATCAGAAACCCTAACAAAACAAACATCTCTCCTAATTCTATATCTCTCCTGCAAACCATTTGAAATGAAATCTTATTGAAAGTACCAGGAAACAATATATTATCAAGCTTCTTTGGCAGCATAGTCATTCTCCAGAAAGGAAGACTTTTAATCCTCAGAAAAGGTACTTAAACACTGGATGAGGGATAAAGCGAGAAGTCTGCCAGTCAGAGAACAGAGGCTGAAAACATGTCAAAGGAAACTGGCACATCCAGGAACTACGGTGAAGCATCGAGGCTTCACTCTTTTCACTGGCTTTCCAGCCGGCTTTGAAAGGAAGCATTCTTCCAGAGCAGACTTCTGTCTATGGCAACCAGCACTGTTGGCAAGGTAAAGTGATTGGGCATTAATTGACTCTCGCACTCCCTAAATCTTTGGCCAGAGTGGGCATGGATAAAGGAATCTCCGCACAGCGCCCCCTTAAGGAGCTGTCATGCAGAGCAGTCTCGTGACGTCTCCGCCGGCAACACGTTTCCATGATGGCGGCACTCACTTGACGTCATAACGATGCATGAACATGATGTGGTCACGGTACGTGCGGTTAATGTCCAGGTCGATCTGACGGATGTCCGGCGACGTCCCTCTTGCCCGTAACTTCAGCTTCTGCCGACAATGATGAACCAAAGAAATATGTTGTAAACAGGTATATTAAAATAACACTTTAATAAAATTCATCCATCACTAAAAAAAAGTATGACAGAAGCTAGCTATACCTAATTCCTCACTTTGAACCTTGGGTCGTGCCCTCCTACCCCCATCTGCCTGAACAGCTGTTCCTGTACCTCATAAAAGTCCTTCTTCTCCTCCTTAATTTTGGGGATGTCCAGTAGGAGGCACCACACTTGACCCCTGAGCTGCAGAGGGATGCCCTTGTAGATCCTCCTCACCAGCTGTGGAGGAAGAATCCAAACATTCTGAAGACAGGCAAATAGCATTCCGCAGAAGCCCACACCCTCTCCAGACCAACACCGTCTCCTGACCCACACCCTCTCCAACAAGGACGCAGGGAGACCGAGCGAAAGTCTTAATATGAGATTTCAAAATCAAGGCCAGATCTCTCTGATGTGAACAGAAAGATAACCTAAAATTAAATAATAAAAAATATCTGCATGCTTGACATAGTGTCTCCATCCAAATGGCTGATGAAATATACAAGAAGGACAATTACAACTTCAAGACAATAATTACACTAGACAATTTAAGACAATATAATTACACAACAGTCACTAAAGCCTCCTTATATCACTATGTACTACAACCAAGACAGAGTTCCAGTATCTGATCAAGCAGCGGGGACAGTGTTGCACAATAAGTCCAAATGACACAGGACCCACTTGTTAGTACTGTGCACTGTCCCAGAATGCTTTGGGGCACCTGCAAGAGGCCCTTCATTAACCCCGACTCATGATTTGCCTGCATAAGCCGGCAGACCTGCGGTAACTTCAGTATGCTTGGTTATGGGATGATCTCAGGATGATCCCCAGTGTCTTTCTGTTTTTTTTTTTGGGGGGGGGGTGTTGATGGTTCAATTCACACCCCCACTCTGCATGGGGATATGCATGCTCTCCTTGTTGAGCAGGCGTCCTCTGCACTGTCAGTGCCCTGCAACGAACTGCCATCTTGTCCATCATGTTTCGCAGACTCAGAGTCTATGCTGCTCGAACCCTCAGAGAAAGGCATAGAATTGACATATACATGTAAAGGCATATAACACTATAAATAACACAAATAAATCACCAGCTGTATAAAAAAATATAAACCCAGACTGAGTTTCTGAGAACGTGAAGGAAAGTGCAGCTGGCAAGAGATTCAGTGGGTAGAAGGTTAATAATGTCAAAAAAGCCCCTGATACCCGATAAAATGAAAAAAAGAAGCCCCACAAAACATTGCACCCAAACACACATCAAGGCCCTTGATAATCCCCATGATGGGTCAGCTACCCTTCGTCACTGCAGTCCTCGTTCCCAAGATCTTCAGCCAAAATTGGAGCTCAGGGAGGGCACGGCAGAGCAGCGGCACAACAGAGCGGCGGCACGGCAGAGCGGCGGCACGGCAGAGCGGTGGCACGGCAGAGCGGCGGCACGGCACGGCACAGCGGCGGCACGGCAGAACGGCGGCACGACAGAGCGGCGGCACGACAGAGCGGCGGCACGACAGAGCGGCGGCACGACAGAGCGACGGCACGACAGAGCGACGGCACGACACAGCGACGGCACGACAGAGCGGCGGCACGGTCGTGGGATCAGTGGCACCCGTGTCACCTGTCAAACATCGATACTCAAAAACCATAGCTTCCTTACTGAATAAACTAGCTTCTGCCAGTCTTAAAACCTTACGGTTTTGTACTGTTCCACTGTTCCAGTGGAAGCTGGACTGTTCTCCCGGATTCTGGGGAGTACCTTACTGGTCATGACATCAGACTCACTTGCTCCTTAGTGCTCTGGAGTCTGGGCCTGGGATATGAAGCTGCATTTCTGAAGAACCACAAACCTTTGCCTTACACTTACTTTCATTTAGAAGACGCTTTTTGTCCGAAGCAACGTTCAAGTAAGACAAATAGCACTTTACAATGATACGTGCTGTCAAACAGGCCACAAAGTATAGTGTCGACTAGGCAGAAGCTGGGCTAACGATGAATTTCGAGATAGAATACTAAGCAGAACTGTAGCATGAGTTACTCAACAATGACCAGAAGTGCAGCATTTTGCCTACATTCTCGGAACACGGGTTGTAAAGTAACAGCAGGTTCCTAATTACGGCCGTAGAAGTCTTTTGTCACCATGGCAACAGGTGACTCTGTACAAATACAACATCTGTCACCCGGACAACCTCCATTGGCTAGACTTGCTCATAATCTCACTGAAGGGAAGACAGGCGAACGGGGTGTTTCAAGATCATAAGCCCCCGGAAGGGGGTCTGTGAGAGTGTGGTCTTTCCCTGGGGCTGCGGTCGATCCAGGGGATGGTTACATATCAGTCGTCATGGGAGGAAGAGATATCACAATGACAGCCATCCCCATGGGCATGTTTCCTATTAAGAAGATGAATTGAACAAGGACACCAAGAGCTCAAGGTGATGCAGGATAAGTACAAGAGAGCATGGGACACATGCCTGACTGTCCTTCAGCTGTCAAATGCGCTGTGAATGAAACACAGGTGATGCAGGATAAGTACAAGAGAGCATGGGACACATGCCTGACTGTCCTTCAGCTGTCAAATGCGCTGTGAATG
>JABFDZ020000066.1:29177150-29202174 GCA_019775955.2 Pollimyrus isidori
AAAAAAGATTCGTTCATTTTGCTGAACGAGACTCAAAGGTCCGAGTCGGTAAAATGATCCGAACTTCCCATCACTAGCCCAGACAAACCATGCAGATCATCAATATTTCCGTGCTTTCAACCAATCAGTTGGTGGTGACGCAATTAACTTGGTCAGCTCTGGTATGGCTCGCATACATCGCAATGGAAAACTGTAACCTCGCGGTACGGGTTGGGTACAACTCGGCTCCTGGAGACAGTAGAAAACCTTCAGTAGTGAACTACACTGTCTACATAAAGAGCAAAAAGATTCTATATGCTTAACAGTCACTCTGCACCTGTGATACATAGTTTACCTAACGACTGATGCCATCATTGCAGCAGATAGAAGTGACTAGGGAGCACAGATGATTGGATAAGAATGAGAGAGAGAGAAGACCTTGTCAGCGTAAACTACGTTGTGGGTTACATCTTCGGTACTGATTTATGGTTAAAGAACACGAATGGAGGCTGGATCATGCCCCAGGACACACTGTAATAACATTGGTAGCATTTGCTAACCGTGTATACACACACATACAGATGAATCTGTGCTTAAACTTTACTTTAATGATGTTGACCTTCCGAGAGTATTTCTAAATGCCTACAAAAAACAAGATTTGATGTAACACAGTACTACAATAATTGTAAAAATAAAAAAAATAAAAAAACGCCATGGGCGCGTTGTTACATTTCAAGGGTAAGGATTGTCATGTGTCGGCTGAAACTTCACATTACGACTTCATATACGACTAAAATATTGCTTTTCTCACACAGCAAAATGCAGTCATCCAGTGCAGTTGGAACGGAACTAGAAACCGCAAAACAAAGGTAAGCAGACATGCTACTAAAAAGACGGCAAAACCTCACCGGTGCATAACATACAATTTTATTATGAACGCCCGTGACCCAGATTATACCCTCACATTAACAAAAACATAGGCAATATAGACGTTAAAAAACATCAAATGAATTCGAGGGCACCAGAGCCAATCGCATTCCGTAAGTCATGTCCCGTGGCCAATCGTATAATTCAATAGGTGTCCTTTAACCAATCGTGTTCTTTCTTGCAAACTAATAGTGTGTTAGTCAATCGTGAGCCAGCGTGGTCGGTGGGCTTGACTGTAGTTAGGCCTCGTTGAATAGAAAATATGCGAAAGTTTTCAGGAATCCCGGGTCTAAATGGAATGTTGTGCAGACACCCAGTATAACGCAGCAGAATTCTGCAGGTCATTCAGATACAGAAGGAAAGAGGGACCGAAGTCGTTCCGCTTGTAAATTTGTAATAGTGGTTAGTAAAACAACCGCCTCTGTTTCATTATATAGAAGAAATTGGGTTGCGTTGACTGATGCGCACTGAAAACTTCAGACGAACTTACACATTTAAATTTAATTAGGGAAGAAAAAAATTGGTATAATTACCGTATTCGATTGCAATACCATCCGTTTCGTTTACGTCTCTGAAGCCGTTTTCTCGGTCGGATTACTGTTTAAAATGTCCATGTTCCTATTCGAGGAACCCTGCTGCCCATGCAGAAGTAAATACTGAACCACTTACCGCACTGGCTGTGGAAACCCCTTTGGGATGCGGTGCGAGTCATGCGACTCCAGGGGGCAATGCGCCGCCACTCGGCATTACCTTCCCGGCCATGTTGAATCCGAAAGCTTTTGCCTTTTTACTTGTGTGTGGCTCTGACATTCCAGGGGATATGGAAATGGAGCTTACTGGAACCGCAGATCGCGTAATAATTTAGTGTCAGATACACTGCACAACTCTGCTTCTCTTATTAGAAGCTTTTAAGGCTTTGTGAGTTGTTTTAAACTGCAGGACTGAGATATTTTTAGGTAAAACAGTGTCATACTGGGACGCTGACATTTCTTACTAATGAAACATGATTCAGTGTATCGATACTTTATTGATCCTCGTGGGGAAATTATTTTCACACCTGCCCCATCTTGCTCTCCGTGGGCTGTGAAGAGCTGCCATCCATAGAAGCACACAGGGAGCTGGGGACTAAGGGCCTTGCTCAAGGACCCACAGATGTGCTGAGGCAGGGATTGAAACTTCTGATCACAGGCACAGAAGCTTAACCCCCTGAGCCACACACTGCCCCAAGTTGTTATATAATGACAACACTTTAGAAACAAGGAGGGGTCTGCACACACTCTGGATGGAATGCAAATCCATCACAGGATGCATGACTGGGAAATTTTGATCGGCCAGTTCAGGGGTGTCCAATCCTATCTGCAAAGGGCAGGTGTGTGTGCAGGTTTTCGCTGCAACTCCCTAATTACAGTAGGTCACTAATTAGAGGACTGATTGGCTGAAGAGTCCTCACACCTGGGTTTGAATAGCACTCAAAAACTTGCATACACACCGACCCTTTGCGGATAAGATTGGCCACCTCTGGCCTAATTGCATGTTTTTGTCGTGTTTTGCAAGAAGTGATTTACAAGACAGAGAACAAACTAGCATCTCACAGGTGAACAGCAGAGTTGAATTCAAAACCCCAATCCCTGGAGGTATGAGGCAAACATGACTTCCCACTGAACCACCATGCCTCCCTGAAAACAAATATATAGTACAAGTCAAACCCATACATGTAGAGATTCTTCTAGTGAAGGATGAGAGTGAAGGACTCAAACTGACAACCTGGCCTTCCTGGTCCCCAGACTAGCAAGACCCCAGTCCCATTTTGATGGATTGTATGAACTGCCCAAAACAGTCAAGGCGAGCATTTCTGAGATTTTCTGCAGGAGGGATGGGAATATGTCAGTTCCTTTCTAATAATCATCACCAAATGACCCATGTTCATTCGTCATTAATCAATCGTGACAGTGCAGGCACTTCATGCAGGAACTATGTTCGTCACTCAGTTGCTACTCGGGAACAAATGAACTAAGTTGTGACCCCTCAAGTGTTACCATAAGTATTTACAGAATTACTGTTAAAATATAGGACTGTTTGTTCAATGTCAAATAAAGACCATTCTGATTTTTCAAGAATACTGTCTATTTGGTTGTATCATGATCTTGCAAACAACATGCATACATAGAGTACACATTAATGGATTCTTTGTGTAATGGTAACTGAGTTACTTATAGAATTATCTTCAGCCTTCCAGAATATCTATCACATATCTCTGATAAGCTATGCTGCATTTAGATTTTTATTTATCCAGTTTTTAAGCAGCTGGAAACATTTTTAATTTAATGACTTCCTTCATCCAATTAGCTTTTAGCTGCTAAAATAATAATTCAATACTTCTTGCTTGCATGTCTCAGTGCTCATTAGTGAAACTCACGATTTCGGCTACTCCACTGAAGTTCCATGTGAAAAACACACACACACACGCAAGGTATTTAGCGAATCAGTAACTTAGTTTGGTGGTCCTATGCAATTTTATTGTCATTTATTGATAAAAAAAGCATAAAAGTGTGTGTTTTGTATGTGTTACATTATGGGGACCAAAGGTACTCTGCTATTTTGATCTTGTGGATACCGTTTTTTTGACCCCCACAATGGGAAACACTATTTTATAAAAATTGGTGACTGCAATCAAACAACTAAAAATGCCTTGTATTTTGTTTGATTTCTTATGGTTAAGGTAAGGGGTGGGTAGGAGTTAAGGTTGTCATTGTTAAGATTACAGTTTTTCCCATAGAAATGAATGGACAGTCCTCACAAAGACTCAGTACGAATGTTTCTGTGTATGTTCTTCAATGAACTGTTAGAATTTTAATAAACTCAGAACAAATTAATCTTTGTGTTGTCCAATATATATTGTCTCTATTACATTCTAGCCTAATTGATGAGGTGGCTACTGAAAACCTTTAAGGGAAATGTAATCCTTCTATACCCCACAAGGCTGCATAATATGACATTTATGACCCATCTGTTGTATTTAAAACCCAAGAATGCTGGAGTTTCCTGCTTGTTCATACACCCTGCAAATTGTGGTGATTTTTCGTCTTATTTAGCCCTGATTGTGCCTGTGAAAAGGTTGAAGTCAGCGAGCTAATTTGGCTCAGCAGGAGCTCAACTCCAGAGCTGTGTGCTCAGATGGTGAGGGGGGGACGACCGGCGGCAGCTGGGGGGGAATGTTTCATGCAAGATTCTTGCTGTTGCTTTAAAAAACATTGCTTTATTGTTGGGTTTCTCAGATGCTTCTAAACAGCAACTACTATTATTATTATTATTATTATTGATAATATAAATAAGATCAGCTGTCTTCCTTCCACTTGGAATTTAATTACCGACTGGGCTGATACCTGGCAGATGAAATTTAACACACATAAATGTAAGGTAATCGATGCAGGGAGCAGAAATATAAAGCACAGATACAGTATTTTATGGATTCTACTGAAATAAAGGTAGCTGTATGTTGATGCATCCATGTCCTACTCTCGCCAGTGTGGGGAATGTCTTACGATGAGAGGTTGGCTGAGCTGAATTAAGGGGGGGGACACGATCCAGATATACAAGATTCTAACAGGTCTGGATGCTGCTCAGCCAGTACTAAAACTCGTGGCCATAGGTGGAAATTAGCGGGAGAACATTTTAAACTAGATTTGAGAAAACACTTCTTTACACAGTGCGTAGTAAGTATGGAGTAGTCTTCCTGCCAGTATAGCACAAGCTGACACCCTAGGTTCCTTTAAATCAGTGCTAGATAAGATTTTAACAACTGAGAGCTATTAGTTAAGTTCTCCCCAAACGAGCTTGATGGGGCGAATGGCCTCCTGTCGTTTGTAAATTTCTTATGTTCTTATGAAAGAGAATGCGGCAGGTGTTTTGTAATTAAGCTCTCTCTTAAACAGATATGCCAGATTTGTCAGAGGGAGGCATTTCTCCCAAAGGAAAGGCCAGATTTTAGGCTGGAACATTTTAAAGGCTTTCTGCTTGGTTCTTGCCACGCACAAGTATAATAAAACTTTGCAGATGAACCACTGTTTTCGAAAAAGTTGGGACGTTGTGCAAAATGTGAATAAAAACAGAATGTAATGATTTGCAAAACATATAAACCCATATTTAATTAAAAGCAGAACAAAGACAACGTACTGTATCAAATGTTGAAACTGACAAACGTAACTGTTTTATGACAAATATATGCTCAATTTGAATTTGATGCCAGCAACACGGTTCAAAAAAGATGGGGCAACAAAAGACCGGAAAAGTTGTGTAATGCCTTAATGAAACACCTGGTTGACCATTTCATAACCAATTAGGTTAATTGGAAACAGATCAGTAAGATGATTGACTATTTAAAGAGCTTGCGGGGAGGCAGAGTCCGTGCAGTGAAGATGGGGAGAGGTTCACCACTGACACACCTCGTGGGCAAATAGTTCAACAATTTAAGAATAATGTTCTTCAATGTAATATTGGAAATAATTCAGGAATTTTATCATTTATGATACAATATATTATTTAAAAAATTAGAGAATCTGGAGAAATCTCTGTATGCAAGGGATAAGGCCGAAAACCAATAATAGGATCCCTGTGATCTTCGTATCATGAAGCAGCATCGCATTAAAAATAGAGAGAATTCTGTAGTGGAATTCACTGTGTGGGGTCAGGAACACATCCAAAAACCATGGTCTGTGAACACAGCCTGTCTCATATCAGCTGGAATCAGGCAAAGTGGAAAACTGTCCTGGAGTCTAACTAATCAAAACTACAAATCCTACAATTTTTTTGGAAATTATGGACGCTGCGTGCTCTGGGCTATAGAGGAGAGAGACCATCAAGTTTGTCAGCAGGCAGTTCAAAAAGCAGCATTTGTGATAGTGTGGCCGTGCATTAGTATTTTAAGCTTGTTTGTCTGGAAAGGCAGCATTAATGCTGTATGATATATACAGGTTTCAGACCAACATTTGCTGCCATCCTGACATCCTTTTCAGAGAATGCCTTGTATATTTCAGCAAGACAATGGAAAACCACACCCTGTGTGTATTACAACAGTCTGGCTCCATAGTAGAAGAGTTTGAGTGCTAGACAGGTCTGGACTGCAGGCAGGCCAGTCACCATTGAAAGCATTTGGGGCAGTCCAGCAAGTGGTCTCTTCAGTTCCCAAATGTTTACAAAGTGTTGTTAAAAGAATAGGCGTTGCAATACAGTGATAAACACACCCCTGTCACAACTGTATGGTCGTGGTCGTGCTGCTGGCATCAAATTCAAATTCATCATATATTTGTAATGAAATGAAATTTCTGAGTTTCAATATTTGCTATGTTGTCTCTGTTCTACGAAATATTTGTATTTAATAAAATACAGGTTTATATGATTTGCAGATCGTTATAACCTATTTTTACTTACATTTTACACAGAAAATGGGGTTGCATTGAAGTAACAGAAAAACAACAGTTTTGGCTGTACTTTTACTTTGTTCCATTTCTGTTTGGAAAATAGAAAACTGTAAGTATAAATTTTTCTGCTGCTTGTTTTCTAAAGGTTTTATTCAGATTTGGCCCATAGAATAGGGAAAACTGCAGTTACTTAGTCCATCGATGAAAAAACAGGTGGTATGCTTTAATGTGTGAAAAAATGTAATACTTTATTTTTAAATCGCTGGCATAAGTTTAGTATACAAAGCATGTGGAAGGTTTATTTGGATATTATATTGCAAATGCAAAACGCCAACCCCACCTCCCCTTCGATCCCATCCATTCTCATAATTTTTCGTTTTCAAAAATGGGGGGGACTATCATATCATTTTGCAATCATAAAAATCCTTATTTTTTAATGTAGTGTAACTCCGAATATAGTCACTAGATGTCAGCAAAGCATACCATAATAGCAATTCATGCGATTCACGTTTTGACTACAATATTTAAATTAATCGATATGAGATACTTGTATCAGAATTTTACATTGAGAGCTAAGATAAAAGTATAAAAATACATAATTTAAAAATAATTTTAGCCAAAAGAGGCATGCTGTGGTCAGATCAATATTCCAAAAAGAAATACGGATAATTTGTTGTATCACACTACTGAAAATCCTATTATTAGCGGGGAAAAATAGTGAGAATCATTAAAATATTTTCTTTTACACCTAAAGGTTTGTATATATTGTATATATATTTGCATATATTTTTAGCTGCTCTATGAAGTAATTTGATCATGTGAATATGTGTTATCATTTATAATGTTATTAATATAGGTGATGCAGTTCTCCAATTCAGAGGTTTGCATGAATAAAAAAATCTTCATAAATAAGATCCATGCTAATCAGTGATGCTTAAAGGGAAATCTGACCTCCTACCACCCTGCTCCGTGCCCCACCCTGCCTCCAGTGCCTGAAGACCACAATCAGAATCAATTCATCAACTCTATGGCAACAGTGACTATGGTGTCATTACTCCTCTCATGCCAAACAAGCACTTGACTCACTCACACAACTGAGCTGTCATCTACCAATCAGGCTAAAAAAATAAAGGTCCCCTCTGGGATATTCATGTTGATTGTCATTGTGTTACAACAGTTATACCCCTCCAACGCTACTCCAGCTCAAATCTATTTATAACCTCCAGAGGCCGGCACCACTAGCTACTGTAGTGATTTTTGTGCCCTTTTACCTGCCAGCATACATCCAGAGAGTTCAAACGTCCTACTCTCCAAAATTCCTGCCATCTAAC
Source organism: Pollimyrus isidori (assembly GCA_019775955.2). Taxonomy (NCBI): domain Eukaryota; kingdom Metazoa; phylum Chordata; class Actinopteri; order Osteoglossiformes; family Mormyridae; genus Pollimyrus; species Pollimyrus isidori. The sequence goes on from JABFDZ020000066.1 coordinate 29,184,805, forward strand.
ATGTGGGACTCTTTCTGCATGACGTAGCCGTTTTAAATATCTCGGCCGTTGCATTTTCTGTAACGGCAGGGGTGAGGTACGGTGCGGACGGAACACCAGTCTGCCGACTCCCACACTCTGGTCACAACTTGATTTGAATTTCATCTGAACCCAAGTCTCTGGGCTAAGTGGAGAAAATGGACCCTGGGTAGAAGATGCAAATGCCACACACTAAGGGCTGGAGCCATATTTGATAGTGACAGAACCTGACACATTCGTGCCATTAGTGCAATGAAAAGAATATACGTATCCATAGGCACTACACTTATCCAGATGATGACTGCTATCATATTGTAATCATCCAACACATTTAAACATAGCTGTATGTTTGCACAGGGATTTCCACCTATAACTCAAACACATGCAGACTAGAGAACATGGTGTCTCTTGAGTGTGGCTGTGTGAATTTTTTTAGCAAAAGCTTTTGGTTTATAGCAATGAACCAACATACATACGTGTGTGTGTTTGTTGTGCCTTTTAATTAACTGGTATCTCATCCATTATGTCCCATGCTGTGGTTTTTTTGGAATACACTCCTGGCTCATTGTGAACCTGTGCTGGATAAGTGCTGATGGCAAACGACAGGGAGGCTTTCACTCACAAACAAACGGTGCAGCAAAGCTGTGAGCACCGGTTGTTCTGGGTGAACAGTGGTTCAATCGGCCCATCTTCAAGCCCATGCTCTGCTGATTCAGGTGTTACAAGGAGCTGCTCAGGAAGGACTCGTGCTCATTTCCATGTACCGTGACCAAGCCCCCTCCCACCATTTTTCACCAGCAGGAACTGAAGGACAGGGCTGCAGACATCAAGACAGCTGGCCTAGAGGGAGGACAACAGGATGGGGGAAGGCCAATCTGGGATGGGGGGTAAGTGGTGGAAGAAATAAAAGAAAATGAGCGCTCAGATCTGTGACTGGCTCCAAGAGGACCTCTGGTGAGGGGCCAGTGACAGCAGCTGTCATGGATGATGTTTCTTTTATTAGTTTGAAAGTCAGTCTTTTCTCACTTGCAGGATGCATCTGGGAGGACAAAGCCTCAGTGGCCTGAAGTCATTTATTATGTACTGGGAGAGGGCGAGTCTAGTCCTTTGTCCTTTCGAATCAATTGTCTATCACCAATAAAAATTCTGGGTCCACCCTACATCTTGTTCAGTAGTATAATAAATAAAAATTTCAGGGGTGACTTCAAAGAAGAGATGACATTGCAGTCCGGTGAAGAGGAAGAATGAGCTTTTGGCTAAATAAATAGCCTATAGTTGATTCTGTGCTAATGGTCAATCTAATGAGCATCTTCCAGGGGACTTGTGGTGAGAGAATTCGGGAATAAGCTAGCAATGAATTACGTGCAACAATTAAGTCAAAGCGGCAAGTGCGTGCCCATTCCTAGAACCACCCCTCCGGGTGTTGAGCCCTTTGCCGAACTTTAATTAAAAACAGCAAGCTCTGCCAAGCGGGCTGCCTGTCCACCATAGACGCGGAGAGTGCCCTGTGGCGGACCGCTGGCCCACCCCTCCTTCCCTTGACGCCAATACACCTCCCCATCGGGACGGCCGAGCTGATTTAATCAACGGGTTCAGCAATGACTGCGGTGAGGATAGTAAAGGAGCAGGTCCTGCTGTGATGGTGTTAATAACATTACACCATTTGCGGGGGTCTCCTTTGAAGGATTCAAGAACGCTGACATCAGCCAGATCATGTTATTGATTACGTGACATTTTTTCTCGGTTTGTTTCAAATATGCTATCCATGGGCAAAGTATTTATCTTAGTTTTGAAAATGATTGTATTTGGGTTCTGAGGTGTGAATCACAGTGACTCATTTTTGAAATCAGTTCGTTGATGGTTTTAAAAGACTTTCATTACCTTGCTTGAGCCAGATTTTAGTGAGCAGTGTCTGAAAAAGTAGTGAAACCATGACCTTGACAAGCCGCGGCTTGTGAGATCACATGGTTCTGTGCCACTTGTCGCTTTTGTTGGCGAAAGTGCGCGCGCTTGATTTTGTTATACATTATATAAAAATTTCTTGCACTTAATTGTGCATGGCACCATGCAACAAGATGCACGCACACAGCAACCAAGTTCTTGACAAGCCATCTCATGCTGTGAACAAAGAGGTCATCCTGAGTATTTATATAGGCTACACGCAAAAGGACATGTTTTTGGGAACTGCAAGGTCAGCGCTTGCTGCATACTCTGCTTATCGACGACTGGGCAGTGACACTAAATTGTGAATTGGCTGCTGCCTTTCTCATTTGGTGCAGTTCCACTGCAGGTGACGCTGTTTCAAGTGTTGAGGTGCAGGATTTAACACTAAAACAGTTAAATAACTCCTTGTGACTGATTTATTACTTACCTCATCCCGTGGTGGACAATGCAGGAATAATCTTGAATTTCCAACACTTCTCGTTAAATCCAATACAGGTGGTACATGAGGTTTAAGCTGCCCCGCCCTTTGAGGTTTTATTCCCAGTGTTAAGTATTACGAGCCAAACAAGTAACCTCACCTCTGAAAACAAGCCCAAAGTAAGCCCACTGTGCCAAGTAAGATGGTGAAATCAAACCAAAAAATAAGCCCAATATACAGTACAAGACCACATGGAACAGAGTTTGTCCTGTGTTTTCCATATTACGCGTGTTCCTTGTACAGGTAACATGCAAACAAATGTAACTGGAGCCATTGTTGTAACGTTTTAATTTATCATTTTCTTTTTGTCACTGTGACAGTAAATAACTAAATATGGTCATTTGTAGCAAGTTTTATACACATAATAGATTATTAAACACAAAGAAATTATTGGTGAGAGAATGCAAAATTATGTGATATATCTGCATAACAAGAAGAGTTAATAAACCCATAACCACTCAAATTTAAATGAAGTGATGTAATTAACTGAGCTAGCCAAAATGGCTGAAACTAGCTAGCCAGTAAACCAGTGAACCATTGTGTGAATCAGGAGAGGCAACGATAGAGTAAGTAAAAAATATATACAGTGGTACCTCAGTTCTCAAACTTAGTCCGTCCCGGACTCCTAGTCAAATCCTAAAAGGTTTGAGTTCTGATTGAATTTTCCCCATAAGAAATAACGGAACACCAATTAATCGGTTCACGCTCCCCCCCAAATTACACCTAAATATGTATTTTTAAGCATTTAACCACAAAATGAATAGGGTAAAACAAGAAGAGCATTTTTTTCTTAATGGCTTCCAAAACGATAAAGATCTTATCCCAACATTACCCCTGTTGCCCAAATCGTCCGCTCCTTCAGCGTGCCACACCCCCTCGTTAACCTCGTGTGGGATCCCCATGTGATCAGCTGTTACTGGTTGTTGTCAGTAGTCCTCTATATTAAGTCCGCGTTTCAGTTTGTTTCCTCAGTCCGGTCATTGGGTGCGTTCAACTTGCTTACAGCGCTGGTTAAAAGCAACGCATTTTGATCCTGACGCAATGCATTAAGATCCATTGCGACCTCTCACTCAGCTTCACAAACTGGATTCGCCTCTGTGACGACACACCTTTGCCCTTATTGGCTGAAGAGTTTAGTTACATTCATGACGTTTGTATCCCATGTAGTTCCGAATCCGATGCGTTATCTGCTATTTCTCCCGAGTATCATGTACAGCAGTGAGAACTGGTTTTCAGTTAATTTACCAGGTAAAATAAAGTTTAAATGAATTATATAAATGCTCTAATAGTACACGTAAGTTAGTGGTTTATTTATTGTTAGTTACTGTAATCTGTTGCGCTGCTTTATTTGATTAATTGTCCACTGTATGTATGTATACATGTATGTATATTTGCATATTTTTTGTGAAGACCCCCCACCACCCGAATAAATGGTGCTGCGGTAGAAAATCAAAATACCATCCATTGTGTATGGACAGTCATGACAGTATGCAAAGTTAAATAAGATTATGGCTAAAATCAACTTTATTGATATCAGGGGGAAATTACTACCGACGCATAGTTACACATAGCCTAAACCAGGCAGAATTTGATATCGTTTAATTTTAAGATATTTTATGCAGGTTAGCCAGTCAGCTGTCTGTCAGTTGTTTCATTAATAATGAAAACCACCATCTCTAAATAAGAACAAGCTCAAAAATCGCATCCTGCAACTCAATGCAATTATTAGCGACTTCAGAACAAAAGCCGGCTTATAAGAGGCAGACTTGGTAACATTGTTCATTGACTGCTGTGGACCCATTATATAGCTAGCCTAGGCCAACGTACCCAGTGAAAATAAGGTCGAGAATAATTATCCATTTATGTTATTGAACTTCTAAGAGAACAGTCAGTATAACGAAATTCTAAATTCTCTACTTTGTCTGATCGTGAGCAGGCGAGTTTCCCCGGTACAAATAGATACGAAATCGGGCAATAGATAAATAAATTTACAAAATAAAATGTATATATCAACATTCATATATATATGCATATAAATGTATATATCAACAAAACATCTCCCCGGCTGTGGCGAGGCCAGTGAAGATTACTATAAGGAAATGTGTTTACACTTCAATCTGACACTAAACAAACACTGTTTATACTGTCATCGGAGTGCAAACTATTAGTAATTACTGTATGCAGATGTGGTAACTTCTCCTCTCTTTAGACGGACCTATAACTGGACAAATCATAGGGCTACTATTTAAAGTTCATATTTCCATCCTAAATTTAAGTTTCAAATCTAAGTTTCACGCCCCTTCCTAACGTCCGAAATAGGTCTACACTGCAGCGTTCAGCCTGTGGCGCCCTATAAATAATAAAAAAAAAACTAGACCTATTTGGAAAGAGAAAGATTAACAGGCGGAGAAAATGCACGTTTCGTCGTTTTCCTATATACCTATGTTACCGCCGGCCGTGCCACGTTTGACAGCTCCCTTTAATTAAATTCACACTGTCCGCTGATCTACTTGGCTTATTCCTACGGCGGCCTCGCAGCCACCGAGATTGCTACCGGGGATGCAGTAGGACAGGCACACAGCACAGAAGTGACCCAGGACAGGGATGAGAGACAAAGGAAATCACGGCTAGAGTGTCGGCACAAAAAAAGGAGGAAAAAAGACACGGTACAGTCGACTCCTGATGAGGGATGACGCTCATCAGGGAGAGAAGTGCTACCTCCCTTGTGTCTCCGCCGGCCGGCCCGAGAAGTTGTCACGTGATCCTCCCCTTGCCGGCGGCGTTACCTTTCACTATTAACTCCAATGGTGTCTTAATTACAGCAGCGATCTGGAGACTGCATCTTTTTTTGAGCACTTATATTCTCTCCACGGCCGTATGATAATGCAATTGCGAACTTGCGGTTTGGCGGCACGGCGAAAAGAAAAGAAAAAAAAACATCATGCTTGCGAGTTTCTTTTTTCTCTCTTTCATTTGATCACAAGGTGAATTACACAGGAATATGCATAGGTGTCACATATGCATATTCCCTGTGTTTCGTGATAAGACACTGAATGAGCATTCACTGGGATGGAATCGACTGTAGCTTATAAATAAAAAGTGGAAAAGAGGAAACGACAGTAGAAACGGGAGAAGAACGAGAAGACACTGGAGGTCGCGGGAATGTTATTACAACAACATGGACAAGCACCAGAACAACACAACACGCAAAGAGAGACAAGTATTAGGAAAAATGGTTTAATATTGGAGACAGAAGCAAAAAACTGCATCACACAAGAACATACGTTTACAAAAATAAGTCTGACTGTTCCAGCTACACAGTTAAGTTCACAGCGAAAGACAGAAGAACCAGAAAAGTCTAAACAGCTAAAAGCAAAAAATCTCTAATTTGTTTCTCATTGTTAAACTAATACATTTATCCACTGAATGTGACTAAATACGTCTAATCCTAATCTTTTTTATCGTGTAAACGGCACAATACATTAAATGAAACTTACCGCTTCTGTATTGACAAACTTCATTAATATGTATGAGTCAAAAGAAAACCAGCTCTCTCCGCCCCTTTTCAGAAACCAAAATAAAAGGTGAGGGAAAAAGAACAGATCAAAGAAATCAAGCCAAAGTTCTTCTAGAAAATCTTATATCAAAACCCAACCTTCTTCATGCCAGCTAGAAATCAAACTCGAGAACCAGTCACGGTCCGGCCACACGACGAGGCCAGACAATTTTCCAATTTTTTTTGTTCCTTTAATCTCCGTATAAAAAGTTCCACTGTTACAAAATGCATAAGTACAATCTGTTTTTGTAGAAATAGGAAATCCTGCTTTTTTGTACTTTTAAAATCCCATCCAATGACAGAGTTTGAAGTGTTGTTAAACAAACATAAATCACACCGACATATTCCACTGTAATGCATTGACTTTGGCTTTTCTCAAGACAATACTTAAAACTACTCAAACCCTTAATAATAAAGTAAATGATATTAATCCACAGACAACAAGCTCTTACGTCACAGGAGAGAAACCACATACATATTTTTGTCTCAAAATGTTGACATTATAAACCAGAAATGCAAAGAAACTACAGCTTTTATTCCGTTGTCATTAAATAGCACTTAAGATAATTATAAAGGAAAAAGTAAAAGTAAAAAACAAACAGTGACACAAAATTCAGATCCTACAAGCTTGATGTTAAAAATCCCCTGAGGTGAGAGTCTCCACAGTAAGCCAGTAAATATTGTGCTTTTTAACATTTAACACGGACGACCTATCGGGCCACTGACTCGTCCTGATTCGAAACACCGACAGCCGGAGATACGGTTCCCGTACAAGGATTGTGCTCTGAGATTTACTACGATGGAGTTTGCGTCTGTGAGCCGATGTACGGGTGAATTAACAAGTGTATGAAATTGGTGACCTGTAAGTAAGCAGGTTTGTGTGTGTGTGTGCTATACATGCAATAATTTTCCATTTGCAAATGTAGGCTATTTACAGTTTTAATCACCAGATAAATTACAGATACACAGATTAGACAAAAACAGTTATAACGAATTTGTAGAAAAAGAAGAGTGCAAATGCATTCCTTGTTGGAAAGAATCTCGAAAATCCCTCGGGATGTGGGCAAGACTGCGGGAAGTCTTTTAGAGGAAAGGCAAACGATGGCGCCTGTACCCCCATACCCAAGCAGAGAGGGGGCACACATGCAATGCAGCAGACTGGCGGAAAACCCTGCAACTCGCCGAAAGTGACATGCCACTAAGACGTCTTTACAATTTGAAAAGCTATTAAGCTATAAGTTAGCCTACTTACGTCATGTCAGGTAACTCACGTCGGTTTCTCCTGGTTGCATTTCGCGGAGCAACCTGCACTTCGCGGGACCTTCTCCTGTTAATGATCAGTTTTTGGTCTTGTTTACACGTGTTTTAATTAACTTAGGCTCCCAGTGAAATATTTCCTAATGTTCATAATACTCTTCAAAGTTACTAAAATAAAAAAATAAGCGTAAGTAAATAATGACTGTACAAGTAGCACAAGTATGTTAATGCTACCATCTGTACTATATTAGTACTACTATAATAGGTAAATGATATTATTATTATTGACTAATACAATGCACAAATTATTATAAATTATTTGAATTGTTGTTATAGCAGACATCCCACCTATGGCATATTAATGTCAGTGAGGAAGATGAGGGACAACAGCGAGGAGGGTTCTCAGCAGGCTTGATGATATTACGTTAGTACCATACAGATACAAAAATCTGTTTGTGCAAAAATACTACCCAAGCTGGGCCAGTCTTATATGGAAATACCGAAATAGTTTCGATTTTCAAAACACTGTATACCGCTATAATGTCTAGACAATATGCCGGCATTAAAAATAAAGTCGTGGTCACACTAACGCGAAACAATATTAATGTACACGCGGAGATGCCTCACTTCCGGTGGCAGAGCGTTTTGGCGGGAAAGAGCGCTAGAGGGTAGATGCGATTTGCGGACATTGTGGGCCACACCTGAGGTGGTGAAACGTCTAATGCCGATAATCTAATAATAACATTCATATTTAAACCCCTGCCATTCCCGCATCATTCCAGCGTGTCACATATCTGCTGTTATCTTTGCGGGAGACTCCTCAAACTTTCAGGAAAGGTGGGATGTCTGGTATAGCAATAACAGTAGTATTAATACTACTGTGCACTCATACTGTTCTAATACTAAAAAAAAACAAAAGGGAAAAGCTTCTGGAGCTTTAAAAAAATAATTATGTCCTGCAGTAAAAGCCAGAATAATGAAAATTTACTGAGTTGTGGTCCCAGAAGGAACGTTACGACTACATTTGAAGAACAACCAGTACACTGAGGGTGGGATCACTGAGGAAGAGCCTCTTTGACGTGTGAGACAGGCAGACAAGTCTGAAACACTGCTAGGTACATCAGCCCTTCGGTTAAGGCGGTGGGTGAGTTTCGTTAAAAAATGGTGTCACGGTTTGCTGACGGTAAACGCATCTCTACAAGGCAGGGACTGTGTTGTGTGTGTGCCTCTGCGTGTGTATGTGTGTGTATCTGTTTGTACAGAACATATTGCAACACTGCAAAAACCAACAGGATTGTCATCCTGTGCCTTGTAAACTTTTAGACTGTTATACAAGTAAACAAATAACTTTGGCATGAGTAAACTGTTTAGGCTGTCAGATTGATAACGTGACGTTTGCGTTTGACAATAACATATTATTTACATCTGCCAGGTTTCATTAAAAAATAAAATAATGTGTGTCCCAGACCAATGAGGTACTTCCACATTAATATTGACAGCCTCTCAACATTTGCATTTCATCATAGAAAGACATGGAGATGACTGTTTCTGGTTAATACTCTTAGGTGTGCTTAGAGGGATCTGGTCGATTTCTGAACTCCTGAACCTTGGTTTGTTGGCGTGATTTTAAACAAAGGGCACGCAAGTCATGCATGTTGAGTGTCTGGACCTAGGCCTGCTTCTCTATAGCTAAAACATTCCCAGAGTTATGGTGCCATGCCCCAGGTGTGTAAACAAAGAAGAACCCAGTCACTAACTAACAGAGGCAACCATGGCCACTGATTCTGTACTGATCTAATAGTATGGAGACAGAAAGAAGAGACTCTTGAAGTAAGGCTTTGATTTTGGCACTTCAGCCTAGCAGGTTAACCAACCACATGCCAAGGCCTTGTGAGATGGTGTGTGAGTGAGAGACAGAGGAAGTAAGGGGGATCATGGGAAGTGAGGGGTAAAGGCTGGCTGAGGAGGGTCTCACCTTCAGGGGTCCCACAATTGAAAAGAAAAACCAGAAGACCATGAGCCGCGTGTGCGCGCGTGCGTGCATGTGTGTGCTTGCGTTTGTGAAACATGGGCACTTTGTACATCATTACAAATAAAAAGCAAAAAACATGAACACTTTTCAGGCAACAAGACCACAGAATAGCAAGTTAAACTTTTTTTTAAATCTATATCTTTAAATATGAGGGATCCATACAAAACACAGAAGTAATAAAATACCCATGTTATCAAATAAGTTCACACGAAATACACTGAAGCTCTATGTAGGAAGTACCTCTGGAATTTGGCACAGAATTCCACTGATGTTGCTTTTTTCTTTATAAGAAAAGAAATCACACTTTGCTGAACAACAAAACATCTACAAATTGTTTTCCACAATAGAAAGGAAAAAAAATATGACATCGATGCTTCACAAGCTGACACGGTTTTTTTTTGTTGGTTTGTTTTTTTCTGTTTTTTTTTTTTTTTTTTTTAATTTACAATAGCAAATTTAACCCAAAAGAGATTTTTCAAAAAGGGACTGGTAGAAAGAAAAAAATGATAATCATAACAATAATATGAAAGGCTTAGTATATTGTTCAAGTAAACCGATTTTTAGTCTTGTCTTCAAAAACATGGAACACGTAAGACTCTTGGACCTGTGAAGTTACCACAACTTAAATCCACAAAAAGCACCGACGTAAACGAAGGTTACACTTGTTTTCTCTTTTTTCTCTATACATTTAAACAGTATAAAATATAGGTAATTTCATGTGCATTTAACCACGGATTGTCTAACTGTGAATCAGTTCAGCAAAAGGTGACAAGTAGGTAGCATTTTCCCCCCAAACAGGGCAAATCTTTTTTTTAATTATTATTATTATTTTTTTTTACCTTAAACTACTCTAGAAAAAAGTGGTTTTGTATATAGATTTAAATCAGAAAGTAAGCCACTTCAAATGGCCTTATCAAAAAACTTTACACTGCCTGAAAAATGTAAAAACTGTTACAGAGCTCTGAGAGATCCTAATATTAATCAGACAGTTTTTCTTAAAAAAACTGTTCGGAAGTAGTCTATTTTTCCTAGAAACTGACATGGGTAACTCCTGGCCTCATATTGCTAGTGGTGCCAGCAGCTTTACCTAATGTCAATCCCTGTATTGTACTTTCAAGTTTACCATCATGAAAAGAAAGGAAAAAAATAATAATAATAAAATTAAAAAAATTAAAAACTGAGAGGAAAAGAACAACCAAGAAATATTTGCCACAGGTTTTGTTTTTAAACTATTTTTTCTGATTTTGTTTCTAAAACTTCTGATGTATGAATACAGATACGCTTTCACGTTGATTTGTTTTTTTTTCTTTTTCCCTCCCCAGCCCTCCCCTTTTTCCAATGTTCAAAAGCTCAAAATGAGGTCACATGCAAAAAAAAATAATAAAAAAAAAAATCCAAAAAGTCAAGCTAGGTTCAAAGGTCAATAGGTCGATAGAAGGAGACCAGGTTATGATCAGGTGAGCTCAGAAAGACATCAGGAAAAACAATGACTGGACGATGAGACGTTTGAGTTTTTTTTTTTTTGGACGCCACGGAGACATGCTAGGCAAACGATGAGCTAACAGGAATGAAGATGTTCTAGGGAGAAAACAAGGGAGAGGACAGAGTTACACACAGGGGGCCAGAGCCGCAAGACTACATTATTTCAGATCATGGCCACAAGAAACAAAACAGCAATGCAAATCACCAGGTTATCACAGAAAGCTAGGATTCACATTAGAATTTGCATTTAAAACAACAACAACAACAACAACAAACACACGTACACGCAGCCAGAGGCTAACCTCACACGTATACCGGACACGCACACGCTCGCTCGATACACACACAAGCACGCTTAGCACCCTAAGCGATCCATCTTGAACAAGCCTCCGAAAAAAAAAGTAAAAATAGAAAAATAACAGAGGCATGGGGATGGATGGCATTTTTCGTTTGAAGGGAAAAAGAGCCACTGATAGGTTTTGCGAACGAACGAACAAACGGACGGACGGAACGGAATGGGACGATGGGAGTCCGGACAGCTGAAGAACCACTACCGATGGAGGGGACGGGGGTAGGGTGGGGTGGTGGAAGAGAAGGAAAGAAAATACAGAGCAGGTTGGGGAGGCGTGACCTCCGAGCGGCTCTGGAAAGCGGCAGTCACATGTGTGATGAGCGAGGGCTCCATGTTCTCTGGGCTTTCAATAAGACTATTTCACAAGCTTATCGACGCCTGTGAGTTCTGCTCTACAGGTACCCCAATAAATTAAAAGGCAATAAATAAAGTTTGTTTTCTGAGGCAGTAAAAATTTTTGTATAAAAATAGAACTGCTTTTTTTACAAATAAAATTTACAGGCCTGTGGCTTTCCGTACTGTAATTTTTTTTTATCTTTCAAGAAACGTCAAGTATTTTCAGTTTCCACCCCATAACACTATTTGTTTTGTAGCAATAGACGGATTTAAGATGTATATATATTATTTTTAAATGTTCTACACAATATCGCATTCAAACAAAGACCAATGTGATCTGACCAAGTAATGAATAGTTCTTTTTTGTTAAATTTTGTTAAATAAAAATATTCCTAGCATACATAAGTTAACGGTTGGCACATTTATCGGATAACATATTTGGGCTTCTGTTACTGCTGACTTTGATAGGGCACCACGTTAACCCTTTAACACCCTGAGGCCAGTGAAGTAAGAGCAGTGTCAGGATTTCCAGGATGGCCCTAGGGTCGGGGTTAAAGTGTGTCTTTTTGTCTGCACCGATTTCAGACATGTCCACTGCGTGTCATGTTTGTGGAGACAGACATCGTGGATTTTCCGTCCGTTTAGTGCAACAAAATCTAAGTAGCAGTAAACAGTTGGGGGAAAAAAAACGTTCAGACAACTCAGAAGCTACCAGTAATAGCTACGTATCTGTTTCAAGGCGCAGGTTAAAAACAATATATATATTTATATATATAAAATTAAAAAAAAATCAAAAATGCGGGAATGGAAGCGGTCATGTGAAAAATAAGAAAAATCATATCAATCCCAATGACAGCTCAAAAATAAATGAGACAGTGTCTCCCTCTGGTGGTGAATCGTTGCTGCACAGCATCCACCCCTCTCCCACCCATGCCCCTCCCCATGAACACCCCTCCCACCCAGCCGCGGCTCGTGGCGCACTTACCCTAGCAGTGCTAACATGAGGGCGCTAAGGGGCTAGTGCTAAGATCAGTACGGTTTGCTGTCATTCTTGGAGCGTTTCAGCTGCACCTTCAGCCGCTTCATGCCGATCTGGAAGCCGTTCATGGCCTGGATGGCGGCCTGCGCCGACACCGGATTGTCGTAACTCACAAAGCCTGTACAGGGTGATAAAGGGACAGGGCGCGTGTGGTTAAGCTGAGCGTGGCAGAAAAGGAGAGATGCTGACTGAGGTTTGGGTGAATTACAGAGACAATAAAAGAAATGGTGGGTACAGGTTACCATGCACCTTTTATTCTTGGACATGTGCCGTTTTTCAGGTTCTTGGGTCTCCTTTTTATTCTACCAAATTTAGGTACAACCTGATCTATTCTGACAGCGTAATTTGATGTATGAGGCATCACAGCCATGTCCCACACCTAAGGAGTGTCCTATACCCTTTGAAAATATCACACATACTAACCCGAGATGGACCTGGACTTGGATCAAAAATCTATCAAGCTGAGGACCCAGGAGAACCTGCCGCTGTACTCCTGTAAACCAGTCCAGCTATATGAATGAGTACTTGTGACAACTGTGTCTTATGCATGCTGTCTTGGACAAATAGAGTTGCTAATTGGCTGGAATTATGGCAATCAAGAGAGCATCCTTGGTAATTGAAATATTCTGATCAAACTCATGAGACAACATCCGATCCATACAGCTGCTTGAAATACGTGCGTAGTATGACAGATGAATGAATCCACTGTCAGACATTACCGGCAACACTGATACGTTGTAAAGATGCTGCTGTTATCAGCCGGGAGATATGGTTGAAACAGGAAGAGTGTCATGGAACTTCTCGTTTTACCGTTTTGTCACTGACAAATTTTATTTTACAGTCACATCTCTAAAGGTGTTACTTTGCCTCGGTCGGGGTTTGATTCCTATGCATTTTGCATGTCATCCCACTGTTGACACTGATTTATTCCGGTCAGCCCAAAGACAAACAGTTTCAGTGAATTAGCATCTGTAAAACTGTACGCTTCTGTGTGCTAACTCCATGATTTAATGGCATTCCTTCTTGAGACAGACTCAATGTAAGCCAAATCCTGTACTGCATACTTCTTGATTTTCTAGCACGTGCAAAATATTACTGTATAGCACACAACCACCTGTCATTGTTTTGAAAGCTATTTGAAATTACCAATCAAAGCAGCCACATGCCAGGTAGCTGGTCAAGGTACAGACCAGAGTACATGTAATATTATTGCTGACTACATATATTAAACTGTGACATTACCTGTGATCACAGAGACACAAGAATGGCATGGATGTACTGATCGAATGTGGTGCAGAACGGGGACTACGCACCGAAGCACTTGCTCAGGTTGGTCTGTTTGTCGATGAAGACTTTGGCGGAGACCACGTTTCCGAAAGGCATGAACATCTGCAGGATGTCCTGGTCCCCGAATTCTTGGGGAAGGTGATAGATAAAGAGGTTGGCACCTTCTGGACCTGGAAGATGGAGGAGGGAGATATAACATGTGATATGGTGCAAGTTGGCTCCCAACAGGGGGGTGCCAGAAGGAACGAGAGGCTGCAACAGGTAGTGGTGACTGGGGGGGACCGGCAGAGAAAATACAGAAAGAGTAGGACTGGATGGAGGGTGGACGCTTATGGAACTTGGTGTTGTTTTGTTTCATGGCCCAGGTGACTCACCCTCCTTCTGGCTGCCGGCAGCACCCTGCTGCTGCAGCAGCGACTGGCTGTAGAGCGTGGGCAGGGCGGCAGCGGCATACTGCTGGATCCCTGAGTAGGCCTGGCTCAGGGCGTCCACCGAGGCGGCTGTGCCATTGGTGAGCGCTGCGGCGCCCAGGCCACCATTCAGGGCCGCCATACCTGAGAGCATTTGAGCAACTTTACATAAAACCCAACAATAAAGAAAGAAGATCGACCTTATTGATCAGCGCGTCTCCTCAGGTGTTACACACACACACACACACACACACACACACACACACACACACACACACACACACACAAAACATGGTCTCACTGAAACAGAAATACAGAAGAAACAAACATGTGCACTGAAACACATAGAAAACACACACACAAGTAATGAGACACAAACGTAAAACATACAAACACAAAGAAACATACGCAAACAAAATCCAAATATTCATGGTTATACACATATAAAAACATACAGAGAGCGTGACGCACGTCCTAAACACATACAGAAGTACACACAGACTAAAGCACAGAAACACGTGTACTAAACACTAGGCCTGCACAGTATCGAAAAAAAATCACATCACAATATGTGAATTTTCTTCAGATAAGTACTGCAATATTCATAAAACTTTTAAAAATTGAGAACTACAGCCAAATAGAACTTATCTACCAAAAGAATTCAATGAGTTGGTGCTGTTGCGGCGAGTTGTGCTGAAATAAACAAAAGCAGCACTGACAAATCATTTGCTTTTACTCAATATCGTCTCTATGAATCCAAAATATTTCTATACAGTGGAAGACTGATCACCGATTATTGTTTGTTTCTCTCATCCTGAATCATTCCTGTTAAACTTCACATCACTGTCTGTGAGTGAGAATGATTAGAACCGCATGCAGAGCTCATGCAAAAACAGCAGTAGTAAACTTTAAATGGATTTTTATAACATATTTTAGATAGTCTTGAATAGGATCTTTAAAATTGTAAATCTTGCTAAGTTTTGTTTCCAATGGCAGTATAATAACGTTCTAGCGAATCTCATTGCCCAACGACTGATAGTACAGTCCAGATTAAATTGTATTTTGGTCTGGATATAGAAATATGGCACAAATTATGTCCTATACAAGTTCATAAAAGGACACAACCTTTTATTTTTCAATATGGGGACAATTCTATAATATAAGGGATGGGTGGAAACTCTAAACCCGGCTGCCTACTGTAACTTGGTCACTGCGATGTGACAACTGCATGTGCATAACGTGATATCGATATTAACATTGCACATCGTGCAGGCCTACAAAACGCACAGAAACACAAACAGACACAGAAACACACATGCACTTAACGCACACTGAAACCCTTTCACACAGACATAGAAACACACATGCGTACCAAAATCCACAAACTGCATGCAAACACATACACAGAGGGACTTGGAGGTGAATGGATAGCGCCCATGCAGCACACAAGAGAGGACCTCACAGAAAGCAGCCTTGCTGCACACATGCATGAGCCACAGCACTCTGTCCTGAACTCAGCTTCACCACCACACCATCGGTATCGATAAGCCAATAGCACCTCCACTGCTGGCTAGGTGCAATATTTACGGCAGGACAGACTCGGCAGTAGAAAACCAGTGTGTTTCTGCCTCTACCAGAGGACCACAACGAGACTACACTGCACCTGGCTCCGGGGGGTGTCGGTAAAGACCGCAAACAGGGAAAGGCCTTGCTATCACGGCGGGTGTAGCTGCGACCTTTTTGGTGTAATTACATAGCGGACAAACTCAAATTACAGGCAAGAGACTGGAAAAGGTATGTATTAATCAAGCGGGCCATTCATGGGCTAGCTGGCCTGATGGAAATCGACTGGTGCACACCCATGGATGCGAGGGGGCCACACTGGAGCAGGAGATGGTGTGAACGCTGATGGATCGATGGCGCTGCT
This sequence comes from Pollimyrus isidori, assembly GCA_019775955.2. NCBI lineage: Eukaryota > Metazoa > Chordata > Actinopteri > Osteoglossiformes > Mormyridae > Pollimyrus > Pollimyrus isidori. The sequence continues at coordinate 29,200,923 of JABFDZ020000066.1, forward strand.
CAAATAAGATTACCATAATCACCCAGATGGCAACTACTGACTACTACACCATCCTGTAATCGTGGTAACAGGTGGTGTGTCCATGACACAAATGGTTAGTGTATAGTTTCTCTGTCCCGAGTCTGTCTGTAGGTCTGTTAAACACAGAGGTATGGGCATGCACAGTGTTTAAATAAAACCTGTGGGACAGAAGAACTAAAAACTTAACGGGACCGGTCTGTTTGCTTGTCAACGGCAGGCTGACACAGGTTACAGAGCGATGCATAGCAGACACACACACACACACACACACACGCTCACGCTCACGCACACACACATGCTCACGCACAGTGTGGCTGACAGCCAAGCCAGATACCGAATAGCATTGGCAAAATGATGGTGACGCCAGAGAGACCGCAGTGGCAGGGCTGGGGGGTCGTTGGGGGACGGGGGCACCTGCACAAATCAGGCCTACCAATCTGGTGTGGTGGACCAGTCCACTGGCTGCTGTGTGGTACCCGCACTGATGGTCAGACATCTAATAGTCTTGCCTGAGGCAGACAGCTGGCAATTAGCCATATCTGGTCCCTTACAAAGGAGTATGGTCTGTTTTGGACAAGAAACAGCCTACGATGGAATGATATTTATCCTTTTAATAACAATGATAATAGTGTGGAAGTCAAGTAAGATTAGTCTATCTAGGTAGGTAACCAACTGGTTGTGGGTAACTTGCTGTGGATGGAGATTTTTATCTCCCAACCTTAATATATAGTGACATAAACAGTGGAAATGTGGACATCTGGCAATGAGATGGCAATGCAACCATTTTATAAATCTGAAGGTAAACATCTATCCCTGGAGATAATCTGGCTATTATATAAAGGTGGCTGCAAGATGGCTGGCTAGACAGCAGAAATGCACATTGCGGTCTTACTGTTTATGAACCAAGGGGTAGGGGAAGAGGGGAGACGGCTGGGTGTGGGTCACATGACGCATGTGGGCAGGGCCGCGGCAGATGGACATTGAATACTCACTGTTGACGCTACCTGCTAGTGCATTAATGTTGTTCAGACCCACGGTGGCACCGGCAAGGCCCTGCAGGGTACCAAGCGAGGTCAGCGAGTTCATAGCTGCCCCAGCATTGGAGTTGGCTGTCGTGCCTGCTGCTGGGGAGGGGGGGGGGGGGGGGGGCGGATTAAGGACAGACCGACCTATATGCAAGAGGGTTTGGGGTTAGGAACAGAAGGCAAGAGGTACTCCAGGTAACCCAAAT
>JABFDZ020000066.1:29231594-29245986 GCA_019775955.2 Pollimyrus isidori
TTCGTGGCGACATAGCGAAAGAGAGACGCGCGTTCCCCTTCGTGGCGACATAGCGGCAGAGACATGCGCGTTCCCCTTCGTGGCGACATAGCGGCAGAGACACGCGCGTTCCCCTTCGTGGCGACATAGCGGCAGAGAGACGCGCGTTCCCCTTCGTGGCGACATAACGGCAGAGAGACGCGCGTTCCCCTTTGTGGCGACATAGCGACAGAGAGATGCGCGTTGCCCCTCGTGGTGACATAGCGGCAGAGAGACGCGCGTTCCCCTTCGTGGCGACATAGCGGCAGAGAGACGCGCGTTCCCCTTCGTGGCGACATAGCGGCACAGACGCGCGTTCCCCTTCGTGGCGACATAGCGGCAGAGATGCGCGTTCCTCATCACCTAACCAGACAAGCAGCCGAGGTGAGTGACAGTAGGCGGCAACAGGAGTGGCAGAGGGGGTCTTGGGCAGAGAAGGGGGGCTTTCTGTGATGAAATGTAACATTTAATGGCTGTTGTAACCTCACCAGGGGAGAAAGAGGAAGGGTGAAGCCAGGGCAGCCTCAGGGAGAGGCTGTGACCAGTGTGCCCTGGCAATTATAGCCGATAATCTATCGGAATACATTAACATGTTAATGAGGCCTTGGCACAATTTTGGGGTGAGGGGGGGGCAGAGGCCAGGCAGGGGCATTAATAAAACCCACAGCCTCCCGTCTCTGAGGCTGGTATGGCTTTCCGCTGACAGTGGGGTGAACGCCACCACATGTGTGTGTGGGCGTCCTTCACGAGCCCGCCGGCACCTGTCAGGGACGCCTGTGTGTCGGCCGTGCCGTCTGGCCGTCTGGCCCGTGCCCTGCATGTTTAGAACAGACTGGTAGTGGGGGCAGCACCTCCTCACTGCCCGGCACCAGGCCACCGGAACCCAGCCAAGGGGTGGGTTTGTCCCCATTGGGCCGACCCTACAGAGTGGACACGCACATATACACACAGACACACACTGTGTACGTGTGACTGAACACATCGTAGTCAACCCACCCTCACACCCCCCTCTCCCATGGGGTCTCACTCTCTGCCGGGTTACGGCGGATCAAACCAGAACCACGAGTCTCTCAACCTGTCAAAAACAGCGGGATGCGTTTCCAAAACAGCACTCCGGATCAGAACTAAACCTTTGGCAGAGATGTGGTTAACCAGGACTGTGGAGGATGGGGGGGGAGAGAGAGAGAGAGAGAGAGATAGAGAAGAGAGGGGGCCGCTTGGAGGACAGAGAGAGCACACTCTCGGAGTTAAAAAGGATGTTTTATTCATTAACGAAGGCACACACTTAATGGGCTTCTTGTCTGCTTACTTTACAGAGAACAAAACGCTGCCTCCCTCAGATCTTCACACGCGGAATGCCATCGCTACAGAAACAGCGCCGTGTGCCATACAGACTGACCCGTAAAGTAATTTAATAGAGCGAGATGATGGTAAGGAACCGGCTGCCCGCGGCCCTGACTGACTCCGCACTGCGGTCAGCCGTGATCCACTCCGGAACGATCCTACTTACAGACAGTATGTCTCACTTTGTCCAAACCCCCTCTTACACCCCCACTACCCAAGCCTCCTTACCCCCCACCCCTCCTGAACCGTTGCACAATATCAAAGAAACCAACCGAATGTGCGGATCTGACACTGAGAATTGGCCCAGTGCAGCACAACGCCCATAGAGGGTGTGATGCATCATGGGAAGGCTCCGCTGTGGTCCCGAGGGATGAAAATGCAAGGTTGCACACGTGGAAGCCACGAGCCACTGGAGATGCAGAGATCGCAAACACTGGAAATACACATCAGACTCTGTACAAATTCTCCAGAGTTCCCATGATCCTCCGGGGGGACATTAAGGCCGCTACAATGATCGCTCACTCAAGTTTGTAAGACAGCAGCATCTCATTAAGGGATAAGGTCTCTATACCAGGAAAAATCCCAGCCGCCCCCCCAGGCATGAGGCTGTGCAGCCCTCAGCGTGTTATTAACCAGTTTTTTTAAAAAAAAAATAAAAAATAATAATAATCAGCCTCTCTCGATCACTCCTAATTGCAGTTCTGTGCGTGCTGCTAGTGCCCCCTGGGAAGCGGGAGCTCACACTGCACAATGCCAGTGGACAGTAGAGAGTGGAGACCATAGCTTGGCTCCAACGGCTCCCGGGAACACGGCACGCCTGATGCAACTTACAGAAATGGCTAGTAGAGCAGGATGCCCCCCCAGAGCCAGGAGGGGCTCTCCAGGAAATCAGGCAGGCCATCCTGGAACCTCTGCTCCAGTCATGGTTATCCTTAACGAGCCAGTCGTCCCCTGATCTGTGGGGGTGTCACATCCAAATCTGAATGGAAGTTGACGGTTCAAAACTCGGAATATTTCCCCTTTACTGACACTACGGTTACTACAGTTCAATACATTTTTAAAGCAGACTAAGCAAAGGTGTAATGCTATATGCTAATATTACCATATCTATGCCACTGCACATATTTTTTTTTTGAAAAGCGTTTCTCGGAAAAATCCGGCCCCAACCGCATTTCTCTCCTCGGAAAATGTACAGTTCATTGTGCGCCACAAACACCAATTTAATAGCAAATTCACTCATCAAACTCCCAGTTATAAATCCGCTGCTGAATGGTCATATTTCTTTGGTACATTTTTCAATCCAGCAAAACATTATATTAACAAAAAAACAGGGTAGGATAAAAAGCAGGTCAGAACTGCAACAAGACTGACCCCGAAAACTCCTTCGAGCCCTTTTGAGCAGAGGCCCGAGCACTCAAGCTACCCTGGAAATGACATGGTCAGGATGCCGGCGTCTGAACGGCAAACCCATTGTCATGACGACCGCTAGAACAATTCAATCTCACAGTCATAAGTGTGTTCTAGGGTCAGCACCCTTACTCTACATGCGTGGAGTTTGCATGTTAGAGTCAGCACTCTCTAAAACATCATGGTCAACGGCCGCTTAACATGAATCCAGCTGATCCTCTTCATCCTGGCTCCTGTCCTACACGGGGTTGAGCAGACCCCATCTCTGAAGTGTCCCCGACCATCTCCACTCGAGCTTAAATCGATGCACGTACCCAAGGCGCGACCCAATAATGGTAGGTCATGTCAATCCACGGAGACGGTGAACTCACAGCTCCCCTGTTCATCGGAGAGAGCGCTACCGCTGGAATGTTCCATCAGACGCCCAAATGAATGCGGAGTCACTCCATGAATTATTTAACTCATGCTGCTTGTCCCACAAACAAGCGTACATCATTTATTTTCTTCCCCGAGGCAACGGGTGGTCAGCAATATTCCTGGACATCATACACCCGCATTTAGGCTCATCTTCGTAAAACAAATGGAGATGGAAAGCTATGACATTCAGTCACTGAGGAGATGGCGCCCCAAAGACAGTGAAATACACATTGTTTTTGAGGCATGTGACCTCCAGTGACACTCAAGTGTTCTAATGCACGTGTCCCTCACGCATAATGGTACCTTTGTGCTGCTCGGGACCTGGACTCGCCATCCATAACTGCCCAATTCTGTATTTAATACAGAGATAATGAGATCCTGCCATCCTAAATAGGGCGGCTGGATGGACAGATGGATGGATGGGTAATAAGAGTACGACAACATCACGGCAGACTCAGAGGTATGTAGACTAGATGGTGGAGAAAGAGTTAGGTGGAGTGAGAGCTGTAGGTTTTTATACAGATGGCGGGTTAGCCATTAGCCTTGACGAAACAGGGACCAGCCTGCGACCTTGGGAAGGACAGGATGTATGACTAACAAGGATGAGGAGGAGACCAAGCTGACAGGCAGAGGAGACATAACAGTGTGTGTGTGTGTGTATTAGGGTTATATTGCATTGTGGGGACCAAATGCTGGACAGGTGTGACTGGAGAATGCCAGAATGGTTACCTTTGCTCTGTGGCGGGTTCTGGCTCCGGTCTCGGAGGATGTTGATCTGGTAGACGGCGCCGTACGGCTCGAACAGCTCCTTCAGCTCCTTCTCTGACCAAGACCGTGGGATTTGGCCCACAAACATCTTGATGGCGTCAGGGTCGGGCTGGTCCGAATGCTCCAGCGCCCCGTTCATCTTGCTGCCGGTGCCGTTGCTATGGAGAGATACGTAAGCGGGGTGTTACACGTGTTACATGTATGACATGCGTGCCCGTCTCTCTAATTCACTGTCACCAGTTTTCTTGTGCATGCACAAACATAATCGCACACACCAAAAGACACATGAATAAATCACAGGAACGTTACAGACCAGAGTGACAGCCATGTGAGTTAATTATGGAGGGGTATGGTTTAAGCCCCCTAAAAATCAAAACCAGCCAATGCCCCCAATGGTCACCCCAAAGTTACACCGTTGGTCACAGTGGCCACAGATTGTACGCAAATCAGGGCTGCGGGTGTAAAAACGGCTCACACCCCACCCCCCCCGCAAGCTGCTTCTAAGACCATGTTAGAGGGGATATAATGTACGGCCAGATAGGTACGACTATGCTGCCCAGTCAATCATTCCTCTGTCTAACCATTCTGAAGCAGCCAATGGGAACCAGCCAATGGGAACCAGCAAATTAGGCAATAAAAAGTGGCCTGTGAGTCATCATTCCTCCCAGTACTGGTAAGACTTGCTTAAGTGTTCAGGGTTTCTGTAAACCCCTCCCCCCCGCCCGAGAAACACCACAGACCGTATCCATATCCTGGGCAACGCTCTGCTGGCAAACACAGCGGCCTCTCAGTGTGTCTGCCAAGGGCCACCGGGATGGAAGCGAAAGCAAGAGGGCGAATATTGTGGAGCTTTGCTGAATCGGGGGCGGGGGACTCAGATCTATGAACAGCACAGCTGCGAACAAACAAGATAGGGGGGAGAAGAGGCGGGGGTGGGTGAGTGGATGGGGGTCTGCAGTCTGATTTCTTAAACATTTCTCCCATCAGTGAGCGCCCTCCCAGCAAGACAAAAAACAAAACAAAACAAAAAAAACACACTTCTCTGAAAGGGGTTCGGCCATAACGGGACACATTTAGGATCAGTGCCTTAGGAGCAGGGGGGTGCAGACATTGGTGGTGGGGGGCACTGGCACATATTCAAGGAGGCTAGAACAAAGGAGGACGTCACAGCGCCAGCGGGGGCACAGCAGACTGTATTTAAGTGATGCCTCCCCCCTCGCAGCTGCAGCCTTTAAAGGACTTTTATTTTGAGGGGGGGGGGGGGGGGTGCTGACAGGTGAGTGCTTAATAACCGTAATCAGCAACACCACACAATCCTAATTAATCTCATTTGCAACAAAAAACAAGCCTGCTCCAAGTCGTAGAGATGAAAAAACAAAAATAAAATCACATCTGACGTTTCCCGGGAAAATAATTCCACATCCGTGGTACGGCATCTGAGCCACTCTGGGGCGGCGTTACCGCGGCGACTCAGCCAGCCTCATTCCGGGCAGTTGCAGCATTTTCAGCTGTAAGATCTTGCCCAAGCCAGCTTGCGGCGTTCCACTTTAATACCACCATTAAAATTTCCCACATCAGCCTTTTTTATTTACTTTTAAACGCACCCGCAAACCACGGCACGTTCTGAGGTGTGACGCCTGGTATTTATCCACAAAAATTCTCCATTAACCAGTACAGGACCGGACATGTTTCTGGGGTGATGGGGTATGACGCTTTACAGTAATATATATACACAATCCAGTACTGCCGGTATAATAGCTGTATGCCTCTCTAGAACGTTCTACCACGGGACCAGCATGGGCAAATTCTTCCCTAATCCAGCCAGGACCATCAGACATTCCACCCGTGCTGGAGGACAAGCTCCCACTCCTTCCAAGGTCAAAAGTCTCCCTGGTTTTATAGAGGAGCATCTCAAAGGATATTCCGCAGACAGCTCAGACGGGCTGGCTTTTATTAATTTGAAATGATTAAGTGACAGAAGTAATTTACATATTTTACCATTTTCACACTTGCTTATTTATACAGTAGGCTGAGTTTTTGCTGAGAGTTCAACTGCTGTGCTCAGCTCTGACAGCAGCTCCCTGTCCTCAGATACAGCCTCATTTCAAACAACAAAACCTATTAACCAACAGAATCTGGTGTGAAGAAAAAAAAAACAAGTTCGGCAACATTACTAAAAACACACTCAATTTGTACACCGTAACCATGGAGACACACCAAGGAGCAACTGGGGAAAATTATCAGATAAATTGTCACACTGTTAATGAAGCCATGCTGATGTGTGCCCCCCCACGAAAAAGTCACCTCTGCAGGCTGACCTACAATTAAGCGTCGAGTGAAGGGAGGGGCCAAGTCTGTCTCCAACACCACCCTCCTTGTCTCCATCCCCTCCTCTACCTGGTCTATATCCCATCACTGTCTCCACCCACCTTCACCACATGCCTGCACTACAAGCTAGGCTTCCTGATCCCCCAGAACCCTATCATTCTGAACACGCCATCCAAGCATCCCACCATTACAGGTAGCATCAGTACCCCACCAAACTGCTAGGGGATGGTAATGAGGACAATCGGACAAACCTTTTTATACATAAAAACTCTCCACACAACACGTGCTGCATTTACTGTGTACAGCTTCAGGGGCGCTAAGGTGCCAAGCAAGCGTGTTCAAGGTCTTTGTCTTATATATTTATTTATTAACGTTCAGATGCTAATAAACAACCGATGCAGCGACAGAAGCGTGACAAATGTGTGCAGACGACAGCCGGCGGGAGCGGCGCACTCCACAGGGCCTCGACGGGCTCCGACGCGCACTCCCGGCGGGGTGGGGGGTTGGTTGCGAGGACGGCGACTCCACACGGCGAGGCGTAACGGGGCGCACCAACATGGAACAGATCGAATTAGTGAAAGTGCGCAGAGAGCTGATTAGCAAGCAGGACCAGCCGCTGCGAGGGGGGGGGGAAGTTCACAGCCTGTCCTTCCTGTGGCAGAGGTTAAAACAAACCAGGCCCTTCCTGTAATGTTTATAGACATTTGCAGACCCCCGCATTTTCACTTGATTTCAAACGGGACGCGTGAGGACAGTCTGTGAGGTCAGCTTCCTGTCCCCGACCGAGACCGTCAGAGTGGAACATGGCAGCCGGACCGCAGTGTCTGCGTGGGGCGTGACCAGAACACAAGTCCACTTCGGTTGGCGAAACAACCAAACCTCAAGCAATGGGTATGTGTGGGCAGCAGACACGGGTTTTTCTTTTGTCATCAACGCCTACAAAGCGCCTAACAATAACGTCACCTGGCGAGAAGGACAGGAGGGAAAAACAGTCAAGATATTCAGGATGAATCCCGCTGTCCTATCTCCTCATTTCTTCTGGATCAACATTCAGTTAAATGACCATCATCATCCTCACTGAGGTGATGGATTGGCAGGTTCACAATTCCAGGAGAATATTCCGGGGGGAATAGAACCCTCCCATTGGCTGGGGCAGAAACAGAACCCCCCCCCCCCCCCGTCTTTCTACAGCATCAGCGTGAATCAGTGCAGTCAAGATCCAGACACACTTTTCAGAGCCGGGCCATACATGGGTCGTACCTCCATCTCCTTCTCAAAACACCATTTAACAATCAACTGTTTTAACATGTAGACATGTGCCAGTGAGGAGGGGTGGTGTATCAAATGAAAAGTGACTGATTGGCAGATGAACCAACATCATGGTAACAGATTAATATGCGGTAGCTGACAGCGCTATGAGAGTGGCTAGGGTACATTAGCGAAATACGCTCCGGCATTATTATACAAATTACTTTAATTCTGCAAGTTAATTAAAATGATAGAGCTTCAGATCCACGTCGCATTAAAGGATCCGCACTGTAAAAACTCGCCGACCCCCCCCTCTCCACGCGCCCAACTGCCCCACACCAATGCCGCCAATTTGGATTGCCCCGGAACCGCTGTGGATGGCAGGACAGCCCTCATCCCACCAACTTGTTAAGCCCTTATATAATCCCCTCCCCCGAGAGCATCATCTGCCTGGTTTCCATGGGAACGGCAGCCATGGGCCTGCTGCCTTGGTCCAGGCGGGGAGAGGAGTCGCCTCGTTGCGCCGACTTCCGGAAACATGGCGAGGCTCCATCCACTCCCCTCGCCTCCCCTCCCTTGCCCGCTGCTGGTCAGGGATGCAGGGGCAGCTTGATGCCATCAGCATGCCCATGCCTTCCCGGGGTCAAACGTGCCAAACTTTACATGAGGGGAGGGGTGCCGACCCAGCCCAACTGCCAGGGGGTCTGTACCTTTTTACCAGAAGATGGACCCACCCATCTCAGCCATTAACACTATGTCTACAGTGGCTCGGGCACTGGGCACATGATAGGCAGAGGTCCTCTCAACTACTAATTGGTTAATCCCAGTGGGGCCTGATAAAGTATCCAATGAGACTTATGATGCACCACAATGACATCCACACTTTTATTCTCACTCGCTACCGCCTCCTAGGGTTAACCCAGTCAGGGTTCAGGCTTGGCATTGGGCCTAGGTATTGGCTTTTAAATCGACAGTATACACAAGCGGAGTCATTAGACTGGTTATTTATCCCACATGGCAATCAGAGCCTGCATGTCGACAAACTGCCCTGATTGCCTCACCAAGCAGAGATCGGTGTTCCGCCAAAAGCCATTTAACGAGACGTCTGCTTGCAAAAGAAAAGAGGGCTTCGGTGAGGTGGGGTGGCTCTATGGGGCTCGAGGGGAAACCCCAGTGCATACTGGGATACATAGTCTTCTGAGATACACAACATGGAGTAGATGGGAGGAAACATCTGATCAGCTAATACATTAATGTACCACGTGCGTCTATCCATCTGCTAAAGGGCTGTAGGGAATCAGAAACCATTTATTGTCAGTATAGAACAGGGGAGACACACCATAGACACCAAGGCAGTCCGTCACAGAACACACACTCAAAATCTGAGGGAAGAAATGTGAGCCAAACACGGGGAGATCTCCATGCAAATGATGCTGACAAAGAAGTGAGAGCCAGGCAAGCAGTAACCAAGCCTCAAAGTGCAGCATTAAGCAGTTTAATGTGCGTATTTATGCAAAAAATAAGGCTTCCCAGACTAGAGTTCAACTGGAATTCTTGTCATGAAAGTCCATAGTTTAATGTTAAGGAAGAAATTTTGAGCAGAATGCAGGGTATAATCATCTCATACAAGTCAGCTGCTGAAAGTGAGAGAACTCACTCCACCCCACGGGAACACGGACCGCTCCAACACACAAGGAAAACGGGGGGGGGCTGCGAAGGCACAGTGACACCTGATTGTTCAAGCCGTTGCGCCGCGCTGGGAAATATTGACACGAAAAAGGCAGCCAAAGCGGTGAGCTCCATGACAAAGCGTATGACAGGAGAGAATGAGCGCCTCCTAAGAAATGGGCTAATCCACTCTTCCTGTGAGCAGCGACGCCTGGCCGTTCCACCCGCCAGGCAGATGGAAGGTTATGCTCCTTCGATCGCGGTGAGCAAGTCACGCCTGCGTTGCAGCGGCTGGCCTTCCTCGGGGCCGATTCAGCACAGCCGCTCTCATAAAAACAGAGCAGTTATGATGCTTTTATTCGACAGGGACGAAACCTCAAGGGGCAAAAGAAATTTCCCACAAGGCCACTGGTGTCTCTTAGCCACCAGCCCTGGATGATTCATATTTGTAATTTTAGAGAGCGATGCACATCTCCTTGGGATCTTCCTCTAAGAGCCGTCTTACCAAGCCTCTATGGCTTAATTCCTTCAATGTGCTGTCGCTATCAAGAGGGAAATCGCTGGCCACCAAGGCCTCCTGGCCACGCCCAAAATATCAGCACCAGGGAATGCAGGACGGTCAGCTCTCTGACGGGGTCTGCGGATAATGACGTCATCACTGGCACGTTTTTGATCAGGCCTAATGCCAGCGGGAAACCAAGTGTTTGTTCATCTTTACGTTAGCAGATTAGTGGGGGGAGGGGGGTATTTTAGTTAGTTTAGCTGAACTTCCTGTTTTTCCCAGAATTCACAAAAACTACAAAACAAGCAACTGTCTTAGAGCAGGTGAGTGTCGTTTCGAGTCAGAGCAAGAGGGTTGTTGCAAAATGACCCACCAGGATGACTGATGGTAAAAACTCATCACTCATGAGAGTGCTCTAAAAATATATATTACTTATTTTTTTTATTAATCAATCTATATATCTTCAAACTGCTCATCCTGACCAGAGTCACAAGGTTATAAAATCATTATCAATAAAAAAATTAAATCCCCTAGATTCAATATGTGACCTCTGACCCAACCCCACTCACCACACTGATATCCCACAGGCTGGACCAGGCAGTTATCAGAACGGAAAACAAGCCCGACATCCAGGAAGACCAGCACCGGCACCACGGATCAGGGAAACAAAGAGGCAACAGCCGGCGTCACCCGGACCTCCCAGAACATACGGGCCCATCTGTTCCCCCAGACTCCCCCGGCTAGCCAAGGCTGAGCTGCAGCCCTGTGACGCCACGGGTCTCCAGCTTAATGTTGCTGGAGACCTACGCCCCCGCGGCACCAGCAACGCCCCTGTAACCGTAGCGACACCCTTCATAAACAGGAAGTAAAGCATGAAGATGGGGCATGGACAGTATCCTGGGTGACACACTTTGCACAAACCAAAAAGGGACTTCAAGTCACCGGGGTACAACCACCGAGCTTAGATACCAACTCTTTTGAAATTCCATCTAAGAATGTTATGGGATATCAGGATTTATGGATTTTAACATGGGTTTTAACTCAGTTCCATCAATTCCATTAATCCATTTTTGTTAACTGGGTATCCTTTACTGGGTTGCGGTGAAGCTGGAGACTATCCCAGGACGCACAGGGCACTGGACAGGATGCCAATCCATCACAGGGGAGAAGGCAGCGGGCACCCTGGACAGGATGCCAATCTATCACAGGGGACATGATATGCCAAAACCCAATTGAGCAATTTTGCACAGCATCTTATAAATACTGTAAATACTGTTGCACTTTACGTTATTGTGTCCTTGTTCAACTGCCCTGTGTGCATTTAACTGCCCGTCAGTGACAAAGTTTTTTTTAAATTTGAATTGAATTTGATCCCACATCCACCTCATACACCAAAACCTCATACATGCATTCAACATCTGGTGCCCTAAGACCGTAAGAAGTTTTGCGACTATGAAGGGCACAGATGTGAAATAAACAACATTTCAAAAAAGAAACATGTAAGGAATGTTCCAGCAGTCTCCCAGAATGCCCAAGGTAGAGTTGAGCGGTATGATAAAAAATTTATATCACGGTATTTTTCGAAGTTATATCGTTTTCATGGTATACGATGGTATTTTATTTAAAGTACATTTTACTGGATTTTACGTTTTTGTATAGTTCCCACATTAACTATATTATTTTATTATTAGTTATTGTGCCTGTTACCTTAATGATAACAGACGACTACGATGTTTGTATGCTAACTGCTAATAGATAAACGGCTAATGTTAAGATGTGTGCCGGCCAAGTTAACATTTTTCATAAGTGTGTAATGGTTCAGTGTTGCTGGAACGCGAGCTTTACTGACCTTACCAAATTTCTCATAAAGACCAGGATGTTGGTCTTTAAAATGTTTTGCCTGGTTTGATGTGTTACTTGACTATATCGCCACAACTTTGTAGCACTGTCTGCATAAATACTTATCAACATTCCTTAGCCTTTCCCTGCTCGTTTGCAAAATACATACAAATGGCACTTTTAGTAAAAAAAAAAAAAAAAAAGTGCAAAACAGCTTGCGAAGTGCCTTCTACTGCAGCATATGCCATGTTCGGCCAACTTGGTGTGTGTGTGTTAACCAGCGGGAATGTGATCGGCAGCTATTCAGAGGAGGGGAGAGGCTGCGCTGTAGTGGTTTTGTGTGAAGTTTGGCGAATGAGGCGAAAACCACAGTGTTAGTATCAATAATGGTAAAAATGAGTATCTAATCTGATACTAATTTTTAATATTGATTAGCATCTGAGAATTGACCCCAGTGTCTCATTAACTCCAGCGTCAGCTATATCTTCCATTTCTGATCTTTCACGGTACATTTTTAGCGGTGCCGCAGTGAAAAAGGTCCCCCTTTAAGCAGTTTCCAGCTGCGCCACTTTCCGAACGTTGTTTAGGCTATTTAAACCAGTACTGTGATATAAGAAAAATTCATATTATAACAATAATAAAAAACGGTTTTCGGTATGAACCAGTATACTGCCGAACACTAGCCCAAGGCCAGCTTAACTCCACCCAACTCCTCCAGATAAAACACAGCAACTAAGGTCAGTAATCTTAGTCCAGCCCTGTAAACCAATGAAAGCACCTGGTGCATCATTAAATGAAAAACACAACAAGGGAGACCCCAAATTGCTGAGCAAATCCTATATCAAGCATGAATGGGACATTTTGCTTTCAAAACTCCAGCAACTGGTCATCTCAGTTCCCAAACATTCACAGAGTGTTGTTAATAGAAGAGGCGATGCAACACAGTGGTGAACATGCCCCTGTCCCAACTTTTTTGAGACAAAAAAGGTTTCAAAATTTCATGCTCGTCTTTGTTCAATTTTCAATTAAATATTGGTTTATATGATTTGTAAATCATTGCATTCTGTATTTATTTATATTTTACACAGGGTCCCAACTTTTTTGGAAACAGAGTTGCATGTAGAATATTCCGGGGAATGCTGTCTTTGTTATTGTTAAGAGTTGACGTTTTCTTGAGGACACAGCAAAATGTGTATAGTGCATGTATTATACACAAGCCTGTTCTGGATAAGTAAGGAGGATGATATGTAAATGTATACAAGAAGCACAAATGTACAAACAAATCTCCCTACTATATTATATATATATATATATGGCACAGTACAATCCCACGACATTTCAGAAGGCAGGTTTAGGAACAGTGGCTCACCAACTATGACCAAGTGAGACACTTGACACATCTGAAACAGATCCTGACACACACTATGGGACCATTCCCTATGGACCTCGGGGTTTCCCATTCCCGGGTCTAGAAGGACGAGGACAGGCGGTATCATTTTGGGAAGGATGTGGGAATAGGGCTGGCAGGCTGTGGCGGAATCGTTGCGGGGCAGAATCAGCAAGATTCTTCCCAGCCCAAGGTGGAAACATTAACTGAGTGAAGCTGGAATTAATGGCGCAGAAACGGTGCTGCTGGATGCCGGCAATGGAGGCAGGATGCCAGTAAGGGTGTATCGAGCGACTGCTCGTCTGCGCAGATAATACAGAAAACAGTGCTGGCACATTGGCTCGATATGTCTGGGGGGCGGTGGGAGGGTCTGTCGGAAGAGGCCCACCTGGGCTGGAAGGGATTAGCGAGGCTGAGGGGCGCGGGGCGCTAATCAAGTCAGAGCAATCGCACGCAAACACATAAAAAGGATTTTTTTTTTCTTGAAGGGATGCAGGTGTTCAGTGTAAATAAGTGTAATCACAGGGAGAAAATGTGATCAGGAGGAGGGTGCTTGGAAAACAGAGGGGTGCAGGGGGACGAGTCATGGGGGGGTCACACATTAAGGAGCAATGAGGCATTAAGACAAGTCACTCACCCCCCCCCCCCTCCCCACCTACCTAACACGCACACTATATCAAGCAAAAAATAAATTAAAAACAGGTTACCAGTAAAACCACAGTAATCATGGTAAAGCATGACATGTATTCCTAATGGGCCCGGGGGGTTGGCATCTACAGTCTACAGAGTCAGGCAGACATCTACAGTGAACTGGACACCCCATGGGAGCGTGCAAAGAGGAGTGTGATTCTTAATGCTTTTCATCACTGATGGCCGCCCTGCTGAAATGAAACCAGAACCCCCAGGTGACAGGACTCACAGAACAAGAGCCTGGGACATTGCAACCAGCCTGCGGTTCCCTCCCGCCCTGCGTCTGTCACATGCAGTCAAAGTCACAGAACACACGGGGAAATGCTTGTTCTGGCAGTTTCACCAAAGAGAAGTAGCAGCACAGGAAATGACATCATTAGTTGGGCGGATGGGGTGGGGGATGTGTTCCATAATTCTCTGTAACAGATTGACTTGATCTGAGATATTTCCATATTTCAGAGTCCCTGGGGAAGGGGGGGTTAGAGAGGGGGCCGCTCTGCATATGAAAGGCCTGGTCTCGCCTCCTGCGCAGACGCCAGCAATGCCGCTCTCTCAGCCCCAGCCATTACCCCGCTGATGTAACTGGCGCTGGCAGCGAGCGCAATAGCTGCACCTGTCAGCCAGCAAGGCTGGGAACACACACCCGGTCACACACTCCCTCCGGGGGAAGGGGCACCTCCCCTAGGTGGCTCAAGGTTGGCGTTCAGCCCCGATTTGGGGGGGGGGGGGGGGGGGGGGGGGGGGGGGGGGGGGGGGGGGGGGGGGGGGGGGGGGGG
>JABFDZ020000066.1:29247042-29260481 GCA_019775955.2 Pollimyrus isidori
ACGACGTGGCCCACAGCCGGAACGTTCCGCACGACGTGACCCACAGCCGGAACGTTCCGGGGTGCTGCGAGGAGGCTGAATCAGGCTGGTGCCGATCCACGATTCAGGGAGCCCCTCCTGGTAAATTATCAGGTTCTCGATGGTACTCTCTCCTCTTTAAAACTTTTAAAAGCGTGTAATTTTCGTTCAGCTAATGTCAAGCGGAAATGGATTTGAAAGGGAATTTAATAACACGTCGTTCTCAGCTCCCCTTAGTGGACCGGCGGTGACCTTCAGCTTACAGGGAGTGAAATATTTTTTTAAAGGGCCGCCGACACTCTGCTGCGATAAATATCACCTTAAAAGAATACCTTAAAAGGGGTGGCCACTAAGGAAAAGTGTCAGTCAAGTGCAGTCCTCGCAAGATAGTGCAGCGCCCCCTGGTGTCACTCAGCCAGCTCTGAACACAATCCATACACCACTCTGAATTACCACATTTAAATAAAGACCACAAGAATCCACTGCTTTCAACATGAACCAAAGGTACAGACCTCCTGGTCTGGGAGAGGTCTGAGCTGTGGCTCAGATGAGACTGCACCACTATGGGAACATGGCGGTGGTCATGATCTCGTGACCGACACGGTCAAGAAGGCGAGGTGATGGTTAAGGAGCAAGCGTCTGCAAGTGACGTAGAGAGCGGTCACTGGAAGTGTCAGTGGGCTAACTAGTGGGCAGGCCAAAGGTGATTAGGTAGCCAGTTAAGGGGCAGTCAAGGCAGAAATCAGTGATCAGTGGTTTCAAGCTTACAGTCTAAGATATACAGGATTATTTGTAAAACAGCCGCTGAAGACACTATGGCCGGGCGCGGCCATCTAACTTTACACAGGTCACTTTCGGTGTCCAGAAGGGCAAGAGCCCTCATTTTGCCGTTCAGCTGCTGCTCGCAGTGACCTGCTGAGCCGCTAATGAATGCGAGAGCGAACGCCAACGTGGCTCCGGCCGCCCACAGCTGGACGGCACCGAGCCTACAAGCCTGGGAGGGGTCTTGCAGTTCACCACGCCGACTTCCTGAACAGACACCTGGGGGGATGTACAGGCAATGAGCTGACAGGGGCGCTAGGAAACGTCTCTTTACCATCATCCAGCTTCAACATATTTCCTCTTTTCTCAGGGGCATAACGAGAGTAACAGTCAGGGTCATTAACTAGCCCTCAGGCAATGATGGGGGCTGCCCCCCCCCGAAGCTCATCAACCAGGATCTCCAACCGTCGTTCCTCACGCACCCCTCTGTCACCACCCTGCTATCACCAACATTACAGATGCTGTTTACACCCATCTTCTCTCTCTCGATGTTAAAAAGTGCCAATGTGAAGGATTACAAGGTGACCGAGTGGTAGGGCTGGGCGTGTTTACTATTCCCCCTCCCAAACCACATAAACCACCCCCCCCCCACCTTAGAATCTCCCCCGAGCTGCTCGCAGAAGAACTTGGCAAACAAGGGATTTTATAAACCTAAGGAAACACACCTCACAGCTTGGTTCGGATGCAGGAAGTTGTGGGGGGGTAACCTGGGAAAATGTGTGATGCTTTAGCAAGGAGGACAGGTCATGGTGCGAGACCCTTCAAAACTGTGCAGCACTCTATCATGTGGAGGGGGGGGGGAGACACTTCAACCAACACACTTGGGGCCGGTCAAAATACGAGACCTGAGGGAGAACTTCGGAGTCCAGGGCCCCCCCGGGGGAAGGCAGGGGGGGCCAGCAGCTGGACTGTGCAGGACAGAAGACAGAACTGCAGGGAGGGGAGCTGTGGGAAGGGGGGGGCAATCGCATAAGCGGCACCAGATGTTCCCATTTCAACCCAGCACTGAGAGAGAGCGCCGAACCGGAGCCGGTGGATCGCCTTTGGGGGTGGTTGGGGGGGGGGTGAGGCCCGCAGCTGGCAGCGCACACAGAAGGAGCCGCACCTTCCGGACAGATTGCCACGAGGCGAAGGCAGGAGTCTGTTTTGCAAGTGTGGCCCAAAGACGAGAGAAAATTCTAGAAGGCATCTGCTTATGGCAGCCAGCGGGGTGAGGACGACGGAGAACCCACCCCCCTAAACACAGTCTACGATAAAAATGGCACTGATTTACAGAAAAGCTGCAGGGAAGCTGCGCGGCCCCCCCACACACACACACCCCCCCATGCAGCCTGGGGCACAAGGGGAGGTACTGGGGTCCATTTAACACTGCAGCGACGCGTTTACGCCACCCTTGGGGTTGGGGGGAACTCGCTAAAGACCATTACTTCACATCCAAATCAGCAGGTGGCGGGGGGGCAGTTACGGAGTCGCAAAGCCATGGCTGAGGGTTCAAGCCTGGGGGGACCTTTCATTACTGATTGACCAAAATGTAAGAGAAAGCAGTTTTATCAAGATCAACAGAGAGATGGTCACACACCCCCCCCCAACACATCAGGAACACAAAAAAGTGACACATACTGTACACATGGTTAAATAAAGTTTCGGCAGAAAGGGGGGAGGATGGGGGCACTCAGCTTTCATTCTACCATGGGGGGTCAGAAAGCTGAAGAACAACCCCCCACCCCACACGGCCTCACATATATACCATGAGAGAAGAGCACAGGCAAGGCAGGGGCTGCATGCATAGCCAAACTGAGGGGGGGCGGTTTAAATTTTGCTGAGGGAGGGTAAATGCTGTGTTATTGTCACAGCACAGCTCCACACCACCTGGGGGAACCCAGGAAAGGGGGCTGGATTTCAGCATTTCTGGAATCCTCCACGTTTCGTTGTCGCTCTACAGAATCATGTTTTCTGACTAATTATGGTTCAAAACCAGGAGGGGCGGCGGTCCAGCCCCATAATCCGATTCAAACATGAAGCCTTATTCATGTACGATATACGCACAGGGCATGCGTGTGTGAAACGGGCATGTTGAGACACTCCAGGGAAGGGGGGCAGGTGCCGTTTTTACGGGATGTCAGCAGGGCGGGGGCGAGGGGGTGCGTCAATCAACAACAAAAGCTGCACGGGGGCCAAAAACACAGGAAGTGTGAGCGTAACATAACAGATTTTGAATTCCTTCACAGCGAATGACGTCGGCCTGCCAGAGCGCGAGAGACACTCCGGGGGTGTTAATTGGCTGCCTTCTGATGACAGGAGAAAGGGGACAGCTGGGGGGAGCAGGCTGTGTTTTGGGGAGGGCGGACTTACACAGAACGTACATCACCAGGCTTAATCGCTGAGGCAGACTGGAGGTTTAGACCTCTTCTGTAGTAGGATTAGGATCCACCCCCCCCAGGTCCAGGTTACTCATGCTAGGTGGGACCGCATGGGAAAACCCCCCCAAACAGCCAGTTCGACAGAGATGCCTCCTTCATCACTATGTCCCATACTGGCCAGTAGATCCCTGTGCAACACCACGACTACACCCCCAAGCAGTGGGAAGTGTGTTGCTATGGAAATGCTGCCGCTGCGGGCCGTATGGCACTCAGACACACCCCCAAAACACAGAAGTGGGCATGAGGAGAGAGCGGCCTGGTGTCGTCCCTAAACCGGTGGATGGAGGGGTCTGTAGGTCCTTCGGGACAAGAGAGCTTCTAGATATTGTTCTTTTCCAGCCAGATCTACAGCAGAGGGAGGCTAAAGGTTAAGGGCTGCACATCTCCCAGAGAGGCTGTTAAAAACAAAGCGCCCAGAGCCGCGGGGCAGGAACAGGGAGGGGAAATGTCTCTCACCATGAACTCCACCCTGCCCCAGTCTCACAGCGCTCAGCGCACTCACCAGCAGGGGGCGATGATAATTGCCAGAATTCTATTAAAGCTTCCCTGAATCAGAATTCACTTCATTGGCCAGGTACTTCTGCATGTTGTAGGAGTTATTTTTGACACTGGTGCATAGATTCCGACACAAAGCATAAATAAAGTAATAAGTAGAAATAAAGTAAATGGAATAGTCCAGTGTGCAAGTCCATCAGAGTTCCTCTCCTGGGTTTGCTTGGAGAGACTAAATTTCTACAAAAAGACAGACAGAAGACAGAGTACCAAAACATTATGGCCATCATCTTGGGGTGCAAGAACCACAGCAATCAAGCAAATATTAGGGGAGAAGCAAAAAAAGCCATTTTGAATGGTGAAAATAACATTTAAAATCTATAAGCAACCCTGTATCAATATGAAGGTAAGCAGAAAAATAACAACATAGAAACAAACAAGTAGTGTGGAAGAAGCAAGATTAGTGGAAGGGCGGCTCAGCAGAGTGTGCCATTCTTCCATGCTCCCAGAATGCAGAGCAACAACACAAGCAGCGTTAAGCTGGCCGATGGAGGAGCACCACGGAGACAGATGCTTGTGATGTGTACGAGGACTCACGTGCCAGACCGGGGTGGGGGGGAACACCAGTG
The DNA here is from genome assembly GCA_019775955.2 of Pollimyrus isidori. Classification (NCBI taxonomy): domain Eukaryota; kingdom Metazoa; phylum Chordata; class Actinopteri; order Osteoglossiformes; family Mormyridae; genus Pollimyrus; species Pollimyrus isidori. The sequence continues at coordinate 29,251,424 of JABFDZ020000066.1, forward strand.
GTAAGTCAGTGAATCTGAGCAACCAGAACGTCAAGCAGAAGACAGGATGTTAAAAATAGGTTGTTCGTTACGTGGATATAGGAAGGGAACATGGACCGAGATTGTGTCCAGCCTTAAGCGCTATCAGGGACAGGAAACACAGAGTCAGTCTGTAACACACCGAAAATACATAAAACTATGAGCCACATCTCTGTGTTAGTGCACACATCAGACCTTCTTTCAGGCACGTGGACACTCTGCCAGAAGCTGCTTAAAAAATAAACCTAAAACGACACAATGAGGCTCTTAACACTGCAAACAGAAACCTATATTTATAAAGCTATCACGGAACGGTTTAATGTTTTAAATGAACTCATGTACATCATTGTTAGTGAGGCAAATAGGTCAATTTCATACAACCAGTATACCAACTAATCTCACTTTATATTCAGAATTAATGCTAATGTTAGTTAGCTAGCTATAAAATGTAGGCCGATTCAAAGAAACGACCATTGTCAATGCAACTAGTATAGTATACAAATACTAGATATTTAGATGACTTTATAAAACATCTTTTAATTGGTCAATTAGATGTCAAAGGCTATCCGCAGACAGAGGAGAATGGGTGTATCCCATTTCATTGGACAGCGACGATATGCAAGTAAAGAGAAAAGGACCATAATAGACTGAACTATAGTGTTTAGGGTGGCTATTAGGACTTCCTTGTTTTAATTATTATGCAAAAACCCTGCATCATGGAAGAAAAAAAAGCTGAGAGTGGCCCACAATTCAGTTGCTTATCATGGGGGGGAGGGGGTCCACACCTCCAGGTGTTAAGGATTACACACTAAAGCATTCGGTTTAAAAGGCCCCTGCACTGATGTGGTTCCATGTTGACATAGATGCGAACATGCCGGCATAACCCCCACACACCGATAACAGCTGTGGGGGGGGGGTGGGGGGTTTGGGGTCCAACCTGCTAACGCCGGTAATATCTTTACAGTGATCCAGCATACAGATGGAACAAGAAAGAGTGGATGAATTTAGTTCCAAAAACCGTCATCCAACAACACATCAACATACTGCTCACCGACATTTCAAGTGGGGTGTTTTACTGATTTTTGAGCCTCAGGGGACCAAACGCACAACTACAGGAGAATCATCTCTCAGTCATAGTGTGAACACTCTGTACCAGTGCTATGTTGTTATTTTTTTGACTCTCTCCTTTCTGCGAACATCACATGACGAGGTGTAATCGTTGTGAAAGCTGGGCAAATTTAATATTAGGCCTGTTTAAATAATAACTGCTTTGAAAATACCCCCAGGCCTCCCTTTGGTTACTTTGAATGATGTGATATAATCCCTGCAAACGTTTAAATGTCAAATCATTAACACTCTAATTGAATGAATATAATAATGAATGGCCAATTCTTGAAATTCTCCTGTTTTCTGACCTGAAAAAAAGTATAATGCAAAGTATCCTTAGTGCTGAAATACTGCACAGTAATGACCAATTACAAACACGTCTATCTTATTTTATCTACAGAACAACAAGCACACATATGTATGCACCCTAAAAACGCAACACAAAATTCCAAATTTTCTATTTGGCAGATTCTTTTGTTGAAAACGACATACAAGTAAGGTAGATAATACTGCTGGGTATGATGACGCTGCCTGGGAGACAAATTACGTTTAAGCGCGCGCTGGGCTGAGTGACCATTGACAAACGCAAGACAGGATCAGAGGCTACCAACTATGCACAGAACATACAAATTATACAACTCATTTTATATGAAAAGCTTCAAGTTTTTCTTTTCTTGAAAATACGGTTTCATTATCATGTGATGAAGTTTCAATTGTGTCCTTTAGGAAAGGCAACAGTAAGTGTTCACTAAGAAAACACTAGTACTAACTACTAAGTATCACTGAATAAGTTACACCAACTTTTCTTGATCGTGCTTGCGTATATACCGTTAGATGTGCAAGTTTGGGTTGATGTCGAGTTGCGCATGCGCATGAGGCAATTTCGGGTATAACACTCGCATTCTGCTAGTCGGCTACAAAAGCTCATTCTGCTGCGGTTAACTAAAGCGGCACGTGCAATACATACCAGAGCGCAACCGCTAATTTAGTCAACTAAGTACGTAATTATTGTCCATACATAGGTTATGCAAAATACAAAGTGGGTGCAGCTTCTGCATGGTGTTACATATGCAACACTAACGAACTAGCGCACGGTAATAATACCCGATTTACTGCGATTAGTGCGTACACACAAAACATGGCAAGGTCCATAAAATCCATCTGGAATTAAGTGTTACAGAAACCCGTCAAGACCGATGGATGGAAATATAAACAGCGGGACAGGAGCCGATTTGTCCAGGACCGACGTTAAGTAACCGTACAGACCTCTTTGCTGGTGTCTCATTTACCCGAGTTGCACAAAAAGAGATACGGCATAAAAAAACATCCATTTCTAAATGACTGATCCGAATACAGACTGCAAAACCCGCAGCCATCGCGGAACTTCACCACGGTCACAACTGAAGCGTCCTTCTAAATGGTCTTAAAACATCTATTTCTTAAATTTATGGATCTGCCCCACACTGCCCTAGTCACCGTTACGGCACTCTTATCCGACATGTTACCGAGTCGAGTTTTTACACAAATTACAATCACATGCACCAAAGCACCGGTTTCGCTCCAATCCCGAAAACACGGAGGGGGATGTATGTACTTACATCCCGTCGGCAGAAACTAACAAACTGCTGTCGATCATCAAATCGGGCAGGAAATCCATGCGATAAGAAGCGCTCATGTTGCTCCTCCGTGCGCCACGCAACATGCGCCCAAGTCAGGCACAGCTGCCGCAAAGACTGAGGCGAACAGGTGCAAAGACACCCCCCTCCCAAACCGTGGAGCACCACGATCCTATGGTCACTAAAATAAATTTGCCATATTCAAGACTCCCCCTTCAAATCTCAGCAGAAAGCACCGCGAAGGGCAGTGATCGTGGCCGGCATCTCACCATATTTTAATATAACGCTCAGCACCGCGCCCGCAGAAATTAAAACTGACGTCGCGTATAGACGCGATCACGGAGATGATTAGATGATGAATATGATGATTATGATTTTAACGAGTCCATTATACTTCCTGTACAATTGTTTTTTTTTCTTTCAGATAATGATGGCTGGATGCTATCTGTGTACAACACCATAAACTGCCGCGCAGACATTAATACTAAATATAACTTGTATGATTTTACAACGTGTGCACGGAGCTTTCCCCGATAATGCTTCTGTGCATATTGTTAAATGCTTTAATAGCATAAATTAATACACTGGAAAAGAATAATTTGACGGCCTAAGCTTGCGCAGCTGCCCCTGCTAAACCCACATCCCCAAAACAAATCGCACTCGAGTTTCTAATGTTTTCAGGGGTATGGAGGTCAAACAGCGTGGGAGTGGGTCAGCGAGAATGAATCGGTTGTGCACGGAATTGCGTTTCAGAAACATAGCCCAATCACACCTTAAAGTGACCTTAACATCAAGGGCGACTAAGGGAGAGTGATCCAAAAAGAAACACAAAAAATATGAATAACAGCACCAATAATATCGCAAAATTCTACATTGCAATAATAATGGAATGCCTGTTAATTCAAACTGCAAGCAAAAAAATCACATATGGCAAGGTTTCGGCACCGGATCCCTCAGATCTAACGTCTTCTGCCGTTAATCCCTTAAATTTACAGCCCTCTTGTAACCCGTGATTACGGACAGATACTTTTAGTAACACCCCCTTAATAGCCACAGTAACCTTTAACGCCTTGCCACCATCTGGGGGATGTAATTCCTCGCGATCGCTTACATACAGGTGTCCGGGAGAAGGCGCTGCCATCCGGGCCCGGCCGGGCGTCATATTCCCCAGAGACCCGAGGCTCCTTCATAACGGATCACGTTTATTTTCACGCTTCGACAGTCGCTTAAGTTATAGTTAATTGATGCGAAGTACATTCAAAAGGCTTTCGAGCAGAGCCCCCCTTTTGTTTTCCATTAGTTGGAGTTAGTAAGTAGGCTATCTGGTTAACGACGAATAAATGGATGAATATTACATTTCAGCGAAAGGGTTATTCGTGGACATGCTGGTCGTTACTGTGTGTAATTGTATAAGTCACGCTTTGCTACGTCGGCATTTCCGGAGGTTTAAATTCCTTTTAAAATAAATAAACTGCACCGATAAACAACCTTCTCTCGCTAGTGTTCACCCTCTTCTTATAATTACTGTAGTGATTATGCATCATCCTGATCACTTCTCCTTCGTGTATCCACACAATTTCTCTGGCAAAAAAATTAAGGATAACCATAAGGATATTCTCAGCAGAAGATAATTATTAGTTATTCAATATAAAACCTGTGTGAGAACAATACAGGAGCCCTACCCAGGCGACCCGGCCCCTATCTGTCAGAAAGTGTTAAACGAATCGTTGGAGCGGAAGGGATACTAGAATTTTCCTTTTCCCACCGTGACGGTGATTAAATAAAGCAGAGAGGCGTTGCTCTGACTCTATGATCTCTGCTGTAAAGTGGGGTTCTTGTCCGGGTCACGGATCACGCTGCTGACTTTTTTTTTAATGTTGCTGATACTGTGAGACGGGATGGGGAGGGGAAGGAGTCCCCACGATGTTAGAGCAGAGACTGCGGCAGCTTGGTGCGAACCACGTGAACTTAAACCTGACGCTACCGAACCTGAAACGCCTTTTTCCTCCAACGTGTGTTGCGGGATTTTATTTTTAGCGTGATTTCCGCAATGCAATGGAGCTTTTCTACATACACAGTCTGGTGACAAACATGTCGCTTGAATTTTCGGTTATGTGAAATATTTATTTTATTAGAACGCCCATATAACAAACATAATTAACTTTTTGCCCAATTATGTATAAGGGTTTGATTATATATTGACTTAAACATTTGTTCAGAATTTATTTGAAATTGCCAAGGGCTTCATAAACACCACCTACATCGTATATATTGCCTCAGTGACATTTACAGTTATTAAAAATGTCTTTCACTTATTTTTTCAGATTTAAAATATGCTGGATACAAAGTCTATCGAATATGTAAATAAAACAGTTATAAATTATTTCAAAATAATGTCTGCCCTTTACTTTCAGGTCAAGGATGTTAAGGATAAAAAAAAGGTGTTTTAAAAGTATAAAAAGTTGTGGACAAGTACTTCCTAGGTCATAGTTTAATTAGAAAGGCTGTTGAAATGACAACACCACATTCTGTAAGTTACAAGCTTGCATTTGAGTTATTTTTTTTCCCACATAGTTCATTTAACTGTGTCATTAGTGTTATTTTATTTTTAATTGTAGAATAATGTTTAACAAAAAAGTATTTAATGGTGTATTGAATTTAGTGTGATTAATGACTGAAATGTCAATATCCTATTGATGCTGGGAATTTGTGATTGGTGCTATTGACATTGGTGTTACATCATTTGCTTGTAACAAAAAAGACAACTAACAGAAATTATAATTAAGATTTATGAGCATTATAGGAAAGTCAGAGATAAGATAATCGAATTGCATGCTTTTAGAAAAGGGTACAAAATATATCCTGGAGGAACTTAACCTTTCTCATGCACTTATTTAAAAATGTATTCATCTATTTATTTATTCAGTAATTTATCTGCAGCTAGCATTACGATAACACAGATACATGTCCTACAATGTGATATGACCTATTATTTAGACCACATGGATACATTTTCTGTGACCGCAATCAAAAAACTGTAAATGCCTAAAGTCTTGTATTTTGTTTGATTACTTGTGGTTAAGGTTAGGGTTGGGTAGGGGTTAGGGTCGTCATGTTGGAATTGGGGTTATGCCCATAGAAATGAATGGAGAGTCCCCACAAATATACTAATCCATAATCTGTGTGTGTGGGTGTGTTTACTAACATGCAGTTTCCTACGTTGCAGGACAGGCAACGTTCTACCCTGCATGGAATATGTGGTTATGGGTCAGAATTAAAGCAGTTTCCAATATTTTAGGAAACAACACAGAGGTCGTATCTGGCCAGGTGCCTGAGAGAAGCATGATAAAATATTTCACTTATCACTTTAAAACATGGTCACAAGCCTGTCTCAGTGTAATTGATCCTCCGCCTTCCAGGGTGCGAGCACGCCAGGTGCAGCGTGTATGCCGGCAATGCTGCCTTAAAGCAGAAGGTCTGTGTACGCTGTGGGGGATTTCAGCCCTTTTGGTGTCCATCACATGCACTCTGACTTAGGGCCAAGGGAACATCACTTCCTGTTCTGTTTGCTGCCCGTTCATTAAAAGGGGACTTTTAAAAACGTACTCTCTTTCCAGCCGTACCTGTTTCTCATTTCAGTTGCACCCTGGAAATGCAAGCGGCTGTCCCTGCCCCCTCTGGCACATTTCCATTTCAAATTCCACAAATTATGATCCCCTGCATCCTCCTTCCGACCCCCCTCCCGGACCCTCCGAGAATTCCCAGGTTACCCAACCTGAGATAGCGGGACGCTGGAGACGGCTCACAACTTTCACCCCACGGCCGCTAATTAACCTCCCCAGGTTGGGAAATTAGTGCCGAGACACTACTGAGAGGACGGAAGGGCAGCTTGGGATGCTGGTGCGTGTGTGGCACAGTGGGTTAGGATGCTAAGCCTGAAATCGGAAGGTTGCCAGTTCAATTCCCGTGTCCAATAAGGTCCTTAACCCCAATCCCTCCAGGAACCGTCTGACTCTGCTTTCTCGGCTGTACATCATTTTGGACGCAAGCATTTGCCAAATAAATTTATGTTAAATTTACATGCCATGATTCCAAAAACGAACCCTCAACGGTGTGAGCTTCAGCAGAACTGGGAACCATGTCCTACTTCTGCTCTACCACTCAGCCAGAAATACAGAGAGACTACCCTGTGGGGTGGGGCCTTAATGGCCCATTTTCAGATACGACACACTGGAGTTGCAGGGGTGAAACCCAGCCCCCCGCCTCACCACCACCACGCCAACTCACACACTTCATCACCGCAACAATCCATCTCAGGCACTAATTACAGCCTGCAAATTGTGGAGAGCTCCCAGAAGGACACCCGGCGTTTGTCCAAGGCTCCTGGCCTCTCCCCGTTCCCGGAGCGCAAAAATGCCGAGTGGATTAAGACCTCATCTTCATCAAGTGGGCTCCCGGGGAAGGCTATCATCCGACTCCTCCCGCCACTCCCTCACCTGATCCCAGATCAGTCCTCAGAGTTCTCCCACGGCGGTCTCTACTTAACAACAAGGACCCGAACAGCGGGGAGTCGAGATAAAAGCCGGCGATCGAGCCTGGCGATACCGCCATTGGCAGTACAAGCTGCCATCATCGCATGGTTACTTAGTAGGAGTATCTTACCCGCCGAAACCTCTGTACCTCATGATTTCATATTTTTATCTAACAGAAGCAATTTAGGTGAAGTGCCCTTTCTGACGGTATGAGATCAAGGCCAGTGCTCTGATCTAACCCTGTCACAAATTCAATTCCTTAACTGCCATGCTAAGCGCTACGCTTCATAAATCATCACTCCTAGACACGGTACGGATTATTTTTAACACTCGTTATCACTTTATTTTTCATGCTATCATTTAACGGCGTACAGTGTTAGCTACTGTCCCACTTGTGAACACTTCGCTGCTTTCCAATCAGTCATCCTGTAAGTGTTTTGCTAAATCTACTTGATAAGCAGTTATTGGGACAGGACCGTGTGCGTATAGCAGAAGATTGAAAACAAATGACTATACTTTTGGCTCACCAGGGTGGCGCTGTTACCCGGTATGACTGGTAAGTTCACCACTCCTGAACTCGTACTACTTTATGCAGTTTTGTGTTTGCAGAAGGGTTTTTCTGGGATTATCAACTGGAGTGGAGAACCTACTATCTCCTGGCTCAGGCTATTAACCATCTCACTTCGTACTGGTCAAAGATACAAATACACAAATGCAGAGTGAACAGAAATGTAACATAAACATGTATATACACAGACCTATGGTGAACGTAAACTTATGCATACCCAAAAAAAAGAGCAAAGAGGACCATGTATAGAAATAAACAGAAATAAACGCTACAGATAAATATAGAAATACACACATTTGTATTTTGAACAGAGGCTCAACATATGTATACAAAAACAATGAGCAGAAATTTAGCATATACAATAGAATATATATATACGTGTGTGTGTGCGTGTGTGTATAAAACAAATTCTGAGAAGCTGGACAAATGAACTGTTATATATGATAAATGGAATAAAGGAACACAAAAGGGATTAGTATTACATTACCAGTCTGTAGGACCACATAACCACACATGAGATACCTGAATTATCCCTAAGAAAAGAGACTTAATTTATAAGCAGAAATTGCTCAACCAGGCATGCAGACGCAGATCATGAATGTTGATAACGCTGTATGTATACCTAATGTTCACCACCCCCAATTTATAGGTCGTTACTGGCAGCTACATACATGTAAGTATGAGTGGGAGGGACGTCCTGCCCATAATGCAGACTTAATGCTTAACAATGCAACTGTGATGCGCTATATTACAGCGTATGTGACCATACAATGAAGTGACATCATGCCCAATGTAAGGGCTTTTTACAGGTTTAAAAAGTGTAATTCAGGAGAAGTACAAACATATTACGTCTCACTGAAATGTGGCGTTGTCCTGATGTTAGACCAACATAACTTTAATTCAGTTTCTTGTAATTTAATCAAAGGAAGTGCACTGACAGAAGGTATAGTGGATACAGTGCCACAGTAATGAAGAAATAGTGAGCTTTACAATAAGTGTGAAGCTTTAATAAGAAATTAATGTAGTAAAACCAGCCGGAAATCTGAGATTTAAAGCAGCAGACTTAATCTGTGATATTCAAATATGTGACATATTAAGCGGATGGTGAGATAAGCAGGAGAGGCGTAAACGTTTTGTTTATCACATAAAAACAAATCCGGTGAAATGGTCTTAACGATACACAAAAGCGCTTCATTTCCATAATCGCTAACGGTGGT
>JABFDZ020000066.1:29282763-29298844 GCA_019775955.2 Pollimyrus isidori
AAGTTAAAAAGTAGTAGGCCTACTACAGTTACAGAGGAAGAGCCGGCTGTCACAGCAGGTGAGGCGGCTGTCATCATGCACATTTATTGCCCAGATAAATAGCCTTAAACATTTTCTTTGACTGCCTAATACTTTTCCATGCACAAAATTGTATATTCATGTATGTTCATACATTATCAAACAAATTTTATTTCACCAGTAATGGGCATTGGAGGGGCATGGATACCCTGGCAGATTCAGGGGGCTTAGCATTTCTTGTTATGCCCATTGCCAAGACAATGAAATGGAGAACGTGCTCTTACCATGATTTTGAACATCTGTACTATTGTATGCAGTAACCAGGGGCAGAATTACTGTAAGGCAAAGGTAGGCAGCCTCCTGGGGTCCCTGAAAACTAGGGGGCCCTTGAAGACAGAACGTGCAGAAGTTATGCTTAAAAATGTGAACATTTTATTTTTAATATTCCCTCCACTACCCCCCCCCCCTTCTATTTCTATTTAAATATTTATTTGTGTATTTATTTATTTTTATTTACTTCCTCATAAAAAGGAAAGGGAGAAGGGGGGAGACAGAGAGAAAGAAGAAAAAAGATAATCCGTTTCACTGTCTGCTGAAGAGAGAAAACAAGAATCAACATCTGCTCTTGGGTGGGTCTGGGGCGGAGCAGTAAAACCAGGAAGTCCAGCCTGGAATTCGGGAAGACGGGTTTATTTTGCACGCACAACCAAAACGTTTGGCATGAACATCCAGAAACATCAGTGAACATTAATGACCAGTCTGCAGGACCTACGCTGACGCAGACTTTATATACACAACACACTCAGGCAGGTGAAAACAATCCGGGATAAACACTGGGTAATGAGGTTGGCGTGGCACACACGTGGATCGTACGGAGAGGGGCGTGACATAACCCCCCCCTCAAAAGTGCGCACACTCAGCGCGCCTCAGGAGAGGCGACGGATGAGACGACGAACCTGGAAGACAAACCCAAGACCATCAACAAGGACCGGGGAACAAGACCGAGACACAAAACGGGCACAAGGACAAAACCCAGGACAAGACACGACACAGGACAGGGAACGCAGACAAACAGACACAAGAACGGGAGAGACAGAGGGAACACCAACAGGGGGAACAAAAGGGCCGGGAGTGAACAGAGGGACAAAAGGAGGAGGAGCAGACGAGACAGGAGGCACCCAGGCAGACAACGGGCAGCGGCCGGAGGGGCTGCAGGCAAGGGGGAGGCAGGAGCAGGAGGGGGCTCTGCAGGGGCCAAGGAGATGGGCCGTGGGACAGCCGAAGGGGACTCAGAGGGAGCCGGCGAGACCAACGGCGCAGGCAGGCAAGAGGGGGAAGCCGGCGCAGGCGACGGCAAAACCAGAGCCCGCGAAGGCGCAGTCTGACGCCCAGCCGGAGCAGGGGGGCCCGGAGGCGGCCGACGCGGAGCTGGAGGCGGTATAGAGGACCGGCTCCGAGGAACCGGAGGGGAACCTGGCGGCGACCTGAAACCGGAGGACCTGCAGGCAGCCACCGGACGGCAGCCAAGGGCCGCACGGGCACGCCAGGGGGCAGAACGGGAGGGACCCTGACCCTCCGCTTGTGCCCCTTTCCGGGACACGGAGAGGCAGGGACCCTGTTGGGCTCCACCTCTCTGGGGTACTGGCACTCGACCAGGGTGTCCACCTGGGTCCGGGGAATCCCGTAAGCAAATCCCCAAGGGGTCCCACTCAAGCTCCTCCCCCTAGTCACTCCCTCAAGGAGGAGCAAGGATGTCACTGTCCAGGACCTCCTTGGGGACAGGAGTCACAGGGCCCTGTGGGGCCGGAATAGGAGGGTCCGCGGGCGGGGCCGTGGGCTGCGCAGGAACAGGCGGGGCCGCAGGCTGAACAGGAATAGACGGGGCCGCAGACTGAGTAGGGGAACAGGCCCTAACCCCCGCTCAAAGGGGGAGAGGCGTGGCAAGGTGTCCTTAGGCAGGGCAGCTGCGGGCAGAGGCACGAGCGTTGCAGCCTCAGGAGCAGCCGTGAGGGCCTGAGCAGGGGTGTGCCCCTCAGGTGAAGGCATGGTACACCCCGCAGGGCAGGTCTGCTCTGTCCTCCAGCAGAGGAGCGTCTTCAAGGTCCCCTTCACCCGGAAAAGCTGCTGGAGCGGGGACTCGGGCGAGACGGCGGCGAACTCCTTCCGGAGCTGCCTCTGGGGAGTCCCTTACTTTACTGCTGGCTGTCCCGGCGTCCCTTACCGGGCTTATCCATTTTCTGGCAATGTGCTCCGGCCGGAAATGGTACCGCCCCAGCAGAGGCGATGTCCCCCCAGGCGCACGGGTAGCTCCTTCGCTTACCTTCAGTCTCCCTGACGGGGACAAGCGAACAGGCGCCCACGAAAATGGTCACTGGCCAGTCTGCCAGACCTACAATGACGCAGACTTGATATACACAACACAGGCAAGCAGGAACGAGAGACAGGCGAAAACAATCTGGGAAAAACACTGGGTAATGAGGTGGGTGTGGCACACACGAGGATTGTACAGAGCGGGGCGTGACACTTATCTTTTAACTAAAATGTCAAAGGGGATAAAGTCTGTTTCTTTGAATATATGTTCCAAGTATTAAATACCTTTACGGCTCCAGTCCGGGAAATTTATCATATTATTGTTTAGTAGTACATCAGGGTTGTTCCAGATGGGAGTATGTTTGCATGGGATTAATGAAGACTATCATTTTTGGAAATTCCCACCATGCTGTCAGAGAAGAGCTGATACTGATGCATTTGAAGCATTTGTGTCGTTTGATGTTTGTGCCAATGAATGGTAGATACAAAATCTCTATGTTATTGGATAGTGCCTGTTCTACATCTAGCCAAGGTTCATCTAAGAGAGTATGTTTTAGCCACCCTGAGATGTTTTGAAGCCTGTTGGCTAAGAAGTAGTGGTGAAAGGCAGATCTAGTACTCCTTTGTCCTTGGTCCTTTGCAGCGTTTTTAAGCTAATGCGCGGGGGTTTGTCTTCCAAAGGAATTTAGAGATGCCGGAGTCCAGACATCTAAACTAGTCAGGTGATGGTTTGCTTGGGATCATTGCAAATAATTAATTCTTGGCAAAACCATCATTTTTATTGAGGCAACCTTTCCCATGAGTGATATAGGTAGGGACTTCCATCTAACCAGATCATCCTCTACCTTCGTTAAAAGTGGGATGTGGTTTAATTTAGTTAAACCTGCCAGCCTAGGTGAAACATTAATACCTAAATATTTAATATCGTTGGATTGCCATCTTTTCCCATTTTCAAACAGTAAAGCAATTGCTATGTCTGAAAACTTACCGAAACGCTATCCGTTTTCTTCACCATCCTTCCATGCAATCCTTAATTCACTTTATAACATAAAACTTTTGGTCAAAAATAATGGGAATGTTTTCACAGTACTGACAATTATAAAAAAATATTAAAAATGAAGATGTAGCATACCTCCAGTGTAGCGTCTCCATTGTCACTTTGAAAGTTGGTAATAGTGGTAGCTTCAACTTTTCAGATGTCGGCTATATTTTACACGATGTCTCTCACCCTCTTAATAAACCCCAGCTTGTTGGTGGTACGCTTGTGACAGCTGTCTTACCAATCATTATTCTTTGTTTGATGCTAGGTTTCAGGTGAACATCACAGACAATTTATGACATTACATCAAATGGACAATAGCTTGAGAACGGTTATCCACAAACCATATTTGGAGTTTCCGACAACAGGTGTGTGCATGTTATGGTTTTTTTCTTCCCCGCCACTCAGGAGTCAGAAGCCACTGGTGTAGATTCAGATTCAGTCTTTATTGCAACAATGAAGTTACAACCTAGGCTGGACACTTAAAGTGTGTCTGTTACTGTTATACACAGATTTTTATACATTTTCTCATTGTGTAATAGTATCTCGCCACTTAAGCATCATCATCCCCTCAGCCATTCACCGTTGTTGTTTTCCCTCTTATTCCACACCCCTATATAATAAGTTTTTCAATCATCTCTTTTACTGCGTGGTGCCTCAGCTGAGCAGTTTTTGTGCTCAGTTTTTTAATGCCCAGCCATAAACCTTTGGTGAACTCAGGCGAATCCCTTCCTTCAGTATCAAACCTTGACAGCTTCTGCTTGTTGCAGATTGTCTGGCTAGGTGGTAATTAAGGTACATGTCCTTCAACATAGTGATAAGCAGCACTAATGAAGTACATATTCATACACTAAAGGCTAACAGAACGGCTAACAGAAACTTCTAAGCCAACACAAGGTGATCATTTGTACTTGATTTTTATCACATTGCACAGCAGTAATTGGTCAGCATTCTCTAAAGATTACAAGATCAGTCTCTACACAGTGTACATAACTTTTAGAGTCCTAATTATTACATTCTCTATGCATTATGAAATGCTAAATAATATTCCACAATGTCTGATACTCATCATTATTCTTCCTCCAAACACAGCGAGTGGAGTTAAGACCAAAAACTTCTACTTTGGTCTCATCTGACTGCCTTTCTCCCACGACTCCTCTGGATCATCCAGATGGTCCCTGGCAAACTTAAGATGGGTCTGGACATGGGCTGACTTAAGCAGGGGAACCTTCCGTGCGATGCAAGATTTTAAACCATGACGTCGTAGTGCATTACTGATAGTAGCTTTGGAAACGATGGTCCCAGCTCTCTTCACGGCATTGACCAGCTCCTCCCGTGTAGTTCTGGGCTGATTCTTCACCATTCTTAGCATCATTGAAACCCCACGAGCAGAGATCTTCCATGGGGCTCCAGTCCAAGGGACATTGACAGTGATCATTAGCCTCTTCCATTTTCTGACAATTGCTCCAACGGTTGTTCTTTTTTCACCAAGCTACTTGGCAATTGCCTCATAGCCCATTGCAGCTTTGTGGAGGTCTACAACTTTGTCTTATGTCTTTTGACAGCCCTTTGGTTTTGCCCATGTTGCTACTTAGACTTTGGCTGATTGTGGGGTGCACAGGTGTCCTTATGACAGCTAATGACCTCAAACAGGTGCTACTAATTTAGAATCATGAGCAGAGTGCAGCTGGACTAATTAAAAGAAAAATAACAGGTCTTTGAGGGTCAGATAAGCAAGTGATCAAACACTTATTTGACACAGTAATTCACAAATAAATTTAAAAAAAATCATACCATGTGATTTCTGGATTTTTCTTTTTAGATTCTGTCTCTCACTGTGGAAATGCACCTATGCTGAAAATTGTAGACCCCTCCATGATTTCTAAATAAGAGAACTTGCAAAATCACAGGGTGATCAAATACTTATTGACCTCACTGTACGTATGCACAGACAAATTGGGGGAACTTTACAGTTGATCAGGATTACCTGGTCAACGCTGCACAGTGAGGCATCCTCCTGCTGTGGAATGGCAGCCATGTCCAAGCAGGCTTTTCAGAAAGCATAAAATGCACTCTCCGGTAACCACGCAGACCTAGATGAATGCCTCCCTATCCATGATCAGAGGCTCGTCCCGGATCATGTCAATAATCACTGTGGGACAACCATATTTCCGTACAGACTCATCAACAGCTTCACCCTCATAGCATGAGCTCCAACACCATCAGACAAATTCCACTCGTATTCATAAGCACCGATTTTCTGCTTCATATCAGTCTCCTCACTAAACACCATTTGACCCATCTCTCCCAACCAAATTAAAAAAAATCCCGCCACCAACCCCCAGATCAAATTTTACGTCACAGTGGGAGGAAAAATTACGCCACTACAGTACACATGATTTTAAAATGACCACTGTGACCCCAGCTGTCACTTTGAGAAAAGTGACCTCTTTGATCTCTGTGACCTTTGACCCCAGCTATCGCTGACATATATGACCTTTGTGACCTTTGACCCCAGGTATCACTTTGACGAAAGTGCCATTATCTGTCTCTCTTTGGAGTTAATTAATTCACACTCTCATTTAATTTAAAAGGCACCTTGGATTCTTTTTTGTAACTCAATCCTGATAAAAACCCAGAAGACTTACTTTTAGAAAATGCTAAATATTAAATACAATCTATTAATAAATTGTGCCCTGAGCACTGCTTACTTCTATTATGGAGCAAATACCAATTCAGTCTACTCAGCGTACAGTGACTACAGCTGCCAACAGTTAAACATAATAATAAAGATCCAATGACAGTCTCATATTATTTAAACACTAAAGGGATAAACAGATGTACTAATATTCGAATTAATAATAAATTATACATTATTTATAAATATGAGGTTAACAAATATGATACACTTTCACCAGAAGTAAAACACTGATGACAATGCCATTCACTATAGAATGTCACTAAATCACTTGAAAAGTAACTAGTGTGTTTAACTAGTGCATGCCATACATTCTAAACAAGGCAAATACCTATTCAGTCTACTCAGTGCACAGTGACTACAGCTGCCAACAGTTAAACATAATAATAAATATTCAATGACGGTCTCATATTTTTTAAACACTAATGAAGAAACATACTTGCTAATGTTACAATGAATAATAAATTATACATTAATTATAAACAAGAGGTTAACAAATGTGATACACCTTCGCCAAAAGTAAAACACTGATGACAATGCCATTCACTATAGTACGTCACTAAGTCACTGGAAAAGTAACTAGTGTGTTCAATTGGTGCATGTCGTAAATTCTACACAGGCCTGAAATTCTACAGATGCTAATACACATTAGATAAGTACTTTTAATAAATCATTTTAATATTAATTATAACATCATGTGCTATCATGTTCCCCTGTTGCCTGGATAGGCTCAGTGAAACTTTCTTTCATTGTAATGCCATGAATAAAACTCTAAAGTTGTGTAATCAGCAGGAAGATTCCAAAAATATATCTACCTGTATTATCCAATATCTAGAACAAGGGTCACCAACATGGTGCCCGCGGCCACCAGGTTGCCCCCAAGGATCACATGAGTCACCAGCGGACATGTTCTAAAAGTAGTGAGCAGCATCTAAAATTATATTTTATCCTGTTCCTATTCTTCCTTAATCGCATTTGCATATGTATATTTGCAAATGACAATATCTAAAAAAAATGCTTTTAAAACATGTTCATTATCCATGAAGTTTAGATACGTTTAGGAGGGTGTTTCAAACTGGTAGCCCTTCATATGGCTCAGTACCCATGACGTAGCTCTCAGTCTCAAAAAGGTTGGCGACCCCTGATCTAGAAGATGCACCATATCTACAGTAATATTAAAAGGTCTTTCATAAATATTCATCCCAATGACACTGACCAGTTGGAAGATCATCAAATATCAAAAGAGACATAACTTAAGATTTTATTAATACTGATCACTGAAAATTAAATTTTAAGTGTTACCACTGTACAGGAGCTTTTTCATGTCATTATGGCTATATGACAGATCCACATGTATTACTGTATATCAGAACTGACTATAGATCCACACACTGAATCTTGTCTAAGGCTTATTTATCTTGGCGTTATTCTCAGTCATGCTTTTAAAAGAGTCGACTTGCCAGTCTGAATAAAGGGTCACCGAATTAGGCAGTCTTGGTGCATTTCATCCCAGGATTGATGAAGGAGAAGTTGCAGAACACGGTCTGATCCACGCTGTTAATGAGGGCGCGATCAGCACACGAAAGTCGAGGCTTCTCATTGATGAACTCCTTGTCAAAGTTATTATAATCACCAGGGGATTTCTGTAATTGGGATCAGGGAAGAAAACAGATTCCATCCTTAAACTGTTAAATTAAGTCATGATTTCCATGTTGTGTATATAGTGAAATTCTTATAGCTAAGAAAGTCTAATTAAAGCCACTTTCCTTCCACTCCATATGGTGAAGTTGTAAGAGGGATAGAGTAATACAATAAACAAACAAAACAGTTTTATAAAAAGATAAAATACAGATATATAACATCCTCCATAAAAGAAACAGGAGATAAAAGACGATGCCATCAGAAGTTAAGGTCCTTACTACAGTGGGTTGGAAAGGAGGTTTGATCTGCCGATTCTCTAAGGCAGTCCAGTCCACAGATGCGAAGAATCGGTGCTGCCGGATGTTTCCCTTTACTCCTAATCTCTTCTCAGGCTCCCGTACAAAGAGCTGCAATCAGTTCCAACATTATGTCAAGCTACAGCCTCTCTACCAGTTGTTCATAATCAGTTTTTACATTTTTCCCCACTCTATTAAAGGGCCATTTGATGTTTGCAGGCTTTGTTTAGTTGTTGAAAATGGCACTTTTGAGGTGTATGTGTTACTTTTTCCTATTATCATAGGCATAAGTAGAGTGATGGGGTAGGATTGTGATATATGTAATCTTGTAGAGGTTTAAATTGTTTAATGGAACTTTGGTTTACAGCATAGAAAAGGGAAAAATATAAAAATTAATATACATATTTAATAATCTATACTATATGCAGTTGCAGTGATGAAGTGTTCTAGCTAGGAAATGCTCTTCAGAATATGAAGTAATTTAGTTTTATAAGTAACATTGTGTTTTACTTTACGAAGAAAGGGGATATATGGGCACACCTTGACTAGGATGTCATGGGCACTTTTGGGAAGCCAGCAGGGGTAAAAGGGGTCATCAGTGCGGATGGACTGAAACAGTTCTTCCTCATCACGTCCATGAAAGGGAGACTGGCCAATCAGCATCTCATAGAGCAGAACTCCAAAAGACCACCAATCAACAGAGGCTCCATACTTCTGGCCCAATAGGATCTGTGCAGTTACATCAGAAACAAAGATGTAATACACATCTAAAAAATGCCATGTCATAATAATAATAAATGCAAATTATAAGAAGGATCTAGAACCTCAGGAGCAATGTAGTCAGGAGTCCCACAGAAGGTGGACGTCCTGGCATCTCCCTGAATGTTCTCCTTACACATCCCAAAATCAGCAATCTTGATGTGTCCATCAACATCCAGCAGCACGTTGTCCAGCTTCAGATCCCTGAGATCACAAGTAAAGTACATACTAACCAGCTAGTTGCCTGAATTTATGAAAATCTGCATATTTAAATTGTGCATTCACTAGGGATGAGTCAGCATTGTCAAATATTCAATAATGTGTATAAAATTGAAAAATAAATCTTGGCTATTTTAAATGTAACTTATGATCAATATAATTAGATGTGATTTTTCAGTTCCCT
The DNA here is from genome assembly GCA_019775955.2 of Pollimyrus isidori. Taxonomy (NCBI): domain Eukaryota; kingdom Metazoa; phylum Chordata; class Actinopteri; order Osteoglossiformes; family Mormyridae; genus Pollimyrus; species Pollimyrus isidori. The sequence goes on from JABFDZ020000066.1 coordinate 29,291,928, forward strand.
AAGGTACTTTTGCAGTTTTTGGGGCTCCAAGTAGCTACCTACTCTTGCCTTATGTTAAATCTGCCCTGCTCAATTTGTCCATCCATCCATCTATCCATCTATTGACTTCCGCTTATTCATGGCTGGGTCACGGGGCAGCAGTCACAGCAGGGAAACCCAGACTTCCCTCTCCCCGGCTACTTCCACCAGCTCCTCCGGCGAATCCCGAGGCATTCCCTGGCCAGCCAAGAGACATATTCCCTCCAGCATGCCCTGGGTCTTCCCCAGGGCTTCCTCCCAGTGGGACATGCCCAGAATACCTCACAAGGGAGGCATCCAGGAGGCATCCTAAGCAGATGCCCAAGCCACCTCATCTGGCTCCTCTCAATGCGGAGGAGCAGCGGCTCTACTCTGAGTCTCTCCCGAATGACTGAGCTCCTCACCCTATCTCTAAGGGAGAGCCCAGCGACCCTGTGAAGAAAGCTAATTTCGGCCGCTTGCACTCGCAATCTCATTCTTTCGGTCACTATCCACAGCTCGTGACCATAGGTGAGGGTAGGAACATAGATTGACTCGTAGATTGAGAGCTTTGCCTTTTGTCGTGCTCCTTCTTCACCACGACAGACTGATGCAGTGCCTGCATCACTGCTGACGCCACACCGATCCGCCTGTCGATCTCCTGCTCCATCCTTCCCTCACTCATGAACAAGACCCCGAGATACTTAAACTTCTCCACTTGGGGAAGGACCTCCTCCCAGATCCAGAGAGAACACTCCACCCTTTTCTGACAAAGGACCATGGTCTCAGATTTGGAGGTGCTGATTCTCATTCCAGCCGCATATTCGGCTGCGAATTGCTCCAGTGAGAGCCGAAGGTCACGGTCTGATGAGGCCAACAGAACCACATCATCTGCAAAAATCAGAGACTTAATCCTGAGGTCACCAAATCGGACACCCTCAATGCCCTGGCTGCGCCTACAAATTCTGTCCATAAAGGTTATGAACAGAATCGGTGATAAAGGGCAGCCCTGGTGGAGCCCAACCTTCACTGGGAACGAGTCCGACTTACTGCAGGCGAGGTGGCCCAAGCACTGACACCGGTTGTGCAGGGACAGAACAGCCCTTATAAGGCAGCCCGGCACCCCATACTCCCAGAGTACTTTCCACAGGACTCCCCGAGGGACGCAGTTCAATGCCTTCTCCACAAAACACATGTAGACTGGTTGGGCAAACTCCCACGCACCCTCCAGGACCCTGCCTAGAGTTTTGAGCTGGGCCAGGGCGAAACCCACACTACTGCTCCTGAATCCGAGGTTCGACTATCTGACGGACCCTCCTTTCCAGCACCCCTGAATAGACCTTACCAGGGAGGCTGAGGAGTGTGATCTCCCTATAGTTGGAACACACCCTCCAGTCCCCCTTCTTAAAGAGGGGGACCACCACCCCAGTCTGTCAATCCGGCCCTGATGTCCACGCGATGCCGCAGACGCGTGTCAACCAAAATGGCCCTGCAACATCCAGAGCCTTGAGGAACTCTGGGCGGATGTCATCCACCCCCAGGGCCCGGCCTCCGAGGAGCTTTTTAACCACCTCAGCGACCTCTGCCCCAGAGATAGGTGAGTCCACCCCCAAGTCCCCAGACTCTGCTTCCTCATTGGAAGATATGTCTGTGGGATTGAGGAGGTCTTCGAAAGTATTCCTTCCACCGACCCACAACATCCCAAGCGTAGCAGTGCACCATCCCCACCATAAACAGTGTTAATGTTGCACCACTTGCCCGCCCTGAGATGCCAAATGGTGGACCAGAATCTCCTCGAAGCCGTCCAGAAGTCGTTCTCCATGGCATCGCCAAACTCCTCCCATACCTAAGTTTTTGCCTCAGCGACCGCCAAAGCCACATTCCATTTGGTCTGCCGGTACTCATCAGCAGCTTCCGGAGTCCCTCAGGCCTAAAGGCCCCATCGGACTCCTTCTTCAGCTTGACACCATCCCTCTCCGGTGTCCACCAGCAGGTTCAGGGATTGCTGCCGCGACAAGCACCGACCACCTAACGGCCACAGCTCTGATCAGTTGCATCAACAATGGAGGCCCATTTGGACTCAATGTCCACCGCCTCCCCCGGGACATGGACGAAGTTCTGTCAGAGGTAGGATTTGAAACTCTCCCTGACAGGGGATTCCGCCAGGGTATTCCGCCAAGTTCCCAGCAGACCCGTACTATACGCTTGGGTCTATAAGGTCTGACCGGCTTCCTCCACTACCAGCAGAGCCAACCCACCACCAGGTGGTGATCAGTTGACAGCTCACCCAATATATGTGGCTGCAAGTCCGATGACATGACCACAAAGTCATGTCCACAAGTAGTTGAGGCTGGTCACTGGCTAACGTCTAACCTACAAAAGAAGGAAATGCATGGTTCTTAACTGCATGCTCAGTCCATACAGCCACAGGGCAGCCTGGGGAACAGCGCAACACAGTAAGACCAATGAAGGGTGCTAACAAGGAAATAACTAGGGAAACACAGAATGAGATGTCAGCCTGTGACACCAGCTGGCCATTGTAGGGATGCAACGGACAGGACCGAACAGTGCAGGGATCAATCTGACAACACGTTTCTCTGTGTGTGGTTGGAGTGAGGTGTAGGCAGGAGTAATCAAACAGTATTCGAATAATGGTTGGCAAAGTTTGCCTAACAATTCTCTGAAAGACTCATCCTTTGTATTTACCTGTATATGATTCCTTTAGAGTGGAGGAACTGGAGGCCACAGATGATTTCAGATGCATAGAACCTGAGTTGACCAAAGTTAGATGATGGTATAATGGAATGGAGGGATAATTTTAGTGGATAAATTACTTTGCAGCATGTGCGACAAAGGCAAAAGCATAGGCTACAAGCCACACTTACGTTGCTCTCTGTAGGCTGAATTTCTGACAGTTCTGTATATGGAACATAAGATCACCACCATTCAAGTACTCCATCACAAAGAAGAGGTTTTCCTGTTGAAAGCAAAAGCATAGTTACTCATCTAAAAACTCAAGTCTGTCAAAATGGAAAATTGACTATATAGTACAGTATATCCTTAGCCTCGAGACAACTGGATATAAGTAGACATAACTGTACTCTTAAGCTTAGTTCATATGTTTTCCGTGTGCACTTTCATGTGGTTCCAATCTGGGGACAGTCATCCACACAGTAGCTAGTAGGGATGTAACTATACACTCAACTCACGAGACTATTCACAATGCGATTTTATCATGATTTTTAGCAGAATGAGTTGCAGACAAATGTATTCAAAAATGTGCCTTCATTTAAATTTCTAAACTGTGAAAAACATGTTCTCTTCTAAATAATGCAAATGAAATTGAATAAAATACTTTAAAAATAAGCAAATAAAACAAATTTTCAAATAAATAAACTAAGACTTGCATGTGCAGCTTTTTAGCCTGGTTTGCCCTTTTAATGATTTTCTCTCAACTCACTGTGGTGCAGGTGGACATGCTGAAGCATGTTCATTGCGCTATTTGTATATGTTATCAGTCTTTTACAATGTTTTCACACAGTTTTTGTCTTGTCTGTGCTTTTCTCCCTGTCACCTGCGACCATGCCATCCAGCAGTACTTCCTCAATTTCAAATTTTCTCACCATCATCAGCTGGTTTAAATAGTCATACATTTACATCTATTTTTAGTTGATTTACGATTCATCATTACATGCCTAGTAGCTAGTGTTCATACTGTGGTTGTGCATGGTTGTGCATGTGTCCTGCAATGATATTCCTCCAGACCAGCAGAGGGCAGATGTTGTCTCCTAGGTCTGAATGAAGCTTATGCAAAAGCAGAAAGTTTCAAGTTTTCTCAGGTTTTCAAAACAATAAAAACATAACTTTCTTTTGTAAAACTACTTAACTGATGCAAGTTTTGTTTCATAGAATTTGACAGTAAATATGTTTAATATCTGCCCAATCAGGTTTACTCATCAAAAGTACTATTTGATTCTTGTAATAAAATGTATTTTTGGGTACAAATCAATAACAATAAGTAATAATAATAAATAATCAAATCATCAATAATCAAGAGGTCATGGTAGGAAAACAAATTTTTGAATAGCTTTGTGTTCCCTCATAATAGTTTTGTGATCCCAATGTACTTGTCCACTTGCTATTTGCTGCAACGTGACAGCAAAGAGAAACCTAAATGTTTGTATGTATGCTTCACATTGAATAGTCCAGCTGTCTTCTTTAGTTACTGGAGGTGAATTGACATAGTGCCATTGTTAATAACTATGTATAAAACCACATAAACACACAAACACACACATTAAAAATTTCATTGTGCAAGACAATGTACAATGACAATAATGTCATTCAATTCGGCATGGTGCTATGTCCCCCATAGTTTAATGCTTAAAGCAAACTTAAATGGACATGTCAGTATGGTTTAGGTTTATACTTATTAGTTGATTAATTTTATGTTTTGAAATAACATTTCAATGAGTACACCAACTTACCCCTAAAGTTCATAAAGTGAACAATTTGGCTCCAATAATAGCCAAATTCAAGCATTACAAGCATAAAGAGATGATTAAAAGCAGAGGCAAACTCTTAAAAGGAATGTTATTTGGGTTGAACAATCAATTCCCCAAAGAAATACAACAACGAAGGAAAATACTCATCCCAATAATTAAAGACTTTCGTGAAAAAGGAAAACGAGCCACACAATCAGTGGATAAACTTTATGTTGATGGAACATTATTTCATAACTGCGACATCACTACATGGCTGTAGGTTATCCTAGCCTTTTCTTTCTCTTGCCAGTAATATACATCCTTGAACTTTAAACATTACTCTTGCTGTCTCTCCAAATATGTTGTTACATGCTGTACCAGCCATTAATACAGGAAGCACGGCTTCCACTCTTTTTCTCTCTTTATGTTCTACTCTCTCTCCTTCATGTCTCTCTCTCTATATATCTTTACCCTCTTTTACAATACCATACCATACCATACCATACCATACCACATTTATTTATAAAGCACTTTCCAACCCACACTGGGCCAAAGTGCTATACAGAATCAAACATAAAACAAGAAGCACATATAACAAAAATAAACAAAAACACAAAACAAGATAAAAGCAACAACTATAGAATACGGTCAAGTAATGCAAGATAAAGTACATAGGATAAATAAATTAAGGCAGATGAGTTATATACCAACATCTTGCTAGTCTTTTAAAAGTTCAGTGTTTGTAAGTCACTATATGTTCAATGTAACTATGTAATATCTACTAGTCTTCATGTAATCGCTAAATTTGTTCTGTGTATAACCAAGCCCACACGCATTTGTAAACCATGGATAGCCTGGGGACATCGTACTAGGTGGAAATCTCACTGTAACTTTATGATGAGAATACTCCATGACCTTTTATGTTATGCTCCAATGTTTGTTTATTTTAGATTTTCTTTTTTCCTTTTAACACTCACACAACTACACACACTGTACGTTATCTCTTTATCCCCTCCCCTTTTCTCCATATTTATAAGTTACCTCATTCTTTCCCCTCTATTAGCCCCCTCATATATAGTCTGAATAACAAGCATTCATGCATCCACTTCAGTTGATAATTTGGAATGTACGTGGCTTTCACTCTCAGACCAAAGGAATCAAAGTAATCAGTCACCTCACAAAGCTGAAGGCTGACGTATGCTTCTTACAAGAAACTCATCTGACTGAAGCTGAACTTCCATATCTCAAATTCAATGAATTTGACAAAATATTTTCATCCACCTTGAATAGCAAACAAAGGAGCATCTCAATTCTGACAGATAAAAGCATCCCGTTCACTCTTAATTGAACAGTTTGTGACACAAATGGAAGATTTATCATTATTAATGTTACAATCAGTCATATTACTCTCACATTAGCTAACATTTATGGCCCAAATAATGATGATCCATCATTTTTCAATGACCTGTTCCCCGTCTCCTCAATTCCTCAAATGTCATATTAGCTGGAGAGTTCAATACTGTCCGTAATCCCTCGTTGGATCTTTCTGGTAAGCATAATAAAATACAAATTTGGCTCATCTGAAATAATTAAACAATACATGATTGTATATGGTCTCCAAAAATAAGAAATACTTGAAGAACAAGGCATCCATCTTTAAGAGAATACTCATACATATAATCGGTCCAACAATCCTCTTCAAGAATAGATTTTTTTCTTGTCAGCAACTCCCTTGTTCGGCAAATCTTTGAGAACACGATCAACTCTATTGTTATTAGTGACCATGCACCTGTCTCTTTATCCTTTTAGTTAGGCTGCAAACCTTCTACTAGGTGGTGCCTAAACATGTCACTCCTAGAGGACAAAGACTTCACTACATTAATTTGAAGAGAGTGGCCGCCCTTTCTGGAAATGAATGACTCTCCAGAGATCTCCCCATCTATACTGTGGGAAACAGGTAAGACTGTTATTAGAGGTATAATCATATCATATTCCTCATATAAGAAAAAACAGCAACAGAAATTGGAATATATATTAGAACTGAAAATCAAACATTTAATGGACCAACTTTCTCACAATTCCTCGCATGATGCACAAACTGAATTAAAATATTTACAAAGACAATTGGACAGTATCATTCAAAGGAAAACACAGTTCTGCACCCAGCAACTCAAATATGACAAATTCCACTTCAGCAATAAGGCAGGAAAAATTTTAGCAAATATGCTACAACATAAGAAAGATAAATCTTCTTGACCCCACAGGCAAAACGACAGCTGCAAACCATAATGCGTTGCATTTACACTCACCTAAAGGATTATTAGGAACACCATACTAATATAGTGCTTGACCCCCTTTTGCCTTCAGAACTGCCTTAATTCTACGTGCATTGATTCAACAAGGTGCTGAAAGCATTCTTTAGAAATGTTGGCCCAT